>JAWHQI010000047.1:12182500-12741732 GCA_033032865.1 Dactylorhiza incarnata | reverse complement strand
TGGAGTTGGCGTCGATGAACTGGACTGGGGCGGCGATCGGCACGGGCAGAGAAACGAAATATCGTTTCTCTGCTATGTCCGATTCTGCTTTCTTTCTTCTTCACGTCGGCTTAAATAGGGGCAGAGGGCAATTTACATTGGATATCTTTAATATCTCTTTCCAAGTTTTTCTTTCCAAAAGATTTTTACCGATTAATGATTCCAATGTTTCTTTCAAAAATCTCTTTCCAATTAATAATTTTTTTTGATTCTTTCCTGCTCCTATTTTGATCTCTTAATGATGAATTATTTGGGTATCTTTTGAATTTGAATTTGTTTCTAACTAAGCTTATGCATATTTTAAATAATTTAAGCTTGCCTTTCCCGTCCTAACTACCCTAAATTACTGGACATTTTATTCATGGTCTCATCGGGTGGTCAAACCGATGAGCCGACAAGTACAAATAAAAACTGACGCTCTGGAAAAGTACATGACATAAAGTAAAATAGCAAATAAAATATAACTGGCGCGTAATGACATCACGCGTTCTCGGATGCAGTGACAGTTGCATCAGTTAAGCTCATGAGTTTGTTGTTGTTAGGTTATTATTTGTATTGCGTGGTTGCAAAAGTTGATGGTGTAATTGTAAAAACTCATGTTTAGCTGGTCTAGATGATTGCATTGGACCTTTTTCACCTCAATACCAAATATTCTCTTCATCAAAAACATCTTTGTTAATACCAAACTTCTTATTGATATTATTAATTGGTGAGCTTTTGATTTCTCATTGAATCCTAGAAACATATTTTTTTCTTGTCATCTCGCATTTTTCTTTTATCATCTAGCTTTTTCCTAATAACATGCTTAGCAAAAACTTCAAATTCATTTGAGCAAAATCTCTACCATGATCTGTACAAAGATTTTTATTCATCCTCGCTACCTAATTTTCAACAAGCACGTACGTTTTTTCTTGTAAAAAGAACACCTATGTTTTTCGAAGAAGCGTCTTTTACCTCTATTAGTGGGATGGAATCGTTCATATATGTCAGAGTAGCAATTCAAAAATGTTCTTTGCTTTGCTTGATTTTCCTTGTGTAAATGTTTCCGTTGTTAGGTTATTTCTTTTTAACATTCAATTTAATTTTCTTTGCATTTTCTTTCATTGGACATGCAAAGTTTATTTGTTGGGTATTTATATTTGTGACACTAACCTTAGATTGCATTTATTACCTGTGAATCTTGTTTGGATGATCTGCGATCAAGTGTAATTGTTGTTCAGTTTCTAAACTCTCTTAATTAATTGTGTCGGAAGCACTGCATTTTCCCTCATATAATTGCAGCTCATTAGTATTAGGTTAGTAGTTAGCCATAGTCAGCTGTTGTGTACATGTGTGCATGCTTGTATTGTCATATAGAATTAGGTTAGCACCGTCCCTCCTTAACCTTATTAGGCATTGTAATTGTTTGCATTTTTTTGAAATGATTATAAGCCATAACTATTGCAATTCTCAACGATCTTATAAATTGCTCCATTAATAATAATTTTCATATCAACTTTTCTCCTTTGTCTGGATTTGAAACTCTTTATGGAATGGCTTGATAACTTTTCATTGAAGGTACTGCTGTTTTCCCTCAGATCTTCTTTGTAATTATTTATGTTTTTTAGATTATAATATAATTAAGTTATAGTCTGCATTTTCTGTTAAGAATCATTTTTCACTCTGTCTTCATTCTCATGGTTTAGGCAATAGAAGTAGTTGATTTGGATCAGCAGACCAAGATGGTTAAAGAGCTCGATGGCCATATCATGCGATGTGTCCGTGATCAAAATGGGAACCATGTTATTCAAAAATGCATAGAGTGCATTCCACAAGATGCCATTCAGTTTATTATCTCAATATTTTATGATCAAGTGGTGACATTATCTACACATCCATATGGTTGTCGCGTCATACAGGTTCTCTATGTGCTTCAATTTCCTACGTAACCATATGCATGCATATATTTTGTAATGTATTTTTATGTTGATTGATTTCATTTAATTTGTACAGAGAGTGCTGGAGCACTGCAATGATCCTAAGACACAACAGATCATGATGGATGAAATTCTAGCCAGTGTTTGCATGCTCGCACAAGATCAGTACGGCAATTATGTTGTTCAGGTTTGTTTTATGCTCATGTCATTCTGATGCTAAGTCTCTTCTTTGTCATCTCGTGCAATTTGCATATATACACTATATATAGGACTAATTGGCAAAATTTCCCCTAGAAATTAGCATAATTACAAGTTGCACCCCTCTTACTTTTGAATTTACAAAGGCCTCCCCTGGAAGTTTAGATTTCATAACATTCATGCACAGAAATACCCCCTTGGAGTAAATTTTCACGGGGGTCTTTTTGTGCATATAGATGTAATGAAATGTAAATTTACAGGGGAGCTTTTAGCTTTTTGTAATTTCAAATGTAAGAGGGGTGCAACCTAGGAAGCACCTGTACGGGTACGAGTACCGGGTACGAGTACCGGGTACGATATGTATCCGGCACGACGGTACGCCAAAATTTAAAAAATAAGGATATGGGTGTGGCGGGATACGTTATATTAAATATAATAAATCTATATGTATAATCTCACAACTGTAATTAAAAGTTCTCAAAATAATAAAACATTAAGCATAATTGCATAAATCACCAATTGAAGTATAAATTCATAGTTAATGCAATATAATATGGAGTTCTCAAATAAAAATATTCATAATCATTTCAATTTTAAGGATGTTTATCAGTCAAGATTAACTCATCTTCAACTTTTGGTTCGTCTAGGGACAAGTTAGCAAAATATTAAACATAGAAAAATTCATGTTGAACAGGTAGAAACAGTAACAATCTGAAACATGTAATCTTTAAAAATATAGTAAAAAAATAAAATGATAAAATTTAAATCAAATTCTTTATAGTTTAAACGAAAAAAGATACTTAAATCTGAAGTACATTTTTTTACTATAATAAATAAGTATCGCTATGTGCATTTCTGGGTAATTTTTCTTTTCTAAAAGACACGCGTAAGTCTTTTGTTTACTTCAGAAAAACATCATCTTATTACAATATGCAAAACAATCTACCAAGTCCAAGTGTATCTACAGACTAGAATAACAGGTGTACCCGTCTGTATCGGGTACGTACTGGTTTCGGATACGTATTCGGTACGTGTACATGACCCTCAAGGAAGTATCGGTGCTTCATAGGGTGCAACCTACATATATATATATATATATATATATATAGAGAGAGAGAGAGAGAGAGAGAGAGAGAAAGAGAGAGAGGTTAATTACAGGGCCTCTCCTGGGAGTTTGCATAATTACAGGTTGCACCCCTCTATCTTTTGAAATTACATTTACCTCCCCCTCTTAGTTTTCTCAGTTTACAAAAATGCCCCTTCTGTTAGAAATATGGATGAAAAATGATAAAATCAGAAAAAAATATTTTATGATATTCAATTTTACCCTTTGTAATGATTTTACACCGAAAGGTGCGACCTTTTCCTGTAGAAATATATATGGAAAGTGATAAAATATGCCAAATTATTTTATGATATTCCAATTTTACCGTTCCTAATAACTCTACATTGAAAATGGTTCGTTACATTTTTACCCTTTGTAATGAATTTAGAATCATTATAAAAGGTTAAAATTGAAATATCATAAAATAATTTGTGGCTGATTTTATCATTTTTCATACATATTTGATATTTCTAACGGAAGGGGCATTTTTGTAAATTGGGGAAACTTATAGGCGAGGTAAATGTAATTTCGAAAGATAGAGGGGGTGCAACCTGTAATTATGAAAACTCCTAGTGGAGGTCCCGGTAATTAACCATATATATACCCTCAAGTTTGAAAAATTACAGATTGCACCCCTCTTATTATTGAAATTACAAAAACATTCCCTGAATTGTAACAAAACATAACATTTACCTCCCATGAAGTTCATATTTCATAACATCCATGCACAAAAATACTCCCCTCGGAGTACATTTGGGGGGGGGGGGGGGGGGGGGGGGGGGGGGGCTATGTTGTGCATGGATATGAAATTTGAACTTCAGGGGCGATAAATGTTATGTTTTGTAACATTCAGGGGATGTTTTGTAATTTCAATAATAAGAGCGGTGCAATCTGTAATTATGCTAACTTCCAGGGGAAATTTTGATAATTATTTGTGTGTGTAAACTGTTAAAGCTCTTTTAATATGAATTTCATTTTAACAGCATGTCCTGGAGCATGGAAAGCCTCATGAGCGCTCTGTCATTATTCAGAAGTTAGCTGGTCAAATAGTTCAGATGAGCCAACAGAAGTTTGCATCCAATGTTGTCGAGAAGTGCTTAACTTTTGGTGGGCCTGATGAACGCCAGTTTTTGGTTAATGAGATGCTTGGTTCCACCGAGGAAAATGAACCTCTTCAGGTATGTTGTGTGAACATTTTCATCTGTGTTTACTTTTTTTAATTCAATGGTTCATCTTTCCTTGATCTTGAACGAAATACATGCATTGTTTTATAATGAGTGACCTTTATCACCTATATTAATTTGTAGCTTGTCTGCAACTGTTTGTGCATGGTAGAGTAATTCACCAAGTTTCTCTTCGGATGCATTCAATTGGATGGAATTGGGGCTTCGGAATTGGATTGGGATCTTATTTCAGTGAAAATAAACCTCCAATTCTAATTTTAGGGCCTCAATTCTAGTTTCTCTTCGAACTCTTCATGAAATTGATAACTCGAGCAAAGAGTAAAACCGTTGGAATCACTCTAGGAATTTTGAGAGTTTGTCTTTCTACATTACCCGGGAGATAAAAACTTATTCAGTTCCAATTTCAAAATTTCCTCTAGGCATTAACAGTCATGATTATGAATGGTGTACTCTTCGATTGGCCTAATTGCATGTATAGTTTCTTAAGTAATCTTTTGTCACCTTAAACATATAATGTCTCCCACAGTTCTCCTTTTCCTGGATGAACTGTTAGAACTATGTTTAAATCTTGAATTGTTTACCAGGACCTCCCCTATAACTTTGCAAAATTATAGGTTGCACCCCTCTATCTTTTGAAATTACAAAACCGTCGTATTTAAGTATGCATTTCATAATATGTATGCCCAAAAAAACCTCCTGGAGGGGCTCCAGGGGGTACTTTTGAGTATGCATGTTATGAAATGTAAACTCAGAGATGTGTAATTTCAGAAGATAGAGGGGTGCAACCTGTAATTATGCTAACTCTCATAGGAGGTTTGAGTAATTAATAGTAAATCATATATAACTTTCTTCTTTTGTTTTGTGGTCTCAGGCAATGATGAAAGACCAGTTTGCCAATTATGTTGTGCAGAAGGTGCTAGAGACCTGTGATGATCAGCAACGCGAACTGATCCTTTCACGAATTAAGGTCCATCTTAATGCGCTGAAAAAATACACGTATGGGAAGCACATAGTCGCACGCGTAGAGAAGCTGGTTGCGGCCGGAGGTAGCTTTATTCTCCTTGAAAACTGACCCAAATAGAATAATTTTGGCGTGTTCCAGTTTTTTTGTCAGTTTTGGAGTCCAATTCATGGTTTGTTTGTGTAAATAATCTGAGACTCAGATGGAATTTGTGCAGAGAGGAGAATTGGAGTTCAGGCATCCTACCCGTAAAGGAATAAGAGGAAGTTGTACAGCTAACAGAGGCTAGTTTGACCTCCCCTCTCTGTCTCACCTTTGTTGCAAATAAAGTAGTTATATGTGTACTTAAACTGTAAATTTCTGTAGTTTTGAGGTTATTATAGTAGCAGAGATGATGAGGAAGCTGAGGTTCGGACTGTCAGACAAATGACTGATACCCCCACCTCCAGTGAGATATATGTTGTACAAGTTAAGCAGTTTATTTCTGAATGTAAAGATCAGTTCAAGTGTTTTAGAGTGAGTGTATAACTGTCGGCTTGTCGGAGAGAGAGAGTGTACTAGGTGAGGCTGGCGTTTTCCTTGACTTTGGAATTTATTTCCCTCATAGACAGTTATTTTACTTTTATGTACTCTTTAATGTTTTCTGTCTTAAAATACTTCTTGTTCGCAATTTTTCTATATTTTTCTTATATATATATAATATGATGTCTTTTCTCTGCCATACAATCTATACAACATTTCAATGCAACTGTGTGTGGAGTCTCTACACAGTTTGTGTCCGGACATGTCATTTTTGACATCTGAGATGTCATTTTCAATATCTGGAAATGGCATTCTCAGATGTCGAAAATGCCTCAATAATCTCTGCCCGAACATGTCCGAAGCCCAGACATAAATATTTCGCTTGTGTTTGTGTGAGAGACTCCGTCCCAGCTACATTTGCTAATCCGTTGTCGGGCCTTAGAGCGGATTCTATTCTATATAGTTCAAGGTTTACTATTTCATCTTTGTCTATGTAGGTCCTTGAACTTTCTTTTGCAAAACGTCTGTCCCTAAAATTTAATTTTTTTTTAATCAGTCTCTAATTATTTTTAGAGAATTGTTAAAGGCAAATCAAATTTGACTACTCGCAAATCATTGTTAACAAAAATTATATATTTTGAAAAATACTTGGTGCAAATCAAAATGTTAACTACAAATTAATATTGTTAACAGCAAATCAATAATATAAACTACATAAATAATATTTTTAGACAATTAAATTCATGACATTTTTAAATCTGTATATACAAATTTGAAATAGCATGTACAAATTTGAAAATATGAATTGAAATGAAATCTGAAATTGAAAAAAAAATATGAAATAAAAAGTTATATAGAAATTTGAAATGAAATAAAATAAATAAAGTTGAAATGGAAAATCAAAAGAAAATCTGAAATAGAAAATTAATACAAATTTGAAATGTAATAAACATATTTCTATGTTATACATTTTGTATATGGTTTTATATTTCAAATTTCAAATAAACGAATTTCTATGTTTCTGTGATTTCATTTCTTAATTTCAAATTTGTATATGGTTTTATATTTTGTGTTTCTATGTTATAAACGTGTTATTTTGTTGAACTGATGTGCTGAAAATGTCATGAATTTACTTTTTTTTTCTAAAAAATTTGTTTATGTAGTTATATTATTGGTTTGTTGTTAACAGTATTGGTTTGTGGTTAATATTTTAGTTTACACGAAGTATTTTTCAAAATATATGATTTTTGTTAACAATGGTTTGTGGATAGTCAAATTTAATTTGTCTTTAACAATTCCCTATTTTTATAATAAATTAGTCCTTCAATTTTATAAATTAATTAATTCATTGTGGGGCAATCATATTAACCATCAATATATATAATGTTTGTTTAGATATTTTGTTTTGCATTATTTGTTACATGAGAACATTTTGGAACTAACACGCTATTGATGTATTTGTAAAATAATTAGATTCATGCCCGTTAGTCTAAGGCTCTGTTTGGTGTGACGTTTTTGCTCCGGCGAGTTTGGATAAAAACGTTACCATCAATCATCGAATGTATGCTAGGCATGACAATGGTTACAATCACCACCAAGAAAAGAAAATTAGTTTTGAACATAAAAGTGGTTGGAAGTTCCTTAATTAGGTGAAGTCGGGCATTCACGAATGACAATTCATAATCATCGTGTTCACGGCTGCCGCCGCCGTGCAAACAGAGCCTAAGAAGTTCACTTTGCTACTACTTCTTGATATATGCGGACTAGTGAAGGGCCTTGGGCATCTTCTATGACATAAGCATGGGACTTCATCCTAAGGTTCGACGACCGAAGCGTAAATGGCATCATGCAGAAAGTGGAGTCGCTCACATATGAAATCCTTCACGGGATAGAATATTGTCGACACACTCTCTGCATGTGTGTGTAGAGAGAGAGAGAGATGCATATCGTCTGTGATGCACATTGTGGGACAATAATAATACCAAATCGTCATTCGAGCGATAAAGTATTGTCTTCACTGTGAATGGAGGAATTCCATCCACGTTCACACTATATTAAAATGAAAACTTTTGGTTGGCCAACCATTTTGAAATAAGATAATTATGTAAATTTGAGCTCTTCAATTGTTACCCCCTCTTGATGTGTGATTTTTTTAAAACACTAAGGCTTCGTTTGGGGCGGCGTATGAGCGTCGGTGCAGGAGCAGACGCCGCCGCAAGGCGGAAAACCAAACGGCGCCTGAGGGATTGCGGCGGCGTTTGCTCCCTCGGCTCTTCGCAAAAGCCACCCCACCGCTCCGTCTCCAATCCCGCCTCCCCACCTCCGGTCCCAGCCCTCCGTTCCCAGCTGTCGGTTCCAGACACCGTCGCTGCCCCAAACGAACCCTAATTCGGCTTCAACCACCTTTTCGAATTTTATGGAATTTTTAAGTCCGCCAAAAATCTCTTTTTTTAGCCTCCCTTCTGTGGACCTCTGTTGCTGCTTCTCCTTCATGCTCTAGCAATTGTCTTTTTGCTTATGACATGATTCTATATGCTTTGAAATGTGAAAGTGCAATAATAAACTACGACATCGAGGCACTAAAAGAATTTTTGTACTATGTTTCACTTTTTAAGGAAGTGCAACTATTAAGTTAATACGAAAAAGAAATCATTCATAAAAGATTTATTGTTATTGCGAGTCGCTCGACGCTTTTATGGACCGGTCGACTTGAACCGTCTAAGCTCGAGAGTGAGCCAAGCACACAAATAGTCACAGAGTGAACCGATGGGTGACAAAGAATCTTTTTACGTGGAAAAACCCCCCAAAAGGGAAAAACCCAGGGGTCGGGAATGTGCCGGTCAAGTTCCACTATTTCTTGAGGTGTTACAAAAGTTATCTTTCAAGGGTGACAGACCACCGCTCGTTACAATGATTCTTCTTGACCGCTGAGGTCGCTTGGAGTGGGATGGTGACGAGTGTGCTCAGAAGCAATCTAGAATGTAGAATGAAACAACGAGGGCTCTGAGCTCGGAGGACGGAGCTGGACGAGGTCTTCGAGCAGTCTTGAGAGGGACCTTCGAGGAGCGAAGGAGATCTTCGAGGCTCCAAAGAGATCTTTAAAGGCCGAATGAGATCTTTGAGCCGTCTTCAAAGGCTGAAGGAGATTTTCGACCTGTTTTCAATGGCCGAAGTAGATCTTCGACTATCTTCCGGGAATCTTCGAACTCTGAAGGTGGTCTTCGAGTGTCGAATAAGATCTTCTAAGGAATCTGTAAGCGCTCAAGGAAAACTTAGAGATATCTTCGAAGGAAGACTCTTGAACTCTCTCCGGCGTAGAAGACAAGGTGTCTCCAAATGAAGGCTTTGAGTTCCTTTTATAGCTTTTGAGAGAGGTATTTTGGTAATTATGTTGCTTTGGGAATTTTGTTATCCGCACACCCATGATCATGGATTTTACTGTGCGCACTCCCATGATCATGGATTTTGTTACGCGCACACCCATTATCACGGGTTTTACTATTCACACACTCATGATCATGGATTTTGCAATGCGCACACCTATATCTATAAATTTGGCTATGTGCGCACCTATTAGGAGATTTTGTTATACGCATACCTATGTACATAATTGGGATATGCGCACTCTTATTATGAGGATTTCACTGTGCACACACCTGAGTGTACGTGTTGGCTCGCAGTGACGGCCACACGGGCGAGTGGAGGCATGAAGGTGTGGTGGTGGCGACGCGGAGGTGCGACGATGACAGCGCGGCGGGGGCCCGCCCGGCCGCCAGGCGGCCAAAGCCGGTCGTGCGGCCGATGGGGGGGGGGAGGGGATTGGTCGGGCGGCCATGCGACCTAAGCCGACCGTGCGGTGACGGTCAGCGGGGGGCCGCTTGTCTAGGCGGACGCGCGACCAAAGCTGGTCGTGTGGTGATGGCATGCGGGGGCAGTTTGGCCGGGCGGACGCGCGAGGGAGGCCACATGGACAAAGCTGGTCGTGAGGTGACAGTCGCACGACCGTGGTGTCCATGCAGCGCTAGACGCGCGGGAGAGGCCGTGCTGCTCTGGCCGGGGGCCGCGGCCGCGAAGCTCTAGCCGCGCCACTGCGCTGTAGAGGTCGCGCGCCCGGCACAAGGCCACACAACTGGTCGTGAGGCCTCACGGTGATGGTCGTGCGGCCGACCTTGGGCCGTATGGTCGGCGCGATCTCGCGGTAGTTGATGCTCGTGTACAGTCTTGGTAATGGGCGGTTTGGAGCATTTCTCCCTCTCTCCACTAGTGGCACTACCCATGATAATAAGAGAGGTGGAGCTATTGACACCCTCAGTTATGAATTAAATAATGATACTCGCAGCCACTTTCTCCCTATAAAATTTAGGGGCTCTTATCAACTACATTTAAGACAAGGTGTTTCAAATACTCACATAAAGGATTAATGGGAACAAGTGAGATATTTTTTCCATGATTACCTTTAGGGTCCGTTCGTTCGGATGGAATTGGCTATCTGGAATTGGCATTAGAGATTAGAAATCCAATTATAGTGTTCGGCGCGACGAAATTTAAGCGGATATTGGCTTTCATGTGAAAACACAATGCTTTTACTATGAACTAAAAAATCAAATAGCAATTCTTACCTCCGCCCATAGGTTTTCCGCATAATCAAATGTTTACGCTAGAGTTTTTCGACCTACGCGCGGGTTTTTCGCCCGAGTGTGTGTTTTCCTGCAGGGTGTGTTTTTCAGTCTGACACGAGTTTTTCGGTCGGGCGCGTGCTTTTCGACCGGACGTTCATTTTTCTCTCAGGCGGGCGTTTTTTCACTCGGGCGCGATTTTTTCGCCCGAGAGCGATTTTTTCGCCCGGGCGCGTTTTATTTCTCCTGGGCGCGTTTATTTCGGTCGGGCGCGATTTTTTAGCTAGTGCGAGATTTTTTCGCCCGAGGCGCGACTTTTTCGCCCGGGCGCGATTTTTTCGTCCGGGCGCGTTTATTTCACTTGGGCGCGATTTTTTCGCCCGGGAGCGATTTTTTCGCCCGGGCGCGTTTTATTTCTCCTGGGCGCGTTTATTTCGGTCGGGCGCGATTTTTTAGCCAGTGCGAGATTTTTTCGCCCGGGGCGCGACTTTTTCGCCCGGGCGCGATTTTTTCGTCCGGGCGCGTTAATTTCACCCGGGCGCGATTTTTTTTGCCCGGGCGCGTTTATTTCGCCCGGGCGCGTTTTATTTCTCCCGGGCACGTTTATTTCGGCCAGGCGCAATTTTTTCGCCCGGGCGCGATTTTTTCGCCCGGGAGCAATTTTTTCGCCCGGGCGCGATTTTTTTTTCCCGAGCGTGATTTTTTCCCACGGGCAGGTTTATTTCTCCCGGGCACGTTTTATTTCGGTCGGGCGCGATTTTTTCGGCCGGGCGTGATTTTTTCGCCCGGACGCGATTTTTTTCGCCCATGCGCATTTATTTCGGCTGAGCTCAATTTTTTCGCCCGTGCGCGATTTTTTCGCCGGCCGCGATTTTTTCGCCCTGACGCGATATTTTAGCCCGGGCGCCCGTTTTTTTGCCTGGGCGCGCACTTTTCACCCGAGCGCGCGCTTTTAAAAAATTGAATTTGAAAAATTTCAATTCGAGAAAGCCAATTCCATTGTGCAGCCGAACAACTTACAGATATTAATTCCAATTTTGTTCACTGAATTCCATCCTGCAACCGAACAGCAGAATTGGTTTATGCACAAAACCAATTCCTGCAGATATTGGTTTTCTGGTCAAAGCCAATTCCAGGAAGCCATTACCTGCGCGCCGAACGGACCCTTATCTTTTTTATATGATTAGATGACACAATTAATTGTAAATGTACATTCGGACATATAACGGGCTCGGAGGCTTAACGGGTCGGTTCAGATACTGGGATATCCGATACCCGTATTGAACCTAGGGATTTATCTATAAATTCCTAGCTGGGGGCAACGAGTAGTTGATTTCACTTTGATCCACACTCAGATGCTTCGAGCAACACTCTCATTAATTACTTCATTAAGTGAGATATTTTTTCCATTATTACCTTCTTTTTTTTATTGACACAATTAATTGCTTTATTATCTTCTTGCTTCCTGCTGCAAGCATAAAAGATATAAATAAAACAAAAAATAACTGAATTTGGTGCTAATGACTTAATTTGCATCTGTGGGATTCAACAAAAACTCGACACAATCGACACCAAATCTCAATGTCAACAATTCATTTCCCGCATCTTTCAATTCTACAGATTTCAGATTTAATATGTAAACTATATGGTCATCAAAATGGTAGCGACCAAAAGCAGCCACTTGTGAATACTAGCGGAAGGTCCCGTGGGCAGGGGCTGATTCAGATGGGGCCAAAGGGATATTGACTGTTAATATTATTGTATTTCAGTTTAGTCCCACACCGTCTGTGGTGTTTTTCTACTCCTATAAAGTCCTATTTATAGACCTCAAGGGTCACACCTTAATAGATTGATAAATGTTATTTGTCAATTCTAACATGGTATCAGAGCCAGGTTCCACTTAATTTTTCGCTCGCAACCTGCTCGCTTCCTGCCCACCAGCGATCTGCCCTGCTCGCGCCCTGCTTACTCGCGACCTGCCCTGCTCGCGCCCCCTGCTCGCTCTCGCGACTGCCCTGCTCATGCCCTGCTTGCTAGCGCGACCTGCTCGCGCAGCTGTTGGAGCATGCGTTCCGACCCCCTTGGTTTGCTAATAGCAAATCCTATGTGTGTTTGATCTTATTTTATTTATGGTGTACAAGTATAATAGGTATGCGACTATGCTAATTTTAGTTTGGAGCTCAGGATGTAAAGTCGAGAACAAATCAATGTCGTCAGCGACAGCTTGATGTCGTCGACGATAGCTCAGCGGTTTCCACACGATCTGTCAGTTTCATCCACTGTCGGAATTCCGACATTGATATCGGAATCCGACAGCCCGCGTTTCAAACACAACCATCACGTAGCGAAAAAACGTCATTTACATGGGACACGTGGCCGCTGGAGAAGATAACGTCGACGGACGATAGCTTGATGTCGTCGACGACATCTAAAAAGGATATATTGGCTCGATTTCTGTGGAGAAAGCGAATACACCAATTTGAATTACCTTTTCCTGAGTGCATTTCATCCAGAGAGCTCCAGAAATTCGAGAACTCTCATTTTGGCAAGAACATTCAAGAGCAAAGAAGAGACGGTCTGTGCGCAGTATCTCAGGCAATCTTTGCAAGGATTTGACGCCGTTTTCAGAGCTTCATATTTAGGGAGTTTCATATCTGAATCTCTATTTTTGTACTGAATTTGGGATAAAACATGAAATTTCCGCTCCTCGCACACCACAGCAAAATGATGTAGTGGAAAGGAAAAAATAGAACACTTCAAGAACTAGCACGCACTAGGTTATCTGAATTTAAATTACCAAAATATTTTTGGGTCGAAACTGTTAGTACTGCGTGTTATGTTATAAATCGTGTCATGCTATATTTTATGTTGAAACTTACTGCATATGAATTATATTTTCAAAAGAAACCTAATGTATCTTATTTCAAAGTATTTGGGTGTAAATATTTTATTTTAAATACAAAAGATACTTTAGATAAATTTGATGAAAAATGCGACGAAGGTATTTTCATTTGTTATTCTTCAACTAGTAAAGCTTATAGAGTTTTGATATAGAAATTTCTTGTTTTGAAATTAAGTGAAGGTTTGAAGATTTTCTCCAAAACTATATCCGATTAAGGCAAGTGTACCTTATCGTCTATAGTATAGGATATTTAGGAATATCAAGGTCGTATTCCACGAGGCGCGTTGATTACTTCTACTTCGAGGAAAATCACCATTATCTTATCGACGAAATTTTGAGGTTTGTTTTGCGTAACAAAAAAAGACAAAACGCAAGCTAAATGAAAAGATTAAACGAAAATAAAAAGGCTTAATGCTCAAACATAGTGGTGGGGGAAAAAGAAAGCAAAATTAATATTGCATGAAAGGAAGAGTGCTTAAGGAGAAAGAGAACATGAAAGGAAGCAAACTTAACTTTATTGAAAACCAAAATGATTACAAGCTTAAGAAGAGATTACAAGGCTAGGAAGGAAAAGATTACAAGCTTACTAAACTATTGCATTGAGAAGAAGAAAAAACTAGTACATTGCATGAAAAAGAGAACATGAAAGCTTAAAAGAGACATGAACAAACATTGAAAAACTTCACTAACAGCTCTAGCAGCACCTCCCCCACTCCAAAATTCTGAACTCTGGACTCAAGGAGAGCCTCTGAATTTATAGCAGAAATTTTCAAGTTACACGCCCTTGGTCACGGGCGTGACCTAGGGCGTGTAAACCTTACTGACATCGGATCTGACAGTGGCGTGGACTTTGCGTGACGGCGGGAGAAAATCTGACATTACACGCCCGTGTAACTTTGGTCACGGGCGTGACTTTGGGCGGCTTCATTAAATGCAGCATGGGCTGGAATTCGGCGCGACAGAGCATGGATCACGCGGGAAAATCACGGGCGTGACATTTCGGGTCACGGGCGTGTACGTGGGCGTGTACCTGGGATAGAATTCGGCGCGACAAAGCGCGTTTGTCGAACTCAGCTCAGATTTCGTCGAACGCAGCGACAGAACTTTCATCAAACGCAGCTCCAGAGATCTTTCATCGAACGCAGCGGCAGAGAACTTTCGTCGAACGCAGCTCCAATTTCGTCGAACGCGATCTTTAGGTTACACGCCCTTGGTCACGGGCGTGACTTGTGATTTTTTCCAATTTTCCCCAAAATTCTGCAAAAATAAAAGTAAACTATATTTAGAACAGAAATTATAAAAGAAGTGATTTTAAACTAAAATATAAATAATATTTGCAATTTTAAATTAAAACTAAACTAAATACTATAATTAAAATACACATAAATACTACTCATCAAGTTTATAATAAACGGATTAAAGTAGTTGAAGAAACAATTTATGTTAAATTTGCTGAACTTGTTCCATGTGTAGTGGAGAATAAATCTGCAGGTGATGGTGAAGAACTCCCGTTGAAAAGAAATGATGATGAAGAAGACATACTTAGAAATGAAAAAGAAGAAAAAGAGGAAGAAGTACAAGAAGAAGTTGAGGAATTTATGCCACCAAGCGAACTTAGATTCACTAATGCTCATCCACAAGACTTGGTCATTGGAGAACCTACAAGAGGGGTAAGTACATGTGTTTCCCTACATGATTTATTTTCAAACATTTGTTTTATTTCCAACATTGAACTAAAAGATGTTTCAACCGCTTTAAATGATGAATCTTGGTTTTTAGCTATGACGGAAGAACTTAATCAATTTGAGCGAAATAAGGTTTGGAAGCTTGAAAAAAGACCTAGTGATCATCCTGTTGTAGGAGTAAAATGGATTTTCAAAAATAAATTAGATAGTGAATCTAGGATTATTAGAAACAAAGCTAGACTTGCAGCCAAATGTTATGCTCAAATTGAAGGAATAGATTTTGATGAAACTTTTGCACTCATAACACGCCTTGAAGCAGTTAGGATTTTCATTTCATTTGCTAGTTATAAATGATTTAAATTATTACAAATGGATGTTAAAACTGCATTTTTAAATGGGTACATTAAGGAAAAGGTTTATGTAGAACAACCTCCTGACTTTGCCAATGATAAATATCTCAATCATGTTTATAAGTTATATAAAGCTCTTTATGGTTCAAAACAAGCACCTCGAGCATGGTATGATAGATTAATGCTTTATTTATTAAAGAATGATTTTAAAATGAGTAGTGTTGATTGTAGACTCTTCATTAAGTATGTAAATGATGATGTAATTGTTTTGCAAATTTATGTTGATGACATTATCTTTGGATCCACTAATAAAGAGTTATGTAATGATGCTGTTAAAGTAATGAAAAATAAATTTGAAATGAGCATGGTAGGAGAACTTACTTACTTTTTAGGTTTTCAAATTACACAAAAACATGATGACATTTTTATTAATCAATATAAGTACCTTCACGACGTGTTAATGAGATTTGGGTTTGAAAATCTTAAACAAGCTAGTACTCTAATTATTGTTTCATTAAAGTTAGGAAAGGATGAAAGTGGAGTTTCTATAGATCAAACTTTATATAGAGGGATGATCGGATCATTATTATATTTAACCGCTTCAAGAACTGACATTATGTTTAAAGTATGTTTATATGCTAGATATCAAGCTAATCCAAAAGAATCACATTTAAAAGCGGTTAAACATATTTTGTGTTATCTAATTGGAACTTCTAAACTAGGTTTATGGTATCCACATAGAGATAACTTTATTTTGCATGACTATTCTGATTCTGATTATGCTGGATGTTCATTAGATCGCAAAAGCACTAGTAACACTTATCGCTTTCTATGTCATTCTCTCATTTCTTGGTCGAGTAGGAAACAGAATTCGGTTGCCCTCTCAACCACCGAGGCCGAGTATATTGCACTAGGTAGTTGTTGTGCACAAGCACTTTGGATGAAACAAACCTTAGAAGACTATAACATTAATCATCAAACAATAGAATTATGGTGTGACAACAAAAGTGCTATTGACTTAACAAACAACCCAGTACATCATTCAAGGTTTAAACACATCGATGTTCGACATCATTTTATAAGAGACCACATAAAGCAAAATCAAATTGAAATTTCATTTATAGGCACATATTCACAACTTGCTGATATATTCACAAAACCAGGGGCGGACCCACCTTGGGGCGAGTGTGGGCGGCCGCCCACACTTAAATTTTTTTTTTAAATTGACCTGCGGTTCGTCGAACGCAGCTAGCCTGCAGTTCGACGAACTGCAGGCTAGCTGCGTTCGACGAACTGCAGTGAGCCTGTTGAGCTCGCTGCGTTCGACAAACTGCAGGCTAGCTGCGTTTGACGAACTGCAGTAAGCCTGTTGAGCTCGTTGAGCTCGACGAGCTAAAGGTTAACATTATATTTATATTCATAAAAAGAAAGCCCTAATCCCCCCCCCCCCCCCGACCGCTTGCGACAAGTACCAAGCCAGCAAAATCCTTTCCCCCTCTCTGGCCGACGGAAGCCCTCAACCTCTAAATCGGACCGACGAAGGCCCTCCTCCTCTTAATCCGACCGACAGAATCCCTCCGGCAGTCCGACTCCGACCGCGGAATCCCTCTGACAGTCCGACTCCGACCCTCCGGCCTCCTCTCAGTCCAATGCCTTTGAAGGTTTGATTTCATCAAATTTTTTGGTAGATCTTGATTTTGTAGATGAGAATCTTTTTTATTTAGCTATTCATAATGTTATCCAAAATTTTCCTGAACGAACCACTGCCAGCAGATCTGATTTCATATTTTTTTAGGATGCTGTGTTTTTTCTGAGTATTTTTTTGTAGATCTGGTTTTTTTTCTTAGCATTTTTTTAGCATAGTAAAAGACATTATTTGCTCTTGATTTTGCTCCAGTTTTTATTGAATCTGAATATCTGATTGAAAATTTCTTTGTATTTTCAGCCATGACTCTTTAAGGAGAGTTCAGATCTTGCAAAGTGGGAGCCGTTACGGTCGATTCAATTGCAAATGTAGAGAGATCCTCCGAGAGAAGCAATTTATACAAGTTATTGAAGAAATATCAAGTGGTGAAGTTGTTACATGAAAAGGCTTGAATCAAGAAAGAACTTTGAAAAGGGCAGGTGACACAAGATGGAACTCTTATTATATTTACTTGTGAAGCTAGCACTACTATTACCCGTCGCAACATCAACTATAGAAAGAGCTTTTTCTGCAATGAAGATTATCAAGTCATCATTACGTAACCGGATGGAGGATGAATGGATGAATGCTTAGCTTGTTTAGTGACATATATTGAAAAAGATATATTTTCCACCATCAGCAATGAGGACATTATGAAATGCTTTCAAAACATGAAAGCTCGAAGAGGAGTATTGTAAACAAGGTTATTTATATCTTTCTACTATTGTATGTGCAACTTTTGTATAATATTTGTCATATTAATGATTAATGTACTTGTTGCATATTTTTCAATTTTTTTTGCAATTTTTAAGTCCGCCCATACTGGAAAAAATTCTTGCGTCCGCCACTGCACAAAACCACTTTCGAATTCCCGCTTTTCAATGCTAAGACTAGAATTAGGAATCCTAGACATATCAAAATGAAAATATTAATTTAAATTTCATAAAAAAATTAAATGAAAATTGCTAAATCCACACAATGTGATTAAACCATGATTAAACGTCATCGAATTTCCACAAACTGATTATTTAATACAAATATTAACTGAAGATAACTTATAAACAAGAGTTCCAACACAGAAAATTGACACGAAATTAAACTTCACTGTCGTCCACTACATCTACCTGTCGCCGACGACATCTTCTAGACCATCACAACCTACATAAAACCACTCAAAAATATCTGCTCTCAGCACTACTACTCTCTGGATGATCCCCTCTAGAGCTCTGACCAGCATCTCTTCCATGTCGTGTTCGCCTCGTCGACTGATGCGGCGGCTCCACTTCCGTGTCTTCCCATTCAGCGGCCTCAGCTGGAGTAGGTTTTAGCTTTAACCCTTTCACTAAAAATTTCATAAATTTTTGAATCTTGCCCATCTTCTTCTTCATATCCTTCTTGTGCTCCTCAAATGACTTCCTATACTCCTCAAGTGAGTCCCGTAAATCATCCACGACTTCGCGTAAAGAACCTCCATGTGAGATTCATGGATTTCTCATCTCTAACGATGGCTCACGCTGAGATCGACTAGGTCGCATAGTTTCTGTAATGAAAATCCCGGGAATACAATCATTCAAATAAAACTCTGGGTTTATCCAAGAATATTTTTTATATAATATGTGTTGGATGATGCTCCCATCGGCAAGCTATGAACCTTCTTCCAAGTCGGACTCTTCAATCTAAACGTATAGCGCATAATAAATAACAGTAGATCTGCAACATCAAAAGACTTTTTTTTTAATATGAAATACGTCACAAGACCGTAATACTTCTTGAGTCACCGGCTTTGTACATGACCGTATTCCTTAGGATTTCTTGCACAACCTGTGCATCCGGTGTGAGCTTCGTTGTCGTTGTGATTAAATTCTTCATAGAATTTACGTGCAATATCATATTGTGGAGCGTCCAATCTCGTTCTTTTCAATAATTTTCTACTACGTCCGGCATATGTTCACTACTCTCAATCAGTCCAAATTCATTTCTCATATCTATGTGGGTAATTTCCACATATTGTCCTTGGATTTTCGATCTTATACACACCACAATTCAGATCCGTATAAGTTGGATTTTCCAAGTGATTGTAAAACTCTCGAATTAAAACTGTTGAGAACATGTCTGGGATTATGACAGAAATAATACCTGCCTCGGGGAGTAGAAAATATATGTGTTCGTGTCGTGGAAGGTCAAACTCCACTATTTTCGTTACTCCAATAAGTGACCTTTCAATGCCCGTATAACTTTAGTATGATGAATGAGAGTCACCAGACGTACTTCTACGTGCTCTCGAACTAGAAGCCATATCTTCTCTTGCACAACCTTCACAAACAAGGAAAATTTTCTCTAAACTGAAATTTTTTCTCTCTAAACTTTAAAAAAAAAAACAAAAATGAATCTTTATATCAAGTTTTCATCTAAAAATTTTTAACCAAAATTTAAACCCCCATAAAATTACCTTAGAACTAGGATTTCTGTCGACTTCTTGATGAGTCCTGATTATATGCACATTTTTGGACTCATCCGGGCCGTTATTTAGTCAATTCTACGCACTATAGCCTTGTTATAGTTTATATTTGATAATCCATGCTAGGTGCACATCTTGGCCCACTTTGGTGTGATTTTCGTGTTTATTGTCTTTAGTAGATTCTTGCGCTGTTAAGTCCCACTTTCAGTGGCTAGATCTGTGGTTGTGCTGGAATTGGAGTAGTGCAAGTGTTCCCGGTGCAATTCTGCACAGGAACACTGCGCACGATCGCCGGTTCTACTGCGCACGACCACTGGTCGTGCGCCACTGATCGTGTGCACTTAACCCTTTTTCACGAGTTCTGTTTGGTGCAGTGCACACGACCATCAACGACAGTGCGCACGACCACCGGTCGTGTGCCACTGCTTGTGCGCATTGACCATTAAATTTCTGAGTTCTGTCTGCTGTAGTGCGCACGCTCATCGACTCCAGTGCGCACGACCACCGGTCGTGCGCCACTGTCCGTGCGCATTTTACAGTAATTTTATGAGTTCTGTTTCACCTATTGCGCACGACCACCGACGCTAGTGCGCACGACCACCGGTCGTGCGCCACTGGTCGTGCGAACATTATATTTCATAAATTGCTTTTCTTGCAGGCTCCGTCCAGACAGACGCACGATCACAGGATTCTAGTGCGCACGACCACTGGTCGTGCGCCAATGACCGTGCGCACTGTTTAATTCAGCGCCTATATAATGATCTGTTCGCGAATTAGGTCGGGGGGAGGCATTTGGACTCCGTTCCGTCCGCCGTTTTCGCCATTTTCAGAGGGTTTTCATCCCCTAGGCCTCCTCCATCATCCAGGGGCTTGCAAGAAGGGATCCTACACTCATTTTGATCGCTAAGGAAGAAGTTCTTCGCATTAGACGTGGCCGGATGGTAAATCGCTGGAGAAGACGGGTCCATTGGGAGGTGTGACAGCCCTCCTCTACCCCGGACGCAGTTGGGACCGAGCTAGGACGCGGATTGACAACCCGGTGCTTCCTACCGTGAATCTACAACGAGACTCCGGATTCGGTCGTATTTCTTGCCTTTTTCTTCTACTTGTGTGGTTATATTTGTTGTAATCTCTTTATTTAGATGATGAATGCTATGAACCATGTGTATTATTGCTTATTTCATGATTTTGGAATTATCTAGTTCATTTGTGTTATTGAGGTGCGCCCTATTCCATCTCCCACTCCACCACCGTGACCGGTGCCGCACTAGCAATTGCTTGTGGCGTGCTTATTGTTGACAAGGTGCTTGCGACCCTCATTCCGCTTGCCTTCTCGCCCATCCGCCCTTTCGACGCAGCGCGCTCAAGGCCTGCTTAGTCTCCATCTCGCCAATCGAAGCATTGCATAGCGGCATTGCATAGGAGTAGGCGTAGTATTTTATTTTATTATTCGCAAACCAAACCAACCATCCATTGTAACACCGACGAAGGACTTCGATCTCAAGTCCTTCCTCAATATTAAATTCCACCTTACTGTGTTCCTCAAGAGATCGACATTCGGGGATTTTCCCCATTATTATTACTTGCGCGACCGGTGCACTTGCCGAAAATATCGCATCACTTCTCCCTGCCTCTCTCGTGAGACCCTACAGGAAATGACTCCAAGATCTGCTTTACTCAGTTTCGCGACTTTTTATACTTTTTCCGCCGTCGTCGACGACATCTAGATGTCATTTTCCGACATCTTCCAGCCGTCCAAATTGATTTCTTGGGTCTATTTGCTTGCCCTTCCATTATATGTCAATACTACATTAATTTTATCATGTGTAAATGTTCATCAATGTGATTTCATACTCTCAAATAGCCTTTTTAACATTGTTATTTCTTAGTCATTCTCATGATATCATCGATCCTATCTAATAGTATATGAGAATTACTGAAAATTATTATCGCATGCCTCTAAGTATGAAACTTTTTTTATGTATGATAATGAACAATCACATCCACTTACATTGATTTGTTACATGTGAAATTCTATTTAATTCCTACATGAATCTTGATTGTTATCACATAACAAAATAACCTTCATAAATGACAGTCTTTCACTTAGATTCATTTGCACAAATCAAATTTATCTACCATGTTTTGCAATACAAGTGAATTCGGAGGTCCTTTGTCCAAACAAAGGAAAATACAAAAATTCAAATCACTAAATCTGTGATAAAGAAAGAAAAATACTCTATGATGAAATGACAAGGACCCTCCACCAAACACTATTTACCTTCCTGATAAGTCTTCATAAGCGTTGTGAGGTTGAGCACCTTAGAAAGAATTGTAAAGTATCTTGTGCAACTACTACATGATACTTCACGGAAATTTTGTGTTATGATTTCTATGTTAAGAGTTTATTTATATTTATGATAGTTATGATTCTCAACTTAAAGTAACTCACATGTATTATCTCAAACTATCACTTGAACACTTCATTATTATATATAACATTTCTTCTCATGAGAATTGGGCTGAAATGATTTCAGCATTCTCTATACTATTGTGTCTCTCTGTGATATTTTTGAATGCACATAATGGTGTCTAGGTTTATTTGATTCTACAAATAGTTTCATTCTTTTTACAAATCTATACTTGCTTCACCACTATCATGACATATTCCTGTATTGGTTGATCATTACAATATTGTTACCACTTATATCCTCAATGACCTCTTCTAACTTTAAATTTCTTTTGATAATACCAAAAGGGGGAGAATTATTCTTGTAAGACATCATTACTAAACTTACTATCCTTACTAAACTCATTAATTAATTATCATATTTAGGGGGAGAACACATGTAGAGGGAGCTTCATCAAAATGGCGTTATTACATACCCACTTATTTAGTCTTGCTTATCTTATATCACTTAACAGGATACTATGATTTCTTTCAAAGTAGATTTGTTATTATCAAAAGGGGGAGATTGTTGGAGCGTGCGTTCCGACCTCCTTGGTTTGCTAATAACAAATCCTGGGTGTGTTTGATCTTATTTTATTTATGGTGTTCATGTATAATAGGTATGCGACTATGCTAATTTTAGTTTGGAGCTCAGGATGTAAAGTAGAGAACAAATCAATGTCGTCAACGACAACTTGATGTCGTCGACAATAGCTCAGCGGTTTCCACACGATCTGCCAGTTTCGTCCACTGTCTGAATTTCGACATTGATATCGGAATCCGACAGCCCACGTTTCAACCACAACCGTCACGTCGCGCAAAAATGTCGTTTACATGGGACACGTGGCCGCTGGAGAAGATTGAAAGTCAATTGATATGCTCTGATACCAATTGAAAGGGAGTTAATTCTTAATATATTAAAGCTCTTGTTTAAGTTTATTTCAAAATAATGTTATATATATAAGTGTGCTGAGTGAGTGCTGTATGAGTAATAAACACAAACAGTAAGAGTGCATAAGTAATCACAGCAAGAAATAAGAAATAAAACAAAGCAAACAAGCAAGCATCCAGATGACACAAGAAATATAGTAGTTCCCCTCAACCTGGGTACATCTACTCTTCTACCCACTGGTAGGAATCCACTAGAGGTTTTTGATCAGGTGCCCTCACACCAATGAGCTTTTGATAAGGTGCCCAAAAACCAAGGGAGCTTTTGATCAGGTGCTCTAACCAAGATGCAGGTTTTTGCTAAGGTGCCTTGTCACCGGGAGTTAACTTTTGAAGGGAGTTATAACCCTGTACAAGATGAGAGAAATAAAGAAAACAGAAAATGTTATGTTCTTCTCTTTACTGAGAAGACACTTGAAGATAATGTTGAAGAGAGCTCCCCCTGTCTGATTTAGTTTGATGACAGCTGTGGATGGAGCTCCTTCTCTAGATTGCAATACTCCTCTTCTCTTCTTGCAGTTTAGATCCCTGAGCAATTGATATAGATTGGTGTCTCAGGTTGTAGATGATCTGCAAGAGAATAGTTAGCAAAAAGCAAGATATAAATATATTGTTCTTTGTATAAAGAACTCTGATATGTTCTTCTTCCTTTTTGCTTCTCTGTTTCTCTCTTCCTCTTTCTTTTTCCTGTACAGCAAATGTAATATGTTCTGTTTATATTCTGTACAGCAATATGTTCTGTTCTATCTTCCTGCTTCTTTTCTCTGCTCTTCTCTGTTTATTTATTCTGGAGAGCTGTTCGACTGATTTGATTTCTTGCCGACCAAAGAGGAAAGGATATAATATTTCTTTCTTTCCTCAGATCCTCGAGAACATAACTTGCCGTCTTTAGCTTGCTGCAACGGCTCTATCATTTAATGTTTCTGCCAACGGCTATTTCAAACAAAGGAAAGACAACAATATATAAATAGAAATAATAAAATATTACTTTAATAAATATGACAGCATATATATAATATTTTAGTCGAACTGAGAATGATATAAAATAATGCTGCAGATATTTCGTCGAGCTCAGCTTCAAGTTCGTCAACCTCATCATTTGATTCGTCGACCTGAACATTTGATTCACTGTTCTGAACATCTGCTGAATATTCGTCGAACGCAGACTTGAGTTCGTCGAACGGAAGGATTCATCGACCGCTGAGCCTGGATGATTTCGTCGACCACTGAAGTATTGAGTTGTTCGTCGAACGCAGACTTGAGTTCGTCGAACGCAGGATTTCGTCGACCGCTGAGACGGGGTCTGTTCGTCGACCGCTGAGATAATCTGTTCGTCGACCGCTGAACCGCTGGATTTCGTCGAGCGCAGAATGAATACCATTCGTCGAGCGCAGAGCGCCGTTCATCGAACGCAGGTAGCCGTTCGTCGAACGCGGAGAACATGTGTTATTTTTATTCTTTCTCTTATTATTTCAGCATATTAATTATGTCTGATTTCAGCCTTCTTTCTTAATGAGATTTGATTTAAGTTATACAATGTGTTATGATAGAAACTTAGACATTAAAGGTGGATCCTAACTCAAATCAAAACTAAGGTTCCAACAAAGATAACGTTGGCGGACGATAGCTTGATATCGTCGACGACATTTAAAAAGGATATATTGGCTCGATTTCTGTGGAGAAAACGAATACACCAATTTGAATTACTTTTTTCCTGAGTGCATTTCGTCCAGAGAGCTCCAGAAATTCGAGAACTCCAATTTCGGCAAAAACATTCAAGAGCAAAGAAGGGACGGTCCGTGCGCAGTATCTTAGGCAATCTTTGCAAGGATTCGACGCCGTTTTCAGAGCTTCATATTTAGGGAGTTTCATATCTGAATCTCTATTTTTGTAATTTATCTCATCATCTTGTAATCTGTAGAGGAAATCGCCGCCTTGTGCGTAGTGTCTAAGTCCGTGTGTGGCTTAGGAGGAAATCACCGCCTTGCGCGTGACGTCTAGGTCCTTATGAGGCTTAGGAGTAAATCATCATCTTGTGTGCAGCGTCTAGATCGTGGAGAGATCTAGGGGGAGGCTAGTAGCAAGATCTAAGAAGAGATACGCTATAGCCGGCCAGTCCTTGGTTGAAGGGCTGGTAAATTAAAAAGAATTTTATCTTCATCATAGTCTTGATCTTAAGTTTTATTAAGATCATTATTTCTTTGTATTCATCACTTTTGAAAATAAAATTTGATTTTCAATTCCCTCATGATTTTCTAAGTGATTATTTTGGTTATATAAAAATCTACTTGTTTATCATTGCAAAATTATCTTAATATTTTAGAAAAATATCAAAGTAAATATTTTCCCTTATTCACCCCCCCCTAAGGGCGCCGCAAGATCCAATAACAGTGACATGCCCTGCTCGCCTCCCGCCCAGACCGCCAGCACTCTGCCCTGCTTGCTTCCCACTAGCCCGCCCTACTCGCTCGCGACCCCTGTTCGCAAAGCCAGTTCTTCAGTCGCCAGACCGCCCAGCTCCATGGCTGCTCCGTTGATCTGATCACCACCTCTGAAGGCCACATCCTTCCAACTCGCCACTGCCAGCGATTGGACGGATTGGGCCTTTACTATCGAAGCCGCACTCTCCAGCCGTGATCTCTGGGATCTCATCACTGGTGCGCCTCCTACCACTGCCACATCTACCACCGATGTCAGCTCTGACAGCACCACCACATCCACCACCACTCTAGATGAAGGCACCCTTTGGAGGCATCGCGATCAAGCTATTCGGGCTTACATCCTGGAATCCGTTGCCCGTCCGCTCCTTACCTCCATCAGACACCTGCCCTCATCTTAAGCTTTATTAAGATCATTATTTCTTTGTATTCATCACTTTTGAAAATAAAATTTGATTTCCAATTCCCTCATGATTTTCTAAGTGATTATTTTGGTTATATAAAAATCTACTTGTTTATCATTGCAAAATTATCTTAATATTTTAGAAAAAATATCAAAGTAAATACTTTCCTTTATTCACCCCCCCCCCCTCTAAGGGCACCGCAAGATCCAACAACAACGACCTGCCATGCTCGCCTCCCGCCCAGACCGCCAGCACTCTGCCTTGCTCGCTTCCCACCAGCCCGCCCTGCTCGCTCGCGACACCTGTTCGCAAAGCCAGTTCTTCAGTCGCCAGACCACCATGCTCCATGGCTGCCCTGTTGATCTCACCACCTCTGAAGGCCACATCCTTCCAACTCGCCACTACTAGTGATTGGTCAGATTGGGCCCTTACTGTCGAAGCCGCCCTCTCCAGCCGTGATCTCTGGGATCACATCTGTATAACCCGTAATTCGTCGAGATCTTAAATACACGAGTACAACACAGAAGACCTCCCCCACCTGGGCGAGTACAGAAGGCCTCCCCCACCTGGGCGAGTACAGAAGACCTCTCCCACCTGGGCGAGTACAGAAGGCCTCCCCCACCTGGGCGAGTACAGGAGACCTCCCCCACCTGGGCGAGTACAGAAGACCTCCCCCACCTGGGCGAGTACAGAAGGCCTCCCCCCACCTGGGCGAGTACAGGAGACCTCCCCGATCTGGGCGAGTACAGAAGACCTCCCCCACCTGGGCGAGTACAGAAGACCTCCCCCACCTGGGCGAGTACAGAAGGCCTCCCCCACCTGGGCGAGTACAGGAGGCCTCCCCCACGTGGGCGATTACAGAAGGCCTCCACCACCTGGGCGAGTACAGGAGACCTCCCCCACCTGGGCGAGTATAGAAGGCCTCCCCCACCTGGGCGAGTATAGAAGACCTCCCCCACCTGGGCGAGTACAGAAGGCCTCCCCCACCTAGGCGAGTACAGAAGGCCTCCCCCACCTGGGCGAGTACAGAAGGCCTCCCCCACCTGGGCGAGTACAGAAGGCCTCCCCCACCTGGGCGAGTACAGAAGGCCTCCCCCACCTGGGCGAGTACAGAAGGCCTCCCCCACCTGGGCGAGTACAGAAGGCCTCCCCCACCTGGGCGAGTACAGAAGGCCTCCCCCACCTGGGCGAGTACAGAAGGCCTCCCCCACCTGGGCGAGTACAGAAGACCTCCCCCACCTGGACGAGTACAGACTTTCACCCCGTCAAAAGGCGGGAGCGGCTATCGACAACCCATTTCAGAGGGCGGGAGCCGCTATCTGCAGCCCATTTTAGAAGGCGGGAGCAGCTATTCGCAGTCCATTTGGATTTGCCTATAAATAGGACCCCCAAGGCACAAGTAGAAGGCACCTCCCCCCCCTATCGTGGGCGAGTACCTTGCCTGCCTCTCTTGTGCCAAGCTCAGCATTGGCTTTAGGAGGGGAAGTTCCTATAGACTTTCGGGTATGTGGCGGGACCTCCTCGCTGCAGCATGCGGGTCTTGTTTATAGGCAGGTTGTAGTGGTTTTGCAGGCTCTCTAGCTTCTTATCACCTTGTCTCACGTGGGTCGATCACTAAACGAGTAGCCTTTGGTCACCCCTAGTCTCGAACAGTTGGACCGGTATCCGGGTTCCAACATTTTTGGTGCGGTGAGCGTGGACTGTGACCGGAGTAAGAAACTTTAGTGTAAGACCTCACAGTAAGCCTTGATGAGAAGGGAGCGAGGCGAGTACCTGGTCAAGCGAGTTCAAATTGAAGTGAGTTCCAGCTCTGGAGAACTCAATAAACTCACAGTTGTTCTACTCGCAGATATTCTGCTCGCATGTGTTCAACTCGCAGATATTTTGCTCGCATGAGTTCTACTCGCAGATATTCTGCTCGCATGTGTTCTACTCGCAGATATTTTGCTCGCATGTGTTCTACTCGCAGATATTCTGCTCGCATGTGTTCTACTCGCAGATATTCTACCCGCAAGTGTCCTACTCGCAAGATGCGAGGCGGCTAGGAGAGAGGTGCGAGGCGACCCAATGCAGGTGATCTCCTCAAGGGAAATTTAAGGCCGGGCGAGAAGAAATCAGGCTCGGCTATGAGTGATTTCAGCTTATACTTCATGATGAAAACTCAAAGGACCATCATTCATAACTCACTTTGGTGAGGAAAAGTCATCATGAATCAGGTCACGTAAAACTTATTCTTCTTCTTCTTCACTACATATAGCAATATTGATCTTTCTATTGCAAAACTCTTAAAAGTTAGATCGAGAATCCACTCGAAGTAGTATGATATATTCAAAAGCATTTTAGGATGTGTGATCTCACCTCTCCCCTTGAAACTTTTGGTTGAGCAATGAGATGACGTTTCGGGTTCAGTGCGCCATCCTAAGTCCAAGCCTCTGCATTGCCGGCCGAGATCAGCTCCCCCTTGCATGTTGGCCGATCTGCCCCTCGAGTACCGACTCTCTTTGCCCGTGCACTAGTTACTAAGGGAGAGAATGAAACTATATTCTCAGGTACTCTAAGTAAGTTGAAGTCCTCGAGATGTGTTGTTGTCGTAGACCAGGTCACTGCACGAGCTCCTCTCCTGCATACCGGCTACTTGCCCCCTCGAGTGAGTTGAAGTCCTCGAGATGTGTTGTTGCAGTAGACCAGGTCACTGCACGAGCTCCTCTCCTGCATACCGGCTACTTGCCCCCTCGAGTGAGTTGAAGTCCTCGAGATGTGTTGTTGTCGTAGACCAGGTCACTGCACGAGCTCCTCTCCTGCATACCGGTTACTCGCCCCCTCGAGTGAGTTGAAATCCTTGAGATGAGTTGTTGCCGTAGACCAGGTCACTGCATGAGCTCCTCTCCTGCATACCGGCTACTTGCCTCCTCGAGTGAGTTGAAGTCCTCGAGATGTGTTGTTGTCGTAGACCAGGTCACTGCACGAGCTCCTCTCCTGCATACCGGCTACTTGCCCCCTCGAGTGAGTTGAAGTCCTCGAGATGTGTTGTTGTCGTAGACCAGGTCACTGCACGAGCTCCTCTCCTGCATACCGGCTACTTGCCCCCTCGAGTGAGTTGAAGTCCTCGAGATGTGTTGTTGCTGTAGACCAGGTCACTGCACGAGCTCCTCTCCTGCATACCGGCTACTTGCCCCCTCAAGTGAGTTGAAGTCATCGAGATGTGTTGTTGTCGTAGACCAGGTCACTGCACGAGCTCCTCTCCTGCATACCGGCTACTTGCCCCCTTGAGTGAGATGAATGTCCTCAAGAAGAGAGTTGCCACCTAGTCAACGCTAAAAGCCTAAAATGTTTGGCACCTCCCCCAGTTGAGCTCGCTTGTCTAGCGAATGGCCTGAAGGGTGTCTAATCTTCTCCACCTCCAGTTGAGCTCGCTCGTCTAGCGAATGGCCTGGAGAGTGTCGTCTCTTCTCCACCTCCAGTTGAGCCTCGCTCCTAGAGAGTGTCGTCTCTTCTCCACCTCCAGTTGAGCCTAGAGGGTGTCGTCTCTTCTCCACCTCCAGTTGAGCTCGCTCGTCTAGCGAATGGCCTGGAGGGTGTCGAATCTTCTCCACCTCCAGTTGAGCTCGCTCGTCTAGCGAATGGCCTGGAGGGTGTCGACTCTTCTCCACCTCCAGTTGAGCCTCGCTCCTGGAGGGTGTCTAATTTTCTCCACCTCCAGTTGAGCCTCGCTCCTGGAAGGTGTCGACTCTTCTCCACCTCCAGTTGAGCCTCGCTCCTGGAGGGTGTCGAATCTTCTCCACCTCCAGTTGAGCCTCGCTCCTGGAGGGTGTCGACTCTTCTCCACCTCCAGTTGAGCCTCGCTCCTGGAGAGTGTCGTCTCTTCTCCACCTCCAGTTGAGCCTCGCTCCTGGAGCGTGTCGACTCTTCTCCACCTCCAGTTGAGCCTCGCTCCTGGAGGGTGTCGTCTCTTCTCCACCTCCAGTTGAGCTCGCTCGTCTAGCGAATGGCCTGGAGGGTGTCGTCTCTTCTCCACCTCCAGTCGAGCCTCGCTCAGCCAGCGAAGGGCTTGAGAGGGATACTGAGTGACATGTCATCCACTGCCCATCTCTCCGAACCACGGGTCCTACATTGTTTTTCCGAGCTCGTATCGAGCTCGAAAAAAGCGGGGATTGTGTATAACCCGTAATTCGTCGAGATCTTAAATACACGAGTACAACACAGAAGACCTCCCCCACCTGGGCGAGTACAGAAGGCCTCCCCCACCTGGGCGAGTACAGAAGACCTCTCCCACCTGGGCGAGTACAGAAGGCCTCCCCCACCTGGGCGAGTACAGGAGACCTCCCCCACCTGGGCGAGTACAGAAGCCTCCCCCACCTGGGCGAGTACAGAAGGCCTCCCCCCACCTGGGCGAGTACAGGAGACCTACCCCACCTGGGCGAGTACGTCTAGCGAATGTCCTGGATGGTGTCTAATCTTCTCCACCTCCAGTTGAGCTCGCTAGTCTAGCGAATGGCCTGGAGGGTGTCGACTCTTCTCCACCTCCAGTTGAGCCTCGCTCCTGGAAGGTGTCTAATCTTCTCCACCTCCAGTTGAGCTCGCTCGTCTAGCGAATGGCCTGAAGGGTGTCTAATCTTCTCCACCTCCCGTTGAGCTCGCTCGTCTAGCGAATGGCCTGGAGGGTGTTTAATATTCTCCACCTCCAGTTGAGCTCGCTTGTTTAGCGAATGGCCTGGAGGGTGTCGAATCTTCTCCACCTCCAGTCGAGCTCGCTTGTTTAGCGAATGGCCTGGAGGGTGTTTAATCTTTTCTCCACCTCCAGTTGAGCCTCGCTCCTGGAGGGTGTCGACTCTTCTCCACCTCCAGTTGAGCCTTGCTCCTGGAGGGTGTCGTCTCTTCTCCACCTCCAGTTGAGCTCGCTCGTCTAGCGAATGGCCTGGAGGGTGTCATCTCTTCTCCACCTCCTGTTGAGCTCGCTCGTCTAGCGAATGGCCTGGAGGGTGTCGTCTCTTCTCCACCTCCAGTTGAGCCTCGCTCCTGGAGGGTGTCATCTCTTCTCCACCTCCAGTTGAGCTCGCTCGTCTAGCGAATGGCCTGGAGGGTGTCGTCTTTTCTCCACCTCCAGTTGAGCCTCGCTCCTGGAGAGTGTCGACTCTTCTCCACCTCCAGTTGAGCCTCGCTCCTGGAGGGTGTCGTCTCTTCTCCACCTCCAGTTGAGCTCGCTCGTCTAGCGAATGGCCTGGAGGGTGTCGTCTCTTCTCCACCTCCAGTCGAGCCTCGCTCAGCCAGCGAAGGGCTTGAGAGGGATACTGAGTGACATGTCATCCACTGCCCATCTCTCCGAACCACGGGTCCTACATTGTTTTTCCGAGCTCGTATCGAGCTCGAAAAAAGCGGGGATTGTGTATAACCCGTAATTCGTCGAGATCTTAAATACACGAGTACAACACAGAAGACCTCCCCCACCTGGGCGAGTACAGAAGGCCTCCCCCACCTGGGCGAGTACAGAAGACCTCTCCCACCTGGGCGAGTACAGAAGACCTCTCCCACCTGGGCGAGTACAGAAGGCCTCCCCCACCTGGGCGAGTACAGGAGACCTCCCCCACCTGGGCGAGTACAGAAGCCTCCCCCACCTGGGCGAGTACAGAAGGCCTCCCCCCACCTGGGCGAGTACAGGAGACCTCCCCGACCTGGGCGAGTACAGAAGACCTCCCCCACCTGGGCGAGTACAGAAGACCTCCCCCACCTGGGCGAGTACAGAAGACCTCCCCCACCTGGGCGAGTACAGAAGGCCTCCCCCACCTGGGCGAGTACAGGAGACCTCCACCACCTGGGCGAGTACAGAAGGCCTCCCCCACCTGGGCGAGTACAGGAGATCTCCCCCATCTGGGCGAGTACAGAAGGCCTCCCCCACCTGGGCGAGTACAGAAGGCCTCCCCCACCTGGGCGAGTACAGAAGGCCTCCCCCACCTGGGCGAGTACAGAAGGCCTCCCCCACCTGGGCGAGTACAGAAGGCCTCCCCCACCTGGGTGAGTACATAAGGCCTCCCCCACCTGGGCGAGTACAGAAGGCCTCCCCCACCTGGGCGAGTACAGAAGGCCTCCCCCACCTGGGCGAGTACAGAAGACCTCCCCCACCTGGGCGAGTACAGAAGACCTCCCCCACCTGGGTGAGTACAGAAGACCTCCCCCACCTGGGCGAGTACAGAAGACCTCCCCCACCTGGGTGAGTACAGAAGACCTCCCCCACCTGGACGAGTACAGACTTTCACCCCGTCAAAAGGCGGGAGCGGCTATCGACAACCCATTTCAGAGGGCGGGAGCCGCTATCTGCAGCCCATTTTAGAAGGCGGGAGCAGCTATTCGCAGTCCATTTGGATTTGCCTATAAATAAGACCCCCAAGGCACAAGTAGAAGGCACCTTCCCCCCCCCCCCCCTATCGTGGGTGAGTACCTTGCCTGCCTCTCTTGTGCCAAGATCAGCATTGGCTTTAGGAGGGGAAGTTCCTATAGACTTCCGAGTATGTGGCGGGACCTCCTCGCTGCAGCATGCGGGTCTTGTTTATAGGCAGGTTGTAGTGGTTTTGCAGGCTCTCTAGCTTCTTATCACCTTGTCTCACGTGGGTCGATCACTAAACGAGTAGTCTTTGGTCACCCCCAGTCTCGAACAGTTGGACCGGTATCCAGGTTCCAACAACATCACTAGTGCCCCTCCTACCACTACCACATCTACCACTGCTGCCAGCTCTGACAAAACCACCACTCCAGATGAAGGCACCCTTTGGAGGCGTCGCGATCAAGCTATTCGGGCTTACATCCTGGAATCCGTTGCCCGTCCGCTCCTTACCTCCATCAGACACCTGCCCTCAGTTCGTGCCATGTGGGAATATCTTTGGGATCGCTTTGTCCCCCACGGGGGGGGGGGGGGGGGGGGGGGGGGGGGGGGGTCAACGTCATCGTCTAATCTGTGCCTCTCAATCTGCAAGGCAGGAATGATGATCAATTCAGGATTTTTTTCACCTCCATGAGTTCCATCTGGCACGAATTGGACTGCATGACCACCTACCCTGTGATTTTCCTCGCTCCTTGGAGTTTCAACGCCATCTCTCTGAGGGTCATCTCCATTAGTTCCTTGTTGCTCTGCATCCTGAGTTTACTCTTCTTGCAGCCCAGCTCCTTCATCGAGTTCCTCTTCCCAGCTTGGATGAAGCACTGATTACCCTGCTTGATGAAGAGACCCACCTCCATCCTAACGTGGTCCTCCCACCAGCTTATGAGATCGACACTGCTCTTGCAATCCGACCACGCGACGACCCTGTCATCAATCACTATTGTAAAAATACGGGGCACATGAAGTTCGAATCCCCCACTCATCCTCCTCGCCCTGATGAGCACAAACATCATGGCAATTGTCGTGACAGACGAGGTCGGGGACGTGGTCGTGGCCCAGGCTCTCTTGTCCCGTCTCCTCATCCTACCGCTGCTGCTGCTTCAGATCGACTACAACGTCTAGAGGACTTACTTCTTCAGTCTCCACTGCTTCAAACTGCCACCTCTGCAGCCCACAACCTGTCAGCTGCTTCTGGTACTACTATTGTTCGGGTTCCACCAAATACGCCTTGGTATTTTGACTCTGGGCCTCCTGCCATCTTACTCATGACTCCAGCACGCTCACCAACTGTACCTTAACCCCCACTCACCTTCAGGTCACCACTGCTGATGAGGGTTCTATCCCTATTTTGCACTCTGGCTCAATCACCTCGGTGTCTACCCCCTTGGTCATCTCACCCTCTCAAAAATCCACCATGCCCCTCGCCTACATATGAACCTCATTTCTGTTAGCTTTCTATGTGATCTTGGTCTCACTATCATAGGCAGGGGACCAAGTCCCAGGTATGGGTTCTGTGGAAAGCCTGAAGTTTAACTATCATGGCTTGCTGCCATTCAGGGTGTACAACTGCCTCTCATCATGACTGGGGCTTTCCAGTGGGAGTGGAGGTTGGTGAGAAAGGCCTGACATTGCATATGTTGTTAGCTTTGTCAGTCAGTTCGTCCAAGCTCCTCGCTCAGTTCACTATGCTGCTGTCCTCCAGATTCTCCGCTATCTCCGCACCTCCGTCAGTCACTCACTGTTTCTCTCTGCCACTTCTCCTGTCACCCTACGAGCATTCTTAGATGCTGACTGGGCGGGGGATATTATGACTCATCTCTCCACCACTGGTTTCTGTATCTTTCTGGGGGACTCCCTGATCTCCTAGCGAAGTAAGAAACATGACTCTGTTGCGCGTTCCAGCACTAAGGCCGAGTATCGTGCCATGGCCTCCACCACTGCTGAGATCGTTTGGCTTCGTCGTCTACTCTGTGATCTTGGTGTGCTGATAACAGGATCCACTCCCTTATTTTGTGATAATCGAAGTGCTATACAAATTGCCTTCAATCCAGTGTTCCATGAACGGACGAAGCACATCGAGATTGATTGTCACTTCGTTCATCAAGAGTTCCTCGCCAACACTATGTTGAAACCAGAGAACCGGTTTCGACATTCGTAAAGGGGTATGCAGCTGACCCTTACTTGACCCGAGCTAGAACACGTGATTAGTCGTGGAGAGTCAAAGGACCTTGCACCTATGAAGACCTGAAAACCTGAAACAGACCCCTTGAGCTGCAGCGAGGAGGTCCCGCCACACACCCGGAAGATCAAAGAGAGCTTCCCTTCCCAAGCCAATGCTGCGCCTGGGCACCCTGGAGAGCACTAAGAAACTCCTCCTTGTCGACTAGTCGAATAGGGGGTAGGAATGCTAGCTCGCAAGTAACGCACGAGAGGGAGAATCAGAACCAACCCCTCCCAAGGTGCCCATGGGGGTCTATTTATAGATTTCCTGAAAAATGGTCTGCGGATAGCCGAAATGGTTTGCTAATAGCCGACTTCCGCTGCTTAAAAACACCATCCACAATCCAAAGCCAAAGGCCGCCTGACGCAGGGCGAGTGTACCGAAGTCCACTCGTCCCCCTTGCCCTGGACGTGTGGACGGAAGTCCACTCACCATTTTACCGAGTGAGAGCTGGGCGAATGGAAGAGAATCCACTCGCAGACTCGTCGGGTGAGTGGACACTGTCCACTCGCCCTTTGGGCTCGGGTGAGTGGACCCCGTCCACTCGCCCCTTGGGCTCGGGCGAGTGGACGATAGTCTACTCGCTGGGCGAGTGGACCCCGTCCACTCGCCCCTTGGGCTCGGGCGAGTGGACGACAGTCCAATCGCCGGGCGAGTGGACCCTGTCCACTCGCCCTTGGGCTCGGGCGAGTGGACGGCAGTCCACTCGCCGGGTGATTGAACTCCACCCACTCCCCTCCTTGGCGCCGGGTGAGTGGAAAAAATTCCACTCGTCCCTCTCTGCGTTAATGATGGTGCCCGAAAATGCTAACTCGCCCGCATTCTAGACGGGTTCGCTCGACAAATATGGGGGTTATACACAATCCCCGCTCTTTGCGAGCTTGTCTTAAGCTCGTAAAGAAAGTCCAACCCGCTTATTTGGCGAGCAGAAAATGACTTTTAAGAGAATATTTGAGCGGGTCCTGCCCATTGGCTATAAAACCCTGGGAGGGGGGAGGGTAGACCTCCACTCAGGAATATCCCCCTCCCCATCTTAGTCCAATCAAAATGCAACGTCCACAGGATATTCGCGCCCGTCTCAAATCTCTCTCAGGGAAGAGTCGAGATGACTTGGTAGAGCTTAGAGCCATTGTCACGGAACATTCACTCCCCCCTTCAGTGCAAGTGGAGAAGTTGTTATCTAAAAGATACCAACCTGAACCGGCAGGCGAGACGACGTCTTCATCTGCACTAATGTCTGAGCTCAATAAGCACCCGCGAATCCTGGACATGGTGCCGAGTCAGGTCGAGAAAGACATGTCTCGTGAGGTGGCCGGGTCAAGGAATGTGGTCATTCAGACAGGTCCCACTGTCCACTCCCCGATCCATGATGAGTGGCTTTACCTGCGCTTGGTAATCACGCTTATGCCTGTATTGACGACTCTTCTTCCTTTCCCTTCCTTTTTGCAGTACCTCCGTTCTCTGTCGTCGAGGGTGTAGGGCGACTGGGGACTCCAGTTCGCGATTCCTTACAGGAATTTGGCACCTCTAGCATGCCGACGGACTCGATTCAACCCTTGCACGAGTCGACCAAGGGGCGCAGTCCCGAGGGACCTCCTTTTAGAACTAGTGCAGGGAAATCTCTGGTTCTCCCTCCTGCCGGTATATATGGCACGCTGCCGGGGCATTTCTTGGGACCACGACGCGAGCATACATCCTCTCGTCACGAAAAGAGCCGAGGACCCCGCGAGGTAGGTCTACTGCGTAAAAACTGAGTACGTCAGGTGCATAGATAACGAGCTTGTTAATACTGCAGGTCCAGACGAGGCATCGACCGGCAGGTCAGGACAGATGGGGGCGTTCTCGCCACCCCTCTCTCCTTCGGCGATAGACGAGCTCGTCGGGCATCCGTCCATGTTTTTGAGCTGAGGGACCGTTTGGTTGACATAATTCAGAGGCAGGGACACTTCCTACATGGGCTTCGAGAGGCGCGAGAGTTTGTTGAGCCGAACACCCTTGCACGCGTCCGCGCGATGGAACAACGGATGGAGGTATTGGAAACGGACTTCGCCCGATTGGTAGAGGAGGTTCGACTTTCTCCTGGTGGTATGATAAAACCAATAGAGGACCATCTGCGCCAAGTGGCGGCTAACATGCGCGCTGCGAATGAAGATCTTGCCTCGACTTGTGAGTGCGTCGGATCCATGCGTGGACTGAAAGTCCGGGCCCGAGGTCGAGTCTTTTGGAAATGGACCCAACTCTAAGCGGGACCTACAGAACTCCTCCCGTTTGCGGCTTTTAACTTATCTTCCTGCAATGTTATGTAATAAAGCAACCACGCGCGACTACTCGACATATTCTTGCGCAGGCGCAATTATCTCTCCGTGTTCCCGTGCTTATTTTGTTCAAAGTCATTTGATTTACGCGCGTTATACTTGCATTTGCTTAATAGGGTTATTTTTTTTTGTAATGTTGATACGATGGTTAACGTGTTGAGCGGGAGAGTCAAAATGGTAGTGAGTGTGAGAGAGTTAGTGGGAAGGAGTGGGGGAGGGTGAGTGGGGAGGAGTGGGAGAGGGCGAGTGGGAAGAGACTTCCACTCTTGCCTTCCACTCGCCTGGGCTTATCTTTTTCTATAAATACCTCCCCCCCCTTCATACCTTCTCACATCGAGTTCTCTACTCAACTTACCCTCTTTATTCTTCACTTCTACTCTCGTTCACTCTCTTTCACTATTTGAAATGGCTCCTAACCGTTCCTCTCCGGGTAAGAATGGGAGAGAACAATGTGCGATGAACTTCTCTGAACATCCCTTTCTTGTTGGGAGGGTGTCAGAGGAGGAGTTTCTTGCCCTCAAGAACTCCTTCCTCCCTGAAGGACTTGTCGTTCGTCGCCCAGCAGAGGGTGAGACTGTTAATACCTTTTATGAAGACTGGCTTGCGTTCCCGCTTACCCACTTCGAGGTTGGACTCCGTCTCCCTCTTTGGCCTGAAGTGAGGCAATTCCTTGGGTACTTTGGGATTGTCCCGGCTCAACTCAATTCAAATGGGGTATCCATGTTAACCGCCTTCGCTTGTTACTTACGTGAGGAGGGAATTGAGTTTAGCCTAACGGTTTTTCGAAAGGTATTCATCTTTCAGGCAACCTCCGATGGAGTGTGCTTCCTAACCGGTGCGCACGTAAAGGTGAGTGAGAATACAAATAAGGTTCATCATTGGAGCGACAAGTTCATTTTTGTTCAGGGCGACCTCAGAAGGATCCACTGCTCGCCCATTCAGAGGCCTGAGAAGATATGCAAGCTCCTCACGTGGATGGCGAGGCAGCCGAGTTGTATGAATATCTTGCGGCCGTGGGTTTTGAGGTTGAATATTTGCGGAGGAACATCGACCGTCTCGCTTACGTGTCGCCGGGCACAGGTGCCTTCTCCTCCTCCTGACTTGTTCATTTCTCGTCCACCTCTTTACTTGAGTTCAAATATCTACTCTTCTTTTTTCTTATTTTCACAGGTGAGCGGATCCTTCCCAGACATCCCCCACATATGAGAAAGAACTCTTCCTTCCCCACTCATCAACTTGCTCAGAAGGTTGTGGCCGACTGTGCCTCCCGCCCGGAGGCTCCCGCGCCGAGGCAACAAAAAGAGAAGGAGTCGGTGGCGGAGTTGGACTCTTCCCCCTGCCCGCCAAAGGAGTCGAAGATGCGTCGGGGGAGAGCCGTCCGCAGGGGTAGTGGGTCTCGATCCACAGCGAGGGAGGCAGGGGGAGACGACGACTCAGACGTGCTAGCTCGCCATCCCAATTTTGAATTGGGGGGGGGGGCAACGCCAAGGAGCGACTCGATGAGCCCATCCTTTACTGGGATGAGACGATGAACCGGGTCTCAGTATCATCCCTTCAGCCCTCTTGGGTCGAGGGAGAGTCCATCAGCAATGCCGCGTATAACCTTATGGTCTATACGGCCGACAGGATGCGGTCGTCTTCAAAGAAAGCTCTACGCGCGAAATCGCGTACCTAAGCTTGCAGGCGCAGCTCCGCGCAACCGAGCTCTCTCACATGACTGCTCGACGAGGCCTTAAGCTCTCGAGGCGACTCATCCATGTCGACACGGCGAGGCAGGTCGCTGAGGATAGAGCTGCCGACCTTGCTACACATCTCAAGATGACTAAGAGGCTCCTGGAGCAGTCATCAGGGGGCCTGGTTTGCACTTTCCTGAATGAAAATTCTCTCCCCTCTTCATTTTTCGTTCATGTTTGCTTATATAACTTCTCCACCGCAGGGGCCAGAACTGCTAATTCGGTTAGGAGGCGAGTCGAAGACTTAGAAAATGAGTTAGAGAGTTTAAAGGCTCAACTTGCTGAGGCCCATGCAATGGGGAGAGGAAGGCATGACGAGTCTTCGCGGACGGTAGAGCTTCTTCACTTCTCCCATGTCGATGTCGAAGCCTCCCACAAGAAGATTGTGGTGACGACCGCCAAGGCCATGGTCAACACTCTCCGTGAGGCCGATGCGTTTCGGGGTGAGTGGAGTAATGTCACGGCCGACATGATACTTCCAGAGTATTTCCCCTCCACCTTGCACCCTGACTCGCCTTCCTCCGGCCACGGTTATTCGCCTTCATCCTGAGAGTCGAGGAGGCTTCTACATGCTCAGTTGGCTACCTTACCTTTTGTATGGGCGAGTCCCCTTTTGCTTTCCTTTTATGCAAGGAGCAGTGATGGTGAAGCACCCCAACCCTCTAATCTTTTCTACTTTATATAGAAATTTTCTTTTACTGCTTCTCTTGCTTGCACACCATTTTTGTCATTCGAGTGAGCTTTACTGCCCCGCCTTCTTGGGGTCTTTAGTTAAACATAAATAAACCTCCTGCCTCTCGAGTGAGTGCATCAGTCCTGCCGGCATAAAGGAGCCCGATCAGCGGCTCTTCTCGGGGCCTTATCACAATAAACCTCCTGCCTCTCGAGCGAGTGCATCAGTCCTGCCGGCATAAAGGAGCCCGATCAGCGGCTCTTCTCGGGGCCTTATCACAATAAACCTCCTGCCTCTCGAGCGAGTGCATCAGTCCTGCCGGCATAAAGGAGCCCGGTCAGCGGCTCTTCTCGGGGCCTTATCACAATAAACCTCCTGCCTCTCGAGTGAGTGCATCAGTCCTGCCGGCATAAAGGAGCCTGGTCAGCGGCTCTTCTCGGGGCCTTATCACAATAAACCTCCTGCCTCTCGAGTAAGTGCATCATTCCCGCCGGCATAAAGGAGCCCGGTCAGTGTCTCTTCTCGGGGCCTTATCACAATAAACCTCCTGCCTCTCGAGTGAGTGCATCAGTCCTGCCGGCATTAAGGAGCCCGGTTAGTGGCTCTTCTCGGGGACTTATAAAATATTCCTCCTGCCTCTCGAGTGAGTGCATCAGTCCTTCCGGCATAAAGAAGCCCGATCAGCGGCTCTTCTCGAGGCCTTATAAAATATTTCTATTTTCCTTAACTGAAACAAAATTCATTAAGATAAGGTGTTCATGGTTCGTTACAAATACATAAGTAGATAATTACCTTCTACTGGGTATACTTCCGGACCTTCTCGGGATCCTCCTTGCTCAGCCTTCAGCTGTCCTGCACTGTCCCGGGCCTCCTGCCCTCGTTGCTACTGACTTCTTTTTTCTTCACCTCCTCTGTCACCTTTAGCCTGACCAAGCTCTCTATCACCTTGTCCATTTCCTTTGTTTTTTCCTTCCAAGTGACGATGTTGACCGCCGTGACGTAGCACTGGCGAGCAACCTTGGGGTCTCCGCGGACCCAGACTTGCAATCCTCCTATGCTGTATTTCAGGCATTGATGGTAGGAGGAGGGCGCACACTTGCTAATGAGGGGGCGCCCGAAGATTGCGCTATAACTACTCGGTGCATCCACTATAGCGAACCGACAGTTCTTTGATGTCCCCCCCAAGGTGACCAAAGCTCGACTCCCCCTTCAACTTCTTTTCTTTCCCCCGAAAAACCAAAGAGTGGCCCATCTGACGCAACCACCCTCTTTTGCTCCACCTTCATCTTATCGAAAGCATTCTTGAAAACCACGTTAACCGAACTCCTGTTATCTACCAGGATTCGGGAGACCGTGAAATTCTCCACCGCGGCCTCGATCACTAGCACGTCACAGAAAGGATCTTCATGCGCCGACATATCTTTTGAAGAGAACGCGATCTTCTCTCCCGAGGGTGGGGTTCGGGAGGTCGAAGCGATGCTCCATCGGTAGATGGCATGGAGGCTCCCCTTGCGGGTGGCTTCAATCCCTACCCCTACATGGATCACCCCGATACTGCCCAACGCTCTGGAGTCTACCTGGTCCTCGCACCGATCCTCCTGATCCTCCCCTCCTCTTTCTTCTCCTCCTTCTCCCCTCCCGTCTCCCAGCAGCAACAACTCCCCCCCTACAGGGGCCCTTCTTTCTTCTCGCACCTCCAAGAACTCGGGACAGGTAGCTATTATGTGACCTTCCACCTGATGGAAGTCACAAAAGGGCAACACCCTCCTGCCCCTTCCTGCTCCGCCACCGCCTCCGCCGCCGCCAGGGAGTATCCTTCTCCCTTTCCTTCCTTGGCCAACTGCCATCACATGATAAGGCTGTGCCGGCCTCGGGTTCGGATGCCATCCTTGAGGGTTGAAATGCCCCTGTCCTCTGCGGAAGTTTTCACCTCCCTGAAAATTGCCTCTTCCTTGGCCCTGAGGGGGCCCTCCTGGTGGCCTCCATGCCGGTCGGTTGATCGGTGGTTGGGATCTCCACCCTGGCTCCTCCTTCTTCTTTGGCTCCGACTGCTGAGCTTCTCCTGACTTTTCTCCGCCTTCCGTCCACTTGGCCATCTTGGCCGCAAACTCTGGGTTCGTTGCCTCCACTTCGATCTCCCGTCCCGCTCGTTCTATCAACTCCTCGTAAGACAGAGGAGGATCCCGGGCCAAGCCCATGCGAAACAACCCTTGGCGCAACCCGAGGGTAAGCGCAAGTTGTAGGGTATGAGTGGGCACCTCATTGACGAGAAGGATCGCTTCCTGGAACCGATCCACGTAACTCCCCAGCGACTCGTCCGCTCTTTGCTTGACTAAGAAAAGGGCCTCTGCCCCTTTTCTTCTCTTCTTTGACGTTGAGAACCTCAACAGAAAACTCTGCTTCAAGTCCTCGAAACTGTATATCGATCCTGACAGAAGTTGATGAAACCAGTCTCTCGCCTTTCCCTTGAGGGAGATAGAGAAAAGATTGCACTTAAAGGCGTCAGTCATCTGCCTGATAGACATGACATCTTCGAACCACTGGAGATGTTGGAGGGGGTCATCCTTTCCCGTGTAGTGGGACATAGTTGGCTCCGTAAATCCTTCTGGAACAGGGACAGTCAGGATCATCTCGCAAAAGGGGCTCCCCCTTCCTACTTGGCGAGTCGACAACACTCGCCCGACCTCTTCGCTAGGATGCAGAGCACTCACCGAGCTAGGAAACAGCACCCGTGCGTGAAGAGTTCTATCATCTTCCACCTACACTTCCTTGTCGGGTTGCTCGATTGGCGCCGTCTCGCCCAGAGAAGGCGAGGCGAGAACAGGAAATGGTGGAGTCGAGCACTCGCCCGTGGGGGGGAGTGCGACGCGCAGAGCCTCCAGGATTGACTTTCTAAACTCGTCGAAATCGCTCTTTTTCACGTACTCGCCGGGAGGGGGTGAGTTCCCTGGCTCTTCACTTCCAGTCATGGGACTTACTCAGGGCTTTCCGAACCAACTTCTTCCACGCTCACCGCACCAGAATGTTGAAACCAAAGAACCGGTTTCGACGTTCGTAAAGGGGTATGCAGCTGACCCTTACTTGACCCGAGCTAGAACACGTGACTAGTCATGGAGAGTCGAATGACGTTGTACCTATGAAGACCTGAAAACCTGAAACAGACCCCTTGAGCTGCAACGAGGAGGTCCCGCTACACACCCAGAAGATCAAAGAGAGCCTCCCCTCCCAAGCTAATGCTGCGCCTGGGCACCCTGGAGAGTGCTAAGAAACACCTCTCTGTCGACTAGTCGAATAGGGGGTAGGAATGCTAGCTCGCAAGTAACACACGAGAGGGAGAATCAGAACCAACCCCTCCCAAGGTGCCAATGTGGGTCTATTTATAGATTTCCTGAAAAATGGTCTGCGGATAGCCGAAATGGTTTGCTAATAGCCAACTTCCGCTGCTTGAAAACACCATCCACAATCCAAAGCCAAAGGCCGCCCGGCGCAGGGCGAGTGGACCGAAGTCCACTCGTCCCCCCTTGCCCTGGACGTGTGGACAGAAGTCCACTCACCATTTTACTGAGCAAGCGTCGGCGAATGGACGAGAATACACTCGCGGACTCGTCGGGCGAGTGGATGGTAGTCCAGTCGCCCTTTGGGCTCGGGCAAGTGGACCCCGTCCACACGCCCCTTGGGCTCGGGCGAGTGGACGACAGTCCACCTGCGGGGCGAGTGAACTCCGCCCACTCCCCTCCTTGGCGCCTGGTGAGTGGACGGAATTCCACTCGTCCCTCTCCGCGTTAAGGACGGTGCCCGAAAATGCTAACTCGCCCGCATTCCAGACGGGTTCGCTCGACAAATATGGGGGTTGTACACACTATCTCTCCACCGTTCATTGCCTCAGAAGAACAAGTTGCAGGCTTCCTCACCAAGTCTCTCACTTCTGCAAGATTTCGACATCTCATTAGCAAACTCTCGGTTCATGACCCACCGCGAGTTCGAGGGGAGGTGTTAATATTATTGTTAATAATGCATTTATTATTGTATTTCAGTTTAATCCCACACCGCCTGTGGTGTTTTCCTACTCAGGTAAAGTCTTATTTAGAGGCCCCAAGGGTCGCACCTTAATAGATTGATACATATTATTTCTCAATTCTAACATTGACATCCTCTTTTTGCGATTTGTTATAAACATATCAAAATTTGGCTATTCATAAATCAAAGTTGGTTATTCACAGATCAAATTTGGCTATTCGCAGACCAAACTCAACTATATGTACTCCCAAAATTAATATGTAATATTTTATGTGCCGTTGTATTTACAAAAATTGTGAATTCCAATTTCTAATTTCCTGAATCCGCCACTGCCCTTGAATCTCCTTGCGCACAGTGACATTCAGGTTACCGCTGCATGGTACGCATACGAGAACGCCACGCACTATCGCTAGCAATAAACCCAAATACTTAGCATATTTTCCTCTAATGAAATGCTATTCCTCTGGAATTTTTTCTTTTCAGCTTCTACATTCCCAAATGAAGAAGATAAATATATGAACTTTACTTGTAACCCATCGCACGTGCGAATCATCGCTATCACGACGTGGCGCCCCGCATCCTACGTTCGAAAACGAAACTTCATAATTAACACAACACATCCCATCACTTGCGAATACTCGGTCTATTCTCATTGGGTCAACCTGCATACAACAAACTGTACATCCCACCAATGGCACTCTAAATTGACCCTCCAGGTGAGTCCACGTGGACAGGCGGTGGACGTCCACCCACCCTAAATAGGTAGACGTAGTATTATTCCCACGTAGGAAGGGTAGAAATGGAAATAATTAAAATAATGTAGACCTGGAGCGAAACCTCATCAGATTCCGGCAGCAGCATTATAATATTTTTAAAAACCCTAATAAATGAATGAATCCTCGTCGCAAGTTTATCCATTTGACGGCAGAGATTCACTTCCAGCTTCTGCTTATCAGGCTCTTCTGGAGCTCACCAGCCCCTGTTCTCTTCGATCGAAACGCCCACTCTGCTGCTTTGGTATATCACGGTCTCCGATATTACCGCAAGTTGCCGGCTGCTCCGAGGACGTAATGGCGAGAGCAATTGCCGATTATCGATTGACCCGACCTTAGAAGTATAAAGTTTGCCCCTTTATCTTATGCTCCTCGGTTTCCCGACTGAATAAGTGTGCGTGAATGGCTGGCGACGAGGATTCGGTTTAGAGTTTTGATGATGATTTAGTTGATGCCATGATTTTCCAACATAAATTTCCAATCTTTTGGAGTTGCGATAGGTGTCTGCACGCCCAGAGCTCCGAAAGCTGTTAGATTTTTTAATCATTTGTAACCTTTTTTTGAACTTATACGTTATCTTCTGAAGATTTCCCAGTGAATATGCTGTCTGAAATGGGGTTGAGGACAATGATCGGCGGCGGTGGGGATGGTTTTAGCGGCGACGATTTTGGCAGGGAGATTGGCCTTCTGCTGCGGGAGCAGCGGCGGCAGGAGGCGAGTGATAGGGAGCTCAATATCTACAGGAGCGGCTCCGCTCCGCCGACTGTCGAGGGTTCGCTGATGGCCATGGGAGGTATGTCCGGCGGTGGCGCCGCCCATGATGGCGGGCTTACGGAGGAGGAAATCCTGTCTGATCCGGCCTATCTTTCCTACTACTACTCAAATGTAAACCTGAATCCGCGACTGCCGCCTCCTGTGCTGTCCAAGGAAGACTGGAGATTTGCTCGGAGGATCCAGGCCGGTAGCTCTGGGCCGGGAGGGGTTGGGGATGGGAGGAACCTGGGTACGATTGATGAAGGTTGGAACAGATCATTGTTCTCCTTGCAGCCAGGGTTTGACGCCATTGACGATGGCGAGGAGCTTAGGCCAGGGCATGTTTCCAGCGAGTGGTTGAGCAAGAGAGGGGATGGCCTGATTGGCCTGCCAGGGATGCCTCTTGGCCGGCAGAAGAGCTTTGCCGACCTCTTTCAGGTGATGTCCTGCTCATCTCTTTCAGATATAATTCCATCTTTTTCTGGTTATTTTTGGGTTGTTTTTAATCTCATCCGAACAATGCTACACTGTTTTTTTTCTAACGCGGATGGAGAGGCCGCCGGCGAGATGGCCGGCGCTGAGACGAACTACATTCACAGGCTATTCCACTGGGACTAATTAAGGAAGATAAAAGACAAAAAGACAGAAATCTATTTCTTATTATTCATTCCATCCCTATTACAAACTCCATGCCTCTGATTTATAGCCCTTACTCAACATCATGACTTCATATGTATTTACAGATAAGCCCATAACATATTAATATACTATTTGCCACATTCCATCCCTACCCGAAAAATGACGTCCGCATCGTCTAGTCCTAAAAAAATGTTGATGGAAATGTCAATGAATTTTTTTTGATTGCCGAACCAATTCGTAATTACTTCCTCTCGAGGATCAAAAATAAAGATTGGTGTCGAAAATGGTTCTTCATTAGTGGAAAATGAAGTGTCGAGAAATTGTTGTTGAGAAACGATGCCAGAAGAAAACTTTATGCCTTTATTGAATCCGTCGAGGTCAAATACCCAAATTGTTCCAATAAAAAAGTTGCGTTTGAACAATTCTTTCAAACACGGAGTTGGCGGCATTATTAAATCGCCGTAATTCGAATACACGAATTGTTAAAGAAGAAGTGTCGTGGACCATAGGAAAAAAACATTGATGGAAGCTTCTGTAACAAAGATTCCCTCGCAGAATTCTCAAAACACATTTGGTCAAGAACGTCATCGTAAGAGTTCTTGATCTTATTAGGTGTTGGAGGAAGACCGACTAGAGAAATGGTAAGGCCGAGAAAATTGACGACCGAAGGTAAAGGAGCCGCCAATGGCTGAGGATTCACTGGTCAAAAATGGCCGGGCGGTGTCGGATGTTGCAGAACTGTAGGTGGACTCGATTGTAGAATTGGCTGTGGGGGACAAGTACCTAACTGAAGATGCGCCAGCGAACCCACATGCGAGGACGAGGATGGAACAACGATGTCAACAACGGGCCGAACATGGGACGAGTAACTGTCCGGCGACCTTAGTTATTAAAGGCGCAAGGCGCACCAACGCACAAAAGGGTCTTGGTGCCTATGCGCAAGGCTCAAGGCGCAGGCGCGCGCCTGACGAAGACAAGGCGCAACCACATTTATTTTAAAAAATAAGCATCAAACATCAGTTCATCTTCTTGATCAGATTTTTCATATATTCTACTCATTAATCATTCATTACTATCATTTATAACTCTTAAAAAATAGAATTAATGTGGTCGTTTACATCATATCTAAGGCTTAACACTCGATTGTGTTTCACAAACACTAAATCTTGCAAAAAATATTGAGTTCTTACCTTATTTCTTTCTTTCTTTTGGGTAAAAATGGTTTGCAACAGAAATTGCTCTCAGACGCGCCTTTTATACTCCAAAGGCGCAAGCCTCTGAGCCTGTTGAATCTGGAGTCTTAGGCGCTCCTTTACAACTAAGCTGGCGGCCGGGGTGTATTGTGGATAAAGCGGGTAACAAGATCACGCAATTCACAAAATTCTTTATAGAAGACTTTGTTGGAATCGGTGGTGCTACGATGCTGAGCATCTATATGGTCGAGTTCTTGATGCGTGTCTTGGCGAAGAAGCCGGAGCTCCAAACGAAGTTCTACCCGGGTAGCTTCATTTTGATTCACATAAACCGTCTGGCGGCGATCAAACTCACGCCATATCTTGTCTTTAAGGTCGGAGGTACCCATACTGTTGGATTTGCTATGATTCTGGACACCCGAAGACGACATACATGAGGAAAAGTTATCTATGAGATGGGCGTAGGTAGCAGTAAAAGATTTGCCATGGATACAAGATTCACTTCCTCTGCCTTGGATAAAAGATCTTCCGGGGATTAAAGATGGTTGTGGGTATGCCAGATTGATCAAAGATTTACTTCCTCTGTTTCACGAGGAGGTTGATAGCTTGATCACAAAGAGGTTGACATATTGATCATACACCAGATGGATCTCTCAACTCTATTTTAGAAGTTTTTCCTTGTTTCGTGGAGCTTGTCCCTCTGAACAAAGTAATCTCTTTCAACAGCGACTGGAAGAGATGAGCCAGCTTGGAGGGGGTGAGTCCGACAACGACTGAATCCCTCGAAGGATGTGCCTAATAGCAGTTAAAGGAGGGTGCGAGTCCAACGCGATGGTAAGGAGCGCCGTTGCCGGGGAGGAAGAGAGTCAACGAGAACTGGAGTCGGTGAGTAATCGTGGCTGAGGGGGCTGCATGTTTGGGGAAGAATCGACAAAGAAGAGGTTGAAATGGCCGAGGAATGAATTTTGAGTTCGTGAAGAAAACTAATGGTGGAAATGTGAACGACAAGGTGTGTTCCTCCGCCGATTGAATTTTGCCGGAGAGGACGTTCTTGATTTCGTAAAACGCCCTTGACTTGTGGTAGAGCTCGACATTTGCTGCTTAAGGTCGACCGAGTGGCCGACAGGGTCGTCATAAGTGAGGGAGTTGTGTTAACTGCGCAGAGTTTTGATCCAGGAGACGAAGGAATCTTGAAATTCGGGAGATAGGAAACGACTGCAAATTGCTGTTAATCTTCAAGGCTGTTAGATGGAGGAATGAGAACGTTGATGGGAGCACCAATGTAACGGTGACCTCCGCAGATGGAGAGGCCGTCATCGAGATGTCCGGCGAGATGGACGATGTTGAGACGAACTACATTCGCAGGCTATTCTACTAGTACTAATTAAGGAACATAAAAGACAGAAAGACAGAAAAATATTTCTTATTATTCATTCCATCCCTATTACAAACTCTATTGTCTCTATTTATAGCCCTTACTCGACATCATGACTCCACATGTATTTATAGATATACCCCTAACATATTAATATACTATCTGTTAGACTGTTACACTATGCAGACATGCAAGATTACATGGACACATGGCTCTTACTATGTGTGTAACAGTCTTGTGGCATTACGAGATCACCGACGAGGCCGCCGACGCCGCCGACGCCTGAAGAGGAGATGGGCGAGCCTTCTTGATCTAATTCTTATTTATTTATCATAACCTAATCTATATTTATTTATCATATCCTAATCTAACGTAATCTAAAGGAATCATAATGGAAATGGAAAAACAGAGTATATTCATTCATTTTTCTAAACTAATACAAACGACCTCTTTTTATAGAGCCAGGTTCCAAAATAGCCGTTGCAGGATTTGCCATTTGTTTGCTATACAACACGCTACTTTCCTTCCCTTCCCATCAAAATGACGACCTAGTCTTTTGATTCCACTGGGGGTCAAAAACCCAAATGATGATAGTACTGTTCATGATAGCGGAGTGATGCGGTCTGAAAGGTGGAGTAAAATATGAAAATCAAAATAATTTGTAGAAGATTGTTGCACTCTGAAAGGCGGAGTAGAATATTGTTGCCACAAGCTTTATTGAAATGACCCATCCTCCTGGATCAAAAACAAATGATGTTGTAGACGTTGTTTCTTGATCGATGAGAGATGTATCTTCAAGAAACTGCTGTTGAACAATTCCGTTAAACAGGATTTTGGTGGATTTATCAAGTCTGCATGGGTCGAATACACGAAATGTCCCAGAAGACGTTTCTTGATCTGTCGGAACGAACATTGTTGGAAGTTTCGTTAACAATGATTCCAAATAAGAACCCGCGGAACTCATTTTGTCAAGAACATTATCGTAACCATTCTTGATCTTCTCGAGGCCTGGAGAAGGCTCCAAATAAGCATCTTCAACCTTGGGTTGTGGTGAAGGAATAAACTCATGGAGAATTTTTTGGCGATCATCTTCCAAACGTTGAATGGTTGCCTTTCTTTCGTCGTCGAATCTTGAAATATTGCCCTAATGGCGTCGTCCGCTGTTGGTCTGAAGGACGAAACACGGGGAACGAATGCAGAAGTGAAATTTTGATAAAGTTCTTGGTATGTATGTAATGTCGCTGTCATTTGTGGATAAAGATCTTGATGAATACAGCCCGATGGATTCGACAACGTACTTACGATTGGAAGGTGGCGAAGCGGAGGAATCAGTGGAGAAGGGAAGTAGCCGAACTGGAGACTGGCCTTTAGATAGCTTGTTTGAGAGGACGAAGGAGGCTCAACCTGTGCGGATAAGTGTTGAATGACCTGACTCATTTTGAGCATTGCTTCCTCTAAACGGTGGAAATGCTATCCAGAAGGAGGTAAGTTGTGCAACCAAATCTTGCAAACTTGTGTTGGAGAAATCTGATATGTGCAGAATTTGAATAACAGTTGTTGGCAGTTGGCGGGAGTAGTTTTAATATTTTGCCAAGGGCATTGTTGTCTTTTTACCACTTCTGTTTTCTATAAATAAGAGGCGGGAGTTGTAGGCGGGTATGCAAAATTGTATGAGCTTTCCTTTTCGTGTATGCCTCGCTCTGGTGAGTTGAGAGCTGTGCAGGCTGTTCAGAGAGCTGTCCCTTAAGATTGCTGATTCTTTGTATCGTTGTCATGTCTCGTTCATGTTTGTGATCTTGTTCTTCATATTGAATTGTTTTCCTAGTTGTAAATTGTGGCTAATATTAGTTCATTAGATCCGCTAATCTTTTCGGATCGTAACACTAGTTTCAGAGCCTTCGATCCAGGCGTTGAGATCATGTCGGTTGCGGACGGCACCAGATCACGGGATCTGTCCTTGGAAGTGGAGCAACTCCGCCTTACGCAGGAAGCTACGACTCGCAATGTGCAAACCATCCAAGATCAGCAAAGTCGAACCTTGGAAGAGGTCAGGGATTTACTTACTGGATCCATATCTGGACGATTAGCTGATCAATCCATTGGGGGTGCATCTTTGGAAGCTCGATTTACGACTTCTTCTTCTTATCAGCCGTCTACTCATGTTTCTCGCATTGATTTTCCACGATTTGGTGGAGAGGCTGCGATGGAGTGGATTTATATGAGCGAACAGTTCTTTGATATTGACGACATGCTAGAAGATATGAAAGTGAAGATCGCCGCCATTCATCTGGAAGGGCGTGCACTGTTTTGGCATCAGGCATTCATCAAATCCAGATTGAGCAAACAATCACCTAGTTGAGATGACTTTTCCAAAGCCGTTCAGAATCGATTTGGCTATGTTTTGTACGATCCAATGGGAGAATTAAAAAATCTTCGGCAGAAGACGACTGTCCAAGCATATTTGGATGAATTTGACATTCTCCTTCATCGGGTGCTGATTCTGGAGGAGCATGCAATCAATTTTTGCTTGGCTGGACTTCAGGAGGAGATTGAGTTTGCGGTACGAATGTTCCAACCCAAAACTCTACAAGATGCTTTTCACTGGGCTGGATTGCGTTTTTGGTGTGACGAGAATTATATGCCAGGCCACAAATGTTTGGAACGCCGACAGTCTTATGCGTTGGAATTGTTGTAGGATGATGATGAGGATGATCCCTCTAATGAGCGGGGTAGAGACGAAGCAGGCCATGTGATGGAGTCACCAATAGAGCAGGATACTCAAGTATCAGTGCATGCTTTATCTGGTATCACTCATTACTACACCATGAGAGTTGCGACATCTTATCAAGGTCACCCGATTAATGTGCTTATAGATTCGGGTAGCACATACAATTTCTTGGATGCCAAGGCTGCCGAGCGTCTTCAGTGTAAACTAATTCCCATTCCCCATTTCAATGTGGCCATCGTGGATGGTAAGAGTATTCAAAGTGAATACAAGGTGCAAGGGTTTAGATGGCGGATGCAGGGAGTGCTTTTTCAATCGGATATGCTGATCCTTCCCTTGGATGGCTGTGAGGTGGTCCTTGGTGTGCAGTGGTTAGTTACCTTAGATGTTGTCCAATGAGATTTTCACAATTTGAAGATGGACTTTCACAGTCAAGGGAAGAAAGTCTCACTGCGGGGATCTAAGAATTTGACTGGTACCTTAATGAAGGAAAAGAGATTGCAGAAATTGTTGATGAAACCGGGACAAATTAACATGATGATGGTCTATAACGTCAGGGCTTCTCTTATGCAGGAGGAAGTGGTTTGTCATCAAGGGCGAGAAGTGTTCTGTATTGATGAGACAACAAATGAAGGTGAAGAAGATCTACAGCTTGCCCGACTTATGAATGAGTTTCAGGGGTTGTTCCAAGAACCCCATAGACTTCCTCCTTCACAGGGACATGAACATTACATACACTTTAAAGATGAATGGGTTAATGTCAATATACGGCCTTACCGTTATCCTCCATTGCAAAAGACGGAGATAGAACGCATTTTAGCCAAAATGTTAGAAGCTAGAGTAATCCAAAACAACCATAGCTCCTTTGCTTCACTAGTGGTTTTGGTCAAAAAGAGTGACAACACTTGGAGGATGTGTATATATTATAGACAAATTAATGCTCGCACCATTAACGATAGGTACCCAATTCCTATCATTGAAGAGCTCATCGATGAGTTGAGCGAGGCTGCAATTTTTTCCAAATTGGATCTTAGATCCAACTATCATCAAGTTCGGATGGCTAATAGAGATGTGCATAAAACATCATTTTGAACTCATGAGGGGCATTATGAGTTTTTGGTTATGCCTTTTGGTCTAATCAATGCTCCGTCTACTTTCCAAGGGTTGATGAACCATCTCTTTCGGGAGCATTTGAAAAAGTTCATACTGGTCACTCAAGTATCAGTGCATGCTTTATCTGGTATCACTCATTACTATGCCATGATAGTTACGACATCTTATCAAGGTCACCCGATTAATGTGCTTATAGATTCGGGTAGCACACACAATTTCTTGGATGCCAAGGCTGTCGAGCGTCTTCAGTGTAAACTAATTCCCATTCCCCATTTCAATGTGGCCATCGTGGATGGTAAGAGTATTCAAAGTGAATACAAGGTGCAAGGGTTTAGATGGCGGATGCAGGGAGTGCTTTTTCAATCGGATATGCTGATCCTTCCCTTGGATGGCTGTGAGGTGGTCCTTGGTGTGCAGTGGTTAGTTACCTTAGATGTTGTCCAATGAGATTTTCACAATTTGAAGATGGACTTTCACAGTCAGGGTAAGAAAGTCTCACTGCGGGGATCTAAGAATTTGGCTGGTACCTTAATGAAGGAAAAGAGATTGCAAAAATTGTTGATGAAACCGGGACAAATTAACATGATGATGGTCTATAACGTCAGGGCTTCTCTTATGCAGGAGGAAGTGGTTTGTCATCAAGGGCGAGAAGTGTTCTGTATTGATGAGACAACAAATGAAGGTGAAGAAGATCTACAGCTTGCCCGACTTATGAATGAGTTTCAGGGGTTGTTCCAAGAACCCCATAGACTTCCTCCTTCACGGGGACATGAACATTACATACACTTTAAAGATGAATGGGTTAATGTCAATATACGGCCTTACCGTTATCCTCCATTGCAAAAGACGGAGATAGAACTCATTTTAGCCAAAATGTTAGAAGCTGGAGTAATCCAAAACAACCATAGCTCCTTTGCTTCACCAGTGGTTTTGGTCAAAAAGAGTGACAACACTTGGAGGATGTGTATATATTATAGACAAATTAATGCTCGCACCATTAAAGATAGGTACCCAATTCCTATCATTGAAGAGCTCATCGATGAGTTGAGCGAGGCTGCAATTTTTTCCAAATTGGATCTTAGATCCAGCTATCATCAAGTTCGGATGGCTAATAGAGATGTGCATAAAACATCGTTTTGAACTCATGAGGGGCATTATGAGTTGTTGGTTATGCCTTTTGGTCTAATCAATGCTCCGTCTACTTTCCAAGGGTTGATGAACCATCTCTTTCGGGAGCATTTGAAAAAGTTCATACTGGTCTTCTTCGATGACATTTTAGTTTATAGCCACAATAATGAAGAACACTTGGATCACTTGCATCTGGTATTTGATATCTTGAAGACTCAGCAGTTGTTTTTGAAAGCTAGTAAATGCACCTTTGCAAGGAAGGAAGTACATTATTTAGGGCATGTAATCTCCTCACAGGGGGTAGCGACTGATCCAGCTAAGGCACAGAGCATGTTGGATTGGCCCTTCCTAAAAATTTGAAACAATTGAGAGGATTTTTAGGATTGACGGGTTATTATCGAAGATTTATCAGAGGTTACGGGTTGCTTGCAAAACCTTTAACTGATCTTTTAAAACAGAAATCTCTTGGCTGGAATTTGGAAGCACAACGAGCTTTTTTGAGTTTGAAGGAAGCTGTCTCCTTGCCCCCTGCATTACAACTTCCGAATTTCAGTAAAATGTTTGTGGTAGATACTGATGCATCGGAGATTGGCATAGGCACAGTCTTATTGCAGGAGGGGCACCCAATTGCATTCTTTAGCAAGTCTTTGGGTCCTAAAAATGCTCGGTTGTCGATATATGAAAAAGATTTGGCGGCTATGGTTATGTGAGTTTTATATTGGATACATTATCTTATGGGTACTCACTTCGTAATAAAGACCGACCACCGAAGCTTGAAGTGGGTATTGGATTGCTGTTCATGGGTCATGGATTGCTCACCAGAGGTCGCTCCCATCGGAGGAGGAATGGTGATAGATTCGCGTCGTGCCGGAGGACGAATTGAGCATTTCTCAGTAGGTTGCTACGAACTCTCCAGGGTGACCGCAACCCCACCTGTCTCCCCAACGACTTCCGCTCCTTCGAGGTTTTCGCGCTCACCTAAGATATCGACAACGTCAGCACAAAAGAGGTCCAAAGTTGCCTCAGCACCAAGGCCAACAACAAATTTACTTATCGCCGCACGCCGCACAGTCTCATCGACGGTTTTCTTCTCAGCAGCCTTTCGCTCTCACGCCTCCCTCCTCAACTGCTTCTCTTCGGCAGTCCGTCTCTTCTTCTTCCTTTTCTTCCTCTCCGACTTCTCGGAGGCTTCTGGCTCCTTCTCAGCGTCCGCCCGATTCATGGCCTCGAGCTGCTCCTCCAGCGACCACAACATCTCCTTATCTCTCTTAGTCTCCCCGGAGTCCGGCGACTCTTGAGTCTCCTGCACTAACCGCTCCGTCTCGACAACAGTGGCCGGGGTCTCCTCTACCGGCAGAGCAGTTTGGTTAACCGCGTCAGCAACATGACCCTCGACCGCATCTCCCGAAGGGTTCTCAACCAAAATCTCAGCGGACAATTTCGCTCGGGTGACCGCGTCAACACCAAGTGTCCCCGCTACAACTGTCTCCCCCAGGTCAGTATGCACTTGCTCTCCAGGCATGTCCCCGACCGCGGATGTCCGTGTGGCCTCACCTGCATCCAGGTCAACAATCTCAGAAGGAAGACCCTCTCCTCCCTCAGTGGCAGAATTCTTGGCCTTCTTAGCGACCTCCTTCTTGGAGGTCTTCAACTTCTTTGCAGAAGCGTCCGCTGGTGCCTTCTCAGGCTTAGACACCTTCTTAGGCTCATTACTTCCCTTCCCCAGCTCTTTGGACATAGGCTCGCAAGAAGGGAGGTCAAGTGCAGTCTCTTTCTCGTCCTCCCGGAGGAATATGTCAAGATCTGAATCGTGGACGGAGGTGTCCTCGCTTGCCTACTGTTGCTGGGCAGGGACATGCGCGCCCGTCTCCAGGACAACATTAGAAGCCTTGGGAGCTTCCAAAATAGCGGTCGTCTCCGGAAGACCGCCCTTCTTCCTCTTCTCAGGTGTCAGCACCTTGGAGGTGCTCACCACACACTTGGCTCCTGACATCTTGGGCACCGTCTTGGCTAGCGCCTCCAACACAGACTTATTGTGACCAACCATTTCTTGAGAATGCAATCACAGCAAGTAGGAGGGAATCGTCCGAAAGTGATTTTTTGAGCCTAGCCTCAGGCTATTTATAGCTTTCAGCAACACTGAGGTCAAATCAAAGTCTCCGTGGTTACCTGTCTACTTTTTTGAAGTCCGCGCAGACTTAAAAAAGTGCTGGGATTATGTTAACCCGGATCCTGTGACCGCACCAAGATCGAGTCACCCTCGGCCAGAGCAAGCCTTCATGCATCAGGCAGTGCGGGTGGTTACTCCCAGGGTGTCCGCACCTTCTCGGTCTGAAATCAAGCAGTAGCAACCCCAACTTCGAGAAGCTCGGGCGGACTCTTCGAGTGACCGCTCCAGCTCCTTCTCCCTCAACAACCGTAGTAGGGGCGGTTACAGCCTGTTGTAACCTCTCTCTCTCTCTCCTGCCCTGCTCTCCTATATCCTAGGCAGCTTGCATTTATTGTACCTGCCCGTTTGGGCAGGTTCCTTTTAGTATAAATAGGGGACCAGGGTACCCAGAAAGGCACGCTGAAACTTGAGCCTGATCCTCCCTGTTGGTGCGTTCTCAAGTACTCGTCTCCCTGTTGCCTAACTTTCGGTCACCTAACTGTGCCTTGTAATAGTTGTTTGATTAAGAAATATTACTTCCCACAACAAGAGGGTTTTTCCCGTTGCGGAAACATCTGGTGTAGCCGTCCGCGACATCCTTTTTCTCTCCGACTCTTTGTGTCTAGTAGTCGGTCGCTTGCAGTCCTTAATTCCTCCGCTATATAAAGGTCCGTGGCTGAGTGTGGATGTTGGGGACATTTTTGGCTTCAACATGTATGATGTGGGTAGCCACAATAAGTACACAAACGATTGTTTGGACGAGAGGAGCGATTGCGATCATCACGTTTCCGCCGCGAGAACCATTGCGACCACCTCGAGACCCAGGGGAGGTCACATAGCTGGCGAGTGGTGCAGAAGGACATGAGAGGGAGGAATCACAACTTCAGGAGGCGAAGTAACTTTAAGGATCATGTAGCACACGTCAGAAAGAGACAAAATAGTGGAAGAGGAGAGGATGGTCGCCCGAACACTGTGAAAATGGGGAGGTAGCCGCTCCATCATGAGAGCAATGCCCACAGCCTCCTTCTGCCCGCGCTGAACATCAAAATCCAAGGATGGGGATGGTGTCGAAGCCATGCCTCAACGAGGGTTTTGGGCGTGGCGACAAAGGAGGTTAGGTCACCAGTCACACCTGGGTCATCTGCCTGAAGCTGAGTAAAGATATCAAAGATATGTTAGAGACTGTCCTGGCTAGAGTAAAATGACTGAAGCTTGTCTCACATGACTTTGGTAGTCTCATGGTACATTGCCATTCAATTTGGTTAGTCTCCATAGAATTGAGAAGCCAAGACTGAACCCATCATCACAGAGCTACTGTTCCATTGGTTTGGTAGAGGGGCACGAGCAATATGTTTTTGCAACCCTTTGGTTTGCAGAACACGTTGCACCGTGTGCTCCCATTCCACAAAATTCTTCTTCCCATTGAGGGAGATAGTAGTAACCTGGAGTTCATCCCGCACTTCAGGGGGGTAAGCCGGGGCAAGAGAAGAGGCCGCATGAGTGCTCATGACAGGCCGGCGACAAGATAACCGCCGAGACGAGAAGAGTGACCTCCCAAGGTAAGGTGAGAGAGGAGTATGGGCGGTTTCTATAGGGAGGCAGCGTGAACTGGTCACAACGAGGAATCCGTCCAGTTTCAATAGAGAGGCCTCACGAACTGGTCACAAAAAAGTTCCGCAAGGAGGTTGGGGCGGCCACAAAGAAAGGGCACACAAGCAGAAGTTTGGGTGATCTCGCAGGTGGAGTCCGCACAGAGTTTACCCGAGAGAGGAGTCTGGGCGGTCTCAGTAGATATGTCCACGCAGGGTAGGTTGGGCGGTTTTAAGAAGCTCTCCGCAGGACCCAACCTGGCTCTGATATTATGTAGAAACTCAAAATACAAAAAAGAAATTATTCTCCAAAAATCTACTTATTACATGAGTGCACCCCTCTTTATATATAGTAGAGGAGGTTAGAGAGTGTACAAACTGCGATGTGAGACTAAATACATCGGGAGGTTACAATGCCGGTAACCACACAGACTACAACAGGAAGCAACACCGGGCGGTTACACAAGAGTAACCGCCCGGCCCTTTACAGTGCAGCAACACCGGGCGGTTATACAAGGGTAACTGCCCGGCCCTTTACAGTGCAGCAACACCGGGCGGTTAGACTAGGGTAACTGCCCGGCCTTTATACATATTCCTTCAACAATAACCTTTTGACTTCTATACCCATGGAGTTTCTTTGATTAGTTTATTTTCATTGGTATATAACATTTAGCATGCATTTTGTGTCAATTTATTTTCTAAATAACCTTTAAATTAATATGCTGCAGTTTTTGTGTCATTTTTTAATGTTATATTTTTTTTACCAGGATGATCAAGGTCAAAAGGCTTCTTTGTCAGAACATCCATCTCGCATTGCAAGTCGGAATGCCTTTGATGATTGTGTGGACCCATTAAGATCCGGTGATACTCAATTTCTTGATGGACCGCGAGCTAACAATAATGTCCAAAGTGTCATTGCTCCTAAAAATAGTAATGCATTAGCATCCCCTACTTTTGCATCTGTTGTTGGGTCATCTCTTTCAAGAAGCAATACACCTGATCCTCAACTGGTAACAAGGGCCCCTAGCCCTCGGCTCCCTCCTGTAGGTGTAAAGATAGGAAATAGTGATATGAAAATCAACAATAACTCTAGCTCTTTAGATAGAACAACTTCTTTAGTTGATTCCAATGATCTCATATCTGCTTTATCTGGCATGAATATACTCAGCTCTGCAACAGTAGATGGAAACATACAATCCAATCTCCAAAAGGAAACTAATGATCATAAAAGTTCTCTCTTTGATTTTCAAAATGTACAAAACAATATTAAGCAGCAAACAACCAAGAACTCATATTCTGGTATTGATAGGAACTCTACTAGTTTCAGAGATTTTAATAATCCCATATTGAGATCTGCTCAACATGTTGAAATGTCGAAGACGTATCATCCTTCTAATAATTCATATCTGAAAGGGTCTTCTGGTACTTTTCGAAATTCAGAATGTTCTCCAGCTCACTTTTCAAGAGGCTCAGATGGCGCTAATACTTCGTTTACAAACCATGGATTGAATGGATATTCAGTCAACTCATTACCTTTGATGATGCCAAATCATGTTGGTACTAGCAATTTACGACCTCCTTTTGAAAGTGCTGCCATGGTATCTGGACTTGGACCCCATGCTATGGAGGCTATGTTCCTTGGAGGGGGGTTTACTTCAGCAGCGAATTTTAGTGGATTAACAGATTTACAAAGTCGGAATAAAATTGGGGGTCATACAACAGGTTCTGCTCTACAGATGCCCATCGATCCACTTTATATTCACTACTTAAGTGCAACTAATTCTACTCATCCTTCAATGGAAAGGAGTTCTATGGATAATTCTTATCCGGATTCACTCGATATCCAAAATGCTTATGTTAGGGTTTTACTTCAACAACAAAAACAATTTGGGATGCCATTTCATGCCAAGTCTAGCTACTATAACAATCATTCTTTTGGTATGGCATATCAGGGAAGTCCTTTGGCTAGCTCTGTTCTTCCTACTTCTCCTATTGGATTAGGTAGTCCATTGAGGCATGCTGAACGCAATATGCACTTTCCTTCAAGCATGAAAAACTTGGTGGGCGGTGTCATGGGTTCTTGGCATTTGGATAATGGTGATAGCATCCATGATGGCTTTGCATCCTCACTCATGGAGGAGTTTAAGAACAACAAGACGAAGTGTTATGAGCTTTCTGATATTGCTGGTCATGTAGTTGAGTTCAGGTACATGATTTCCAACTTTTGGGCATGGTGATAATATTTATTATTACTCACGTATGTTTCATTATGATGAACCTATGAATTCAGTGATATTCATGTTTCTGTTATGTTTTCTATGGTTCATGGTATCTATATTTGATAATTTTTAGAATGCTTATCCATATTTTTTATTTAGGTAGGTAAGGTCATTATTCATCACGGGTAACTTAAAATTTCATCATTTTGGCATCAATTAAGATTTGTGAACTAAAAATCTTCAATTGCATGATTCTGTCATACAAGCTTTAATAGATTAGCTGAGATAGTTCCTATTAACAGCGGTGCTGCCATGAATATCATAACAAATTTTGTGACTACAACAATCTTAGGTCATATGTACAATAATTTACTAGTGTCTGCAAAATATATAAGCAATAATGCCCTAATTTAGATCTTTTCGAATATCAGATCTGTACCCGATTCAAGATTGGATCAAAGCCATTAAATCTGTAGGAAAAGCTGGAGCTTGTATGTATTACTTGTGTACCCAAATACAAGGAGAGAATACATATTTATAGGAGAGAAGAGAGGAGAGAAAATCCTATACACAATGTGGGACTAAAGGAGAGAGAGAGAAATAAATACATAATAAATACAATAATGGGCCTAACTATGGGCCTTTGATATGGGCTTTTCTAACACTCCCCCGCAAGCTGGAGCGTACAAATCGTAGGCGCCAAGCTTGGATAAGCACTGATGATAGAGAGTACTGGACAGTGCCTTTGTGAGGACATCCGCAACCTGTTCAGTACCCGGAACATGCTTCAATACAATCTTCTTCATCTGAACTTTCTCTCGAATGAAGTGGCAGTCTACCTCAATATGTTTCGTTCTCTCATGAAAGACATGATTCTTGGCTATGTGTATTGCAGCTTGACTGTCACAGAGAAGGAGAGCAGGTGAGGGAAGCTTCATACCAAGATCCGTGAGAAGGCTTTCAAGCCACGTTAGTTCTGATACTACCGATGTCATTGCCCGATATTCTGCTTCAGCTGAAGATCTTGCAACCACTGCTTGTTTCTTGCTCCGCCAGGTGATCAAGTGTCCTCCAAAGTAAGTGCAAAAACCACTTGTTGATCGCCGATCATCTATGGAACCAGCATAGTCAGCATCTGAATATGCGACTAGGTTTGGAGTTGAAGATGAGGTTTTGTACACAAGGCCTTGACCAGGAGCTGTCTTAAGGTATCGGAGAATTCGTTCAACAGCCTGCAAGTGAGAACTCCGAGGAGCATGCATGTATCGGCTGACAATACCTACAGCAAATGATATATCTGGTCTTGTTACGGTGAGGTAGATTAATTTTCCGATCAGACGGCGATAATACTCCGGATTTTGCAGCAGATGATTAGTGTCAGATGCCTGAGCAGATATCCTGTGATTGACATCCATTGGAGTGTTGACTGGCTTGCATCCAGAGTAACCCGCATCGTGGAGAAGGTCGAGGCAATATTTTCGCTGAGAGAGGACGAGACCATCAGATTGTCTGGCGACTTCTAAACCCAGTAAGTAGTTGAGATTTCCTAGATCTTTCGTCTGAAAGGCCGTGCTGAGATGTTGTTTGACCTTCTGTATCCCGTTGACGTCATCTCCAGAAATGACGATGTCATCCACATAGACTAGCAGAATGACTGTTCCAGTTGGCTGATGGCGAATGAACAGAGAGGAATCTGCCGAGCTCTGTTTGAAACCAAGTACCCGAAGTTCCTTACTGAACTTGTTGAACCAGTTTCGCGGGGATTGTTTGAGACCATACAGTGATTGCAACAGTCGGCAGACCAATGACTCCCCCGTGGTCTCAAACCCGGGAGGTTGTTCCATGTACACCGTCTCCTGTAGATCGCCATTGAGGAACGCATTTTTGATGTCCAATTGATAGAGTGGCCATCGTCGATGTACAACAACGGAGATAAGCACGCGAACGGTGTTCAGTTTCGCCACTGGAGAGAAGGTTTCCTCATAGTCAATGCCATGCTGTTGAGTATATCCACGAGCGACCAAGTGAGCTTTCAGCCGATCAATAGTGCCATTGGGAGCATGTTTGATAACAAAGACCCATATACATCCAACTGGTTTCTGACCCGGGGGGCGGGGTACCAGAGTCCAGGTTTTGTTTGCCCAGAGAGCTGTCATTTCTTCTTCCATGGCAGCGCGCCAGCCAGGGTGTTGGAGAGCTTCCTGCACTGAGTTAGGAATAGCCACAGTAGACAAAGAAGTAGCAAGAGTTTGAAGTGGAGGAGAGAGACGATGCAGGGATACGTAGCTCGCCATTGGATGAGCGGTGGACTCTGTTACCGGATCAGCAGGACTTGGAACACCAGAGGATGAGGACAACTGCGCAGGGGCAACGGGGCGGGAGTTGCGACGGGAATAGACCTGGATAAGAGGTGGCCGGCAAGGAGGTGGAGTAGGGAGTGGTTGTGGTAGAGGTATTGGAGGAGGCGTGTTAACCGGGAGGATGGGTCGCATGACAGGTTGTGGGAGAGTAGGTGATGGAGAATGTGTTGCTGGATCTGGAAAGAATGGCAGGTCTTCCCGGAAGGTTACGTCAGCGGACACCGAAATTTTCCGAGTAAGAGGAGAATAACAGACGTAGCCTTTCTGTGTATGGGAGTAGCCAACAAATATTTGCTTAGTTGCTCTGGGATCTAGTTTATCGGTAGATGGTCCCATGGAGTGAACGTAACACGTGCACCCGAAGATTCGAGGTGTGAGAGGGAATGCAGGAGTAGAGGGGAAAAGAAGACTGAACGGACTGGCATCGTTGAGTACGGAGGAGGGAAGACGGTTTATAAGGAAGCAGGCGGTAGAAACCGCAAAGTGCCAATAGATCTTAGGAACGTTCATGTGAATCATGATGGAGCGGGCCATATTAAGAAGATGTCGGTTCTTTCGTTCGGCCACACCGTTTTGTTGAGGGGTGTAGGCACATGAGGTCTGATGAATAATCCCGAATTCAGAGCATAAACTCGAAAACTCATTGCCAGTGTATTCTCGAGCGTTATCGGTGCAGAGTGTTTTGACGGTGGTGGAGAAGTGATTGCGGGTTTCAAGGATAAATGCCTTAAACACCCGAGATAATTCAGAGCGTTCGCGAAGTAAGTATAGTCATGTTGTGCGTGAGTAATCATCAATAAAAGTAATGAAATAACGGAATCCAGAGATACTACTAATTTTATAGGGACCCCAGATATCGGAGTGAATAAGATCAAAAGGAGCGGAGCTCCGAGTACAATTTGCAGGAAAGGATGAACGCGGCTGTTTGCCGAAAATACATGATTCACATTGAAAAGCAGGAAAAGATACGTCGGAGAGTGCCTTCTTGAGGATTGGGAGGGGAGCATGGCCAAGCCGCTGATGCCAGTCAGCAGAAGAGACAGAGGCGAGGATGGTGGGTGAATCGTCGAGAAGGTAGAGCCCGTTGCGTAGCTGCCCTTTACCAATGGTAGTCCCCGTCCGTCGATCCTGTATTAGAAAAGAAAAGCGTGAAAAAGTTACTGAGCAATCCAAATCAGTAGTGAGACGGCTAACAGAGAGTAAGTTAAACGGGGAGCCCGGAACATGGAGTGCCGAGCGGAGAGAAATGGATGGGCTGAGAGATAGGTCAGCTGAGCCAGACACAGAGACAGTCGCTCCATTGGCCACAGTGATATACTTCGGATGAGGAGCATCCGAATACGTTGGTGGCTGAAGAGAGGTGATATGATGAGTGACACCCGAATCCACTATCCAGCGAGGACTAGTGGAGAGACAAACGATACCTGGGCTGGAGACGGAGGCGACCGAGGCAGGTGGAGTCATCATCCCTTGGAGTTGCTGAAACTGTAGGCGGAGAGCCTCAAGATCGGCACGAGAGGCCGAGGAGCTATCTTCAACAACTGCAGCAGTCGGTCGTGGAGGAGGAGGAGGGTTGCCAGTTTTCCGAAAGCAGGTGGACTCATAATGACCATCACGACCACAGAACGAGCACTTCGGACGTCCTCGTCCACCACGGCCCCTTCCCCGGTAGGCCGACCGACCTCCTCGGCTAGAAGGAGGAGGAAAGGAAGGAGCTGGGACATTCTGGAGAAGAGCCGGTGAGGAAGGAGCAAGAGCCTCCGGAGGTTGTGATACTTTGAGTAGCATGGAGCAGACAGCCGATAAGGAGGGAGTGGGAGTCGAGGCCAATACTTGTGCCTGAATACTCAGAAGGTGTGGAGGAACACGAGCCATTAGCAGAGCAATGCAGACGGCCTCCCGTTGCGCGCGCTGAGTGGCAAGATCAGGGGTGGGCGGCTGGTGTTGAAGCCATGCTTCGGAGAGAGACTTGACCCGAGCGACAACAGAGGTAATGGATGGTCCACTGGTGTCCAGAGCCTGAAGGTCAGAGATAATGTCGAAGAGACTTTGAAGGCTGTCCTTGCCGGAGTATAACGAGTGGAGCTCGTCCCATATCCCTTTGGCCGTGGGCAGGTACATGACCATTTCATATGGTTCGCCCTCCAAAGAGTTAAGGATCCAGGTCTGGACTCGTCCATCATTTTTGAGCCACTCAGGAGTAGTAGGAGTCGGGGGGTCATCGGTCAGATGAGCCAGAAGTCCCTTGGCCTGGAGGACCCGGCGGATTGAATGACCCCAAGGAATGAAGTTTTTCTTCCCGGAGAAGGAGAGAGTGGTAATCCGCAGCTCATCACGGAGCTCACTAGGAGGGTGCTGGTGGACGGTCTCAGTAGGCAAGGGCGAGGAACTCTCAGACGAGCCCATTGTAGCAGATGGACGGCGGACTGGCGGACAGGGAAGATCAGTCCGCGCGAGAAGACGAAGTGGGCTGGCGGTCTGAGGAGATCAGTCCGCACGGTCAGGAGAGGAGGCCGCCGCGGATAAGAAAGAGACCGGAGCGAGAAGAGAAACAAGGAGACCGGAGCGGTCAAGAGAGAAGGCCGCCGCGGATTGGAGAAGCAGCGCAGAGATCGCTGTGAAGAGTGTGATTTGCAGGTAGAGATAACGACAAAGCACAGACCGCAGCGGCCAGAGATAGAGGTCGCTGCGAGAAGGGTGAGTAGAGATAATGGGCAGACCGCAGCGGTCAGAGATAGAAGGCGCTGCGAGAAGGGGAACCGCGACTGAGGTAGTCGCCGCGACCAGGAGAGATCGCGAGAACCAAAGGTCCGCGGATAGCGAACACGACAAGAAGCAGATTCGCGACTAGGAGAAGGTCGCTGCGACCAGGAGAGATCGCGAGGGAAGTTCAGTGGGTAGAGAACACCGCAAGGAGATCACAGTCCGCCGCGAGAAGAAAGACAGAGCTCGCGAGTGATCGCAGCGGGAAGAGACAGTGACCGCGGAGGTCGCGCGGGCAGGGAGATGAGTGGCCCCCACACTTGTCAGACTGGAGTGCCTATAAAAAGGAGGGGCGGGGCTTGGAGGGAAGGTGGAGGCCACGAGAGAGGTAAGCCACAGAGGAAAGGCGGTTAGAAAAAAAGGAGACCGCAGAGGACAGTGCGGACAGAAAGGAGACTGGCCGTGCGGTCAGAATGGAAGAGCTCGTGAGCGAGCTGGTCGGTCTGGAAGGATAGACCGGGAAGCTCGCAGACGGTCAGAGAAATAGAGACCGCAGATTTCGGATCGTTCGCTCTGATACCATGTAGGAAAAGCTGGAGCTTGTATGTATTACTTGTGTACCCAAATATAAGGAGAGAATACATATTTATAGGAGAGAAGAGAGGAGAGAAAATCCTATACACAATGTGGGACTAAAGGAGAGAGAGAGAAATAAATACATAATAAATACAATAATGGGCCTAACTATGGGCCTTTGATATGGGCTTTTCTAACAAAACCCAACTTGATTAGATCCAACACACTTATAATTCGACTATATCCTATCATCCCAATTTGAGCCATGCATCAGTCCTTTTACGATTGAATTTATTTCCACCTTTTACGATTGAATTTATTTCCCAAATCAAATTCTTAGTCCAATATACATACGTACACTTATCTGATAGATGTTACACTGCTTCTCTTCTTTAGAAGTTGAGCTGATTGTATTTGGACATTCAAGGTTACATGAACTTCCGTTCTTGTGGTTACAGTTGTTATTGTGCACATTATTTTCGAGCCGTGAATCAATTCTTTTTAAGCCGAGTTGTCTTATATGTTAATCAAAGCAACCATGCACATTGTTTTCATTTGATCTGTCTCTGAATTTGTTTGCAGTTGTTATTACTGTCTGCTACAAATAATATTTTTTTTCTGAGTGTAGCCTCATTGATCTCTTGGAAAAGAATGTGCAAATGTATTGTTAACCAAGGAATGCAATTTCTCAAATGAGATTTTTGCAATTATTTTTTTTCGAGCAAGGACTCTTTAGAACTAGGTCACATAGACACGACAATATTTGAAAGGCCATCTTTTCTGGCAATTTCCTGGAATTCACGCTCCCCAAACGCATGCCTGGCTTCCTAAGCCTTGTAAAAGATGAGATAAAACAATTTGAAAGACCATCTTTTCTGGCAATTTCCTGGCATTGACGCTCCTCAAGCGCATGCCTGGTTTCCTAAGCCTTGTAAAAAATGAGATAAAACAATTATGGATACACATGTTCGATACACATGACCTTATGGATCCACTTGGCGAACACGGTGGTTATGAGCTGTCGTTCGTGAACGCCCGACTTCACCTAAGTAATTGCATCTACTATTATGTTCAAAACTAGTTTTCTTTTTTGATGGCGGTCATAATCATTGTCATGCCAAGCATACATTCTATGGCGGTGTCATTTTTGTCCAAACTCACCGGAGCAAAAAAAGTCGTGCCAAACGAAGCTTATGTTTCTTGTTGTGAAGATACATAAGACATGTTTGAATGCAGGTGACGCAAGACGGGCTGTGAAGAGGGCGGTGCAGACCCTAATGCAATCCTATGTGAGTGTGCGTAGTGGACATGAACGATCCCAATGTAAATGATACATGCATGTTTTTTTACAATAATCAGGATATAATGTGTTTAGGAAATTAAATTATATAAATTTAGCATAATCTGCATAGAGTGAACTTTGAATTTCCGGAGCACAACCAAAAACACACTCGTCTTCGCACGAGATGCTATCCACTGCAATTTTCACAAATGAGGACTTATAAAATTAGGAAAATGCAACAATAACGCAACAAGATTAATTCCCAAGCAAAGATAATGTATTTTCCAATATTTAACATAGAAAAATTAAAACACAATACAATTACTCACATAGCAACGGAGATCCGGTAGCGGGCTGGTGAAGTCGAGTTGGAGTTGCGCCTGGAGTTGACTTGGCTGATAGGATTTTATTAGATGAGAAAGGAAGGGAGGAGAGGAGAGGAGTGGCTGTTGGCGGCTTCATGAAATAGAGGAGAGTGGTTGTTGAAATATGGATGGAGATTGCGACAGAGTAATAGAGGATTGGAGTTAAGGGGGGGGGGGGGGGGGCAACAAATGATGGGCTTGATTGGTATGGAAGCAGGGAAATGACAGACAGTACAATAGAGGGTAGAGGAAGGAGGTGATCAGAAATGGTGTGGCTGCTGCGTATGGGGTTTGTGGTTCAGATCGACAAAGCAGAATAGGAAGTGTGCGGTTTGCGGCTTTGATGATAGTTCCACGACAGAGAAAGGGGCGAGGAGGAAGAAGGTGAACATGAGAATGACGAAGAGCAGGCCCGTCGATTTGCGTGGAAGATGTGGGGTTCGCTGGTGGTTGGCTGGGTCGAGCTCGATGGAGACTTATGATGGCATGGAGGATCGGATGGAGGGAGTTCTCGATCAGCCTGAGGAAGGATATCGTCGAGGTAGGGATGATGAACAGTGGGGTCGAGCGGTTTGGAGTCGTGCAGGAAAGAGTTTGATGCAACCTGGGTCGCATCATAATTTTTTTTTATTTTCCGCATTTTTATTTGTGTTGCGCACGTCTTCGCGTATGTTGTTTCTTTTTCGTATGCAATATTTGTGTATGTGAATGTCATATCTTTGTATCGCGCATGCCACTCACGCTCATTTGTACGACTTATTGGAGTGATGGACCAATAAGATCATGAATGAAATGATTCGCTAAGTGGTAATTTTAGGCAAGAAATTATCATAAAATATAAAATTAAGTATTTAAAAAAAAATAGAAGTTGTAAAATATTTATATTAACGATGGGAGAATACCTAGAGTTTTATCTAATCAAGGTCTTTATTGATTTTCAGTTCCCTCATTTTAAATTCTATGAAACCTCTTAAAACCCCCCTTTTAACCTCTTTGAAACCCCCCATTTTCATAATCAAAATCTTTAACAGCCGTCCCTTCACTTTGATATCCTCTTTAATTCTTAATTTATTGATCCCAAAATACAACCCTCCCTATAAAGTGACTGACTCTCTCCTCTTATAGCAGGCTGGAAAAAAGAAACGAACTGAGTGATTACTCCTCTATTCGTTTCCGTCCATGACATCATTCTACTCCCAGCCAACGAGTTCTCCTCCGGAATCCCTGTCCAACTGCCGTCGACCCCCTCGCCGGAGCCTCCCTAGGGCTCCGGCCTCCGATGACCTCTCCTGTACCGCTCACCGACGGTTCTGGTGAGTCCTCCATCGTACCACATCTCCAACCCTCCCTTACGCCGCCGACCAGCCACAATATCCGCGCCTCACCTGTTCTCCCGTCCCACACAGAGCCTACCTGCTTGTTGTCCAATAAGCCTTCATCCCTACACTTCTTTGCTGCGATCGTGGGTCTGAGGTATAACTCTCCTCTTCGTGCTCTCTCTGTTGTTAGTTAAATTTTTATGCTAATGTTAATTGATTATAAAATTCAGAGCTTGCATAAAACTATCATTTCCTGTTTGTCGTCAATTTGAAAATTCCATTGTGTTTTGTTTTCTTTTAATAACTTGTGTAGTTATTAATTCATGTTGGAAAATACGCTCGAATTCGAAGCTCTTATGAGTGTTCACGTAACTAAGGCCGGTTAACGACATAGATTGCTCGAGAGAAGTTCGCTTGCGCCGCATTAAAAGGGATCTCAAATTTAATTTTAAAATCAAATCCTCAATTTTGGAATACATCAGTTTGGTATCAGAGGGGTTTAAGTCATTTCTATCGTGAATCTGACGTTCCTGATTTTATTTTATTTTAGTTAAGTTGTTTAAAAAAAACAATTGCTTAAAAAAAAGAGATTTCAAATTTTCCTTGCACAAAAAAAAATTACGTTCCCTGCTTTAAAAAAAAAAGTTAAGTTATTTTTCTTTAAAAAAGGATAATTGGATGGAACGAATAAAAACCAGCATAGAGGATTTGACTAAACATATGAGTGAATTGGTGAAGTCGGTAGAGACGCTCAATGCCAACATGAGGGGTAATCACCGTGTCGTGATCGGGTTAAGTGTCTCCGTTAATGCTTTAGAAGTTGAACGTCACAGGTTTGAATCAAGCACCACAACAATATCCTAGGCACGAGGAGCACAACCCTAGGCCACCAGAACCTGTACAACCTGAACTTGGACTCCGTCGCCAACCCCGTTGGGATGATGGAGTTAAGCTAGATGTAGTGATTTTGAGGGTCACATGGAGCCAAAAAAATGCCTCGATTGGTGTGAGAGTGTTGAAAGGTTCATGGCATGGAAACAAATGCCTATGAATCGTCAGATTGAGTATGCTGTCCTTAGGCTTAAGGGACCCGCTCTAGTTTGGTGGGTTCAGCTAGAGCGTGCTCGTTTCACCTTAGGCCTAGCCCCTATCACTACTTGGGTAGACTTTAAGATACAACTGCGGAAACGATATGCCCCCCCAGACTATTTGCAAACTTTTTATCGAAGGTTCCACAACCTTCGTCAGGACAAGCTTTCCGTGGACGACTACACCCACAAAATCTTGATATTGCAGTCTAGGCTTGATCTTCATGAGGAGGACGATATGACAGTGTTCCGTTATCTGAATGAGCTCCATTATGCTATTAGGGACGAGCTAGAGTTGCATGACTTTTGATATTTGGGTGAAGTATCCAGTAGAGCCCGTAGAGTAGAGGCCTCACTACTGAAGAAGACATCTGGGCATAGGTCTACTGATAGGCCTACCCTTAGTTATTAAAGGCGCAAGGAGCACCAAGGCACAAAGGGGTCTTGGAGCCTAGGCGCAAGGCTCAAGACGCAAGCGCGCACCTGACGAAGGCAAGACAACCATATTCATTTAAAAAATAACCATCAAACATCATTTTATCTTCTTGATCAGATTCTTCATCTATTCTACTCATTTATCATTCATTACTATCATTTAAATCTTAAAAAAAATAGAATTAATGTCGTCACTTGCATCATATGTAAGTCTTAACACTCGATTATGTTTCACAAACATTAAATAATGCAAAAATTATTAAGTTCTTACATTATTTATTTCTTTCTTTTGAAAAAAAAAGTTTGCAACCGAAATCACATCCAGGCGTGCCTTTTATGTCTTGTTCCTAGGGCACATTTTATGCCTTGTTCCTAGGCGTGCCTTTTATGCTTTGTTCTTCTTCCCCAGAAAAATAGCCTTGTTCCTAGGGCGCCTAGCAGGACCTCATCATCATCATCATCATCTCCCTCACCTCCTTTAGACCCCACTACACTTTTATTCAGTGCCACACTTCTGCCTGGACCCCCGCTCCAGAAGGAAGCACCTGATTCTGAAGAGTCTTTCATCTTAGACATCCAGGAAGCTACGTCGAAGACCTGATGGTCGTCCAAGAGTGGGCATAGCTGAACCTTCTCGTCGATGACAAGGGCATAGTCTGCCGGCATGGAGACTTGCTGCCCCACAGGGAATGCGACAGCGGGGGCTGCGGGGCGATGAAGGGCACGAGTTTGGCTGGGAGAGCTTGAAACAACATTGGTGGCTCTGTGGGCTTTGTCGGCGTGTTAATCCCATCCCATCGATCAAGTTTTTCGTGGAGTTTGTCCACCCTCGCGATGAGGTTGTCGACGCAGTTTCATAGCAATTGAAGTGCGGGTAGAGCAATGTTGCGGTGGATGTCATGGCAGAGGAGGTTGACTGTAGGGGAAAGCCGAATTTCGTTCTGGCGGTTGCAAGAAGGGCTAGCTGGGATTTGGCGACGGAGACCACAATTGGAAAACGACAGGTCGGAGTAGGGGTGTTCATGAACCGAATCGAACCAAACATCTCTTCAATTGAATCCAAATTTGTCATAGAATGCAGAAATTGGAATTCGGATTCAGATTCATTGGAATATTTGAATTCAAATTCGGATTTGGATTCGTCCCGAATCTTGTGTTCGTCCCGAATCTTGGATTCAAACTCATATTCGAATTTGGATTCGGGATTGAATTCAAATTTCAATTTAATTATATAAAGTTTATTTAATTATACAAAGTTTATTAAAAATATATTCATATTATTCGCGAATTCTAATCTGGATTTGAAAAAAGAAACAGATCTTATTCGAATCTTCATGAATCGATTCCCGAATTAGTCGCGAACTATTTGGTTTGCGAACGACCCTAGGTTGAACCAATTGTTACGAGCAGGAGTCTTCGATGAGCGACCCACTCAATACGATGCGTGCGCGCGAGAGAGAAAAACAACTCTAACGACGAACTTTGCATTATATACATAAAAGGATACATATGTGAGAGATAGAAAGGAGAGCCCTAAGAGGGGGGAGAGAGAGAGCATACAATAATGGTCCTCTGGGATCCCCAAACACTTATGCCTCTCCCCCTTATATAAATGAGTGGTTGCTAATACTTAAATTAATATTAATTAATGCACATTAATTAATATTAATTAATACACATTAATTAATATTAATTATATAATTAACATATTATATGAATTTATCATGGCAGATTCCATATGTGCGCTCCATGAAATTCGACGAGGGGGTCCGCTAGGCAAATATGTGAGCATAACACCATCCATCTCACCTTGCAAGTCGGAATGTCGTTGATCATTGTGTGGACCCATTAAGGTCTAGTGAAACTCATCCTCATGTTGTATCGAGAGCCTAAATGATGTCCAAAGTATCATCGTCCCTCAAAATAATATTGCATGTGCATTCCCATATGTTATTGGGGAGTTTCTTTCAAGAAACAAGACCCAATTTTCAACACCCTTGTTACGAGTAGAGAAAATGCACGAACACGAAGAACAAAGATTGCATTAATTTGAATGAGCACGGATATAATCTGGAGCAAGCTCCGGCCAAGACCAAGGAGGCTGAGTCCTCCAATGATCCTTCTCTCCAAAGAGAACCCAAAATAACCTAACACTTACGATGCCTCACACCTAAAACTCCTCCCCCTTATATAGATGAGGGAGGGTAGCCAAGCAAGGAATATACAAATTCATTTAAATAATTAATTAATCTAATTAATATTAATTATTTAATATTAATCAATTAATTAATACAAGTTAATTACAAGAAATAAACATGGCGGTTTCCAAATGCGCGCTCCGATGGTTCTGACGAGGAGTGGCTCCTCCGACAAATGCGTGAGGGTAACATTCCATCACCCTTGAAAATCGACCTTGCCCTCAAGGCCGAGTTTTAATAGTTTGTCGGTGTCAGTGGTAATTGTGACGAGGAAACAATTGTGAATAACGGGTTGTGGCTGCTTGTGGAATGAGGAAAATAAGAGAAGAGGTCATAAAAAAGAATGAAAAATTATGGGTGAATTTGTAGGGTATGTTAGTGGGCGGTAAAAAAAGAAGGGGACAATGAAACTGGGTGTGTGTGGGGGGGAGAAGGATGGAGGTGTTAAAGAGAAGTATGAAAGAGAGTGGGCATGCCACCTAGGGGAAATAAAAGAAAAGGGTGTAGGTATGAAGATGATGTGACAAGAGAGGGGGGGGGGGGGGAGTATGTTTTGGCAGCTAATGTATGAGGGGGCAGCATAAGGTGTGGGATAAGAGGAGCTTGGCAGCTACGAAAAGAGAAATGGGAGTAGGGCTCGGAAAATTTAAATAAAAAGGCTGGGATAAAAAAGGGGAGAGAAGAAAAAGAATTTTGGCAGCTAGTGTAGGAGGAGGACAGCAGGCAGAATGGTAAAAAGGAAGCTCCCATCGGGCGGGGTGCACCAGTCGTGGGAATCAGCGCCAGTTTCGAGAAAACCGAAGCTAAGGAGAAAGAGAACTACTCGACTAAGAAGTCGGGGTCAAGACCAAAGTCTTTCTTGACAAAAGAGAAGGGTGACCTTGACCTAGATCAACCTCAGTAAAATGGACGCTCCGCTGCAGGAGTCAAATCTGAAAAGACACCTTGAAGCGAAAAGAGTTTGAGATCCTTCTCGGAAGCAGGCCAGCTGACCTGCTGTTTAAAAGGGCGATGAGGCTTGAAAAAGATTGCAAAAGGGGGAAAAATTACATCATGGGGCTGCGGGAGCGCCGGCGAGAGCAACACGAATAGCTGAACCTAGACGAGGATAGGAAGGAGCCTCGGGACTGTACGCCGGAGCGGCGGTGGCGACAAGCGCAGACAATCAATGCTTGTGCAGGAATGGAAGGGATGCAAGTGTTGTCGAACATCCCGTGGTACTGTTTCTAGCGTCGGGTTTGGAGTAGGAGGAACGCCGGCGTAAGGGTTGGCGGCGACAAAGGTGTTGGAAAGGAACAGAGCGGTCAATGGCCGGTCGAGGGAGGTCATTAGAGCCGGAAAGGAGGCTGGTTGGGCAGGCCGAAAATGCGCTGCGAGAAACGATGACGATGCTTGCTCCGACGTACGATGGCGTAGCGCGTCCGGTTCGTCCGCAACAAGGAACGGTGGTTCCTTGGGTGCTGAGGGCAGGAGTGAGAAGAGCTCCTGCAGGCCATTGTTAGTTTCAGTGGACGCCGGCTTCAGAACGTGACTGTGCTGAACTATGTCAAGGTCGTCTGATGCAGTGGTCTGTAATCTTAGAGGAGGCGGCGAAGGACAGTCCCAACGAGCCGCGAGACGTTGTATATTCGCGTGAAGGGACGCAAGGTTGCTGTCCTGTTCATCAAGGCGGCGTTCGACGGCGTGGAGGCTGGTGTCCAGCGTAGCGCGATCCCCGGCGGCTTGGAACAAGCGGACAGGGGCGGCATGTCAGAACATTGTTACGAATAGAGAAAATGCACGAACGCGAAGAACAAAGATTGCATTAATTTGAACGAGTACGGATACAATCTGGAGCAAGCTCCGACCAAGACCAAGGAGGCTGGGTCCTCCAATGATTCTTCTCTCCAAAGAGAGCCCAAAATAACCTAACACTCAAGATGCCTCACACCTAAAACTCCTCCCCCTTATATAGTTAATTACAAGAAATAATCATGGTGGTTTTCAAATGCGCGCTCTGATGGATCCGACGAGGAGTGGCTCCTCCGACAAATGCGTGAGGGTAACAACCCTCCTGTAGGTATAAAGATAAGAAACAATGATAGGAAAATCAATATTGAGCTGTTTGGTAGAATAATTTCCTCTTTAGTCGTTTCCAATGTTCTCATATCCATCTTATCTGACATGAATATATCAAACGCTGCAACAATAGTTGAAAATATGTAGTCTAGCCTCCAAAAGGAAACTGATGTTCAAAGAAGCTATCTCTTTGATTTTCAAAATGTAGATAACATTGCCACTCAGTCTTTCCCTCACTTCTCGATATCGAAACAGTTCGTGCTCCTTCTGTACGCCAACCAACCAGAACTTATTTCTTGGTTTTGCTAGGAACTCTACTAGTTTGGGAGATTTTAATAATCAATTCTCATGGTCTACTCAACATGTTAAAATGCTGAAGACTTCCCATCCTTCTAATAACACTTATCTGAATGTGCCTTGTGTTCTTGTTCGGAGTTCGTGTGATTTTCCTGCTCACAATTTAGGAGGCTCAAATGATGCTAATACTTCTTTTCCAAACTATGTATGGAACGAAAACTTAGTCAATTCATTACCTTCATTACCGCTGAATCATGTTGATGTTAGCAATTTAGCACATCTTTTTTAAAGTGCTGCCGTGGCATATGAACTTGGATTCACTGCTACGGGGACCATTTTCTTGGATAAGAGGTTTCTTCAATAGCAAATTTGAGCAGACTAACAAATCCGCAAAAATTTACTAAAATTGGGAGTCAAGGAACCGGTCCTCCTTAAATGTCCCTCGATCCATTCTACATTTAATACTTAAGTCCAACTAATTTTACATATCCTTCAGGGCATTGTTTCAACAACAAAACATAATTTAGGATATCATATCTTGCCAAGTTTAGTTACTGTAGCAATTCTTCTTTTGGTACGTCATAACATGAAATTCATTTAGGTAGCCCTCTTCGTTCGTTTGCTCCTAACACATCAACGAGTACTTTAAGGCATGAAAAACTTAATGGGCCGTGTTTAGGTTCTTGGCATTTGGATAATAACAGTAAAAACCAAGCTGACCTTGCATCCTTGCGTATGGAGAAGTTTAAGAACAACAAGACCAAGTGTTATCAATTGACATAAAAACCGTGCTGTCCTTGCTCGACAATCTTTATGTCTCTGTAATATTCTTTGTGGTTGTTGATACCTATATTTGATAATATTTAGAATGTTTATCTATATATCGTTCTAGAGAGGTGAAACCTTTATTCATGCGAGTAATTTATTGAATTTCATCATTTTGACATCAAATAAGATTTAGGAACTCAAAAATCATAAATTGAATGATTGTACTCAGGCAAGCTTAATTGATTGGCTAAAATAGTTCCTATTAACAGTGGTGATATTGAATATTATAATAATTTTCATGACTACAATAATTTTAGGTCATATGTTATACAATAATTCTTGTAGTTTCACACTAGCGTCTGTAAACGTAAGCAATATTATCCTAATTTAAAACTGTTGATGAACAAATCTCACGTTGATGCAAGATTGACAAAATCATTCAACCCAACCTTGATTAGAACCAAGCATGCATATCATCCTATTTCAATTCGAGTCATGACCAGATCCCTTTACAATCAAATTTATTTCCCAAGTCAAATTCTTAATCCAAAATACATGCAAACACGAACACACACAGATATGTGTGGATATATATATATATATATATATATATATATATATAACACACAGATATGTGTGGATATATATATATATATATATATATATATATATATACGAGTGACAGGCACGGGCCTCCGGCCCGATCCAAGGCGACATTTGTCGTGGGGGCGACATTGGTCGTGGGGGCGACATTTGTCGTGGGGGCGACATTGGTCGTGGGGGCGACATTGGTCGTGGGGGCGACATTGGTCGTGGGGGCGACATTTGGTCGTGGGGGGCGACATTTGTCGGGGGGGAGGGGGGGGGGGAGGGGAGGGGGGCGACATTTGTCGTGGGGGGCGACATTGGTTATGGGGGCGACATTTATCGTGGGGCGACATTTGTCGTGGGGGCGACATTTGTGGGGGCGACATTTGCCGTGGGGGCGACAATTGCCGTGGGGACGACAATTGTCGTGGAAGGCAACATTGGTCGTGGGGGCGACATTTGTCGTGAGGGCGACATTTGTCGTGGAAGGCAACATTGGTCGTGGGGGGGGGCGACATTGGTCGTGGGGGGCGACATTGGTCGAGAGGGCGACATTGGTCGAGGGGGCGACATTGATCGAGGGGGCGACATTGGTCGAGGGGGCGACATTGGTCGAGGAGGCGACATATGTCGTGGGGGCGACATTTGATGTGAAAGTCGACATTGGTTGTGGGGTGCAACATTTGTCGGGGTTGTTGATTCAAAAAAGAAAATACAGAAAATAGAATTGTATAATCAAAATTTAAGAATCATATTGATATTGCTTATTACTACTTTTCGCTAAAATATTCTTTGATTTCTTAAATTTATCAAAATATGCCATCTATTATATTTCATAACTATGTATCAACAAATTTTGAAGACTAAAATATTGAGAAAATTAATGAAAAGTAAAAGAACCATATGTTTAACAGTGGATGGAAGAAGAAATATAAAATAGTCCTATGTAAAGTAGAACATACTGTTTTTGAGTCAACCAACAGATCCAGGCATGTAAAGCTTGCAATTAATTATATTGTCCAAGGTTCCCGCAGTGTCCCCAATCTTGAATGCTCTAGCTTGAATTCACCCCCAAGAGTTGCAAGACCAAGAACTAACTGCAAATATCCTCCAAAAAATCAGTAGAAATATTAAGTCATTACGAGCAAAAGCAAAATTAGTAGACTTTTATAGCACAACCAAAAATCCAAAATGAGATATATTCTACATAAGAAACTTCCTCGTGAAAATATCAGCAGAAATACCCCGCGCGACAGTACTACCCCGCTCACCACCTCCCGTCTGCAGCGTGCATTGACGATTAAACCTCAACCTCGGTCGACCTCAACTCTTTTTTTCTTAACTGTAGAAAAGGGAACTTTAAAAATGTCTTTCTATATAAATCTAAACACTAAATTCTAAAATCAATAATATAATACAAAAGAAATATGAATCACTTACTTGTCTGATAGAGATTGATATATAGATATTTTTTGCACCCCACCTCCACCTGAAGAAGTGCATTCGCATTCTCAACCCATAGAGTAATTAAAGTAGTGCAGTAGTAAATTTCCGTACACCGACAACAATTGTTTGGTGTTGGTCGTACATGATCTGATCTCTGGAAATAGAATCAATGAATGGAATCAATTGATCTGAAAGGAAATGATCTCCATATTGGTGAAATCCACTTCAACGTGATCATGTATATTTTACCATATTTTTAGAACACCAGTTAGCTATATCAATATCATTCTGATGGCAAGGAGTATACATAAATTACAATTGCATTGTGTAATTAATATGACATTTTTTTTTCAACGAGTATGTCTATTTTGCAGCAATTATAAATCTTGAAATCACGCAATCTCTCAGGAAATTGATTCCACATGCAATTTTAAACAATCAGAATTGTAAAGAAACCATCTATATGGGGAGTACTATCTAAAAAATCATTCAAAATCCGGAAGATGAAAATTTTGAGCCTAATTAGGGGTAGACTTTAGCTGAATGGACAATTATCAAATGGATAGCCTTAGTTGAACTTTAGTTACCTAAATAGTAATAATGCCTCATAGCTAAGATGTATACTTGATCTAAATGAACAAATAAAGATGACATATCGATTATAATTGTATACATAATCATTACACAAGCATGATCTACAACCACACTCACCTGAGCATAATCCTCCCGACATTTTGAAAAGAATCACACGTGAATTAGTCCTAAGAAATTGATGTATGTAGATAATATGTTGAGTAAAATGGAGAAATTACCTCGAGCTGAATGTAGTAATTGCCTTGAGATTAATGGAGTAATTGTCTCGAGTTTAATGGAATAAATACCTCGAGTAACAGGTATTCTTGAAGATAATGTTCTTTTAAAATCAACTGCCAGATTATTAAAAAAAATGTAGGAGAAACAAATAAAAGCATATAACTATAAGCATAAGGCATTTTCTTATCTCTCACGGTGAGTACATACAGATGTTAACTATTCCATCATGGCTGAAAAGGGTGTGAAATTGAAGTATTGATTTTAGGATATGAGACCCACCAAAGATCTCACTTAAGAAGTTGTGGAATGAAAGTTGCAACACTTCAAAACAGGCGTTTGAAAAATAAGCACAAACTTGAGGATGCAAGCATGGGTTCTTAATATATGGGATAGCTGCACAAAAATATTCAGTAAAACATTAAAAATTACTGATGTGGAGGTCTAAGGAATGAAAAACCTACCAATCATTAAAAAATGGAAGCAAAAGGGCTAACCTGAGACCTTCTTCCATGAAATCCCCATGACCGCAGATCTATAAAAAAGAGGGAAGTGTGTGACCCGCATGAAGAATCGAGTTGAGGAGGTCATCTATTTTCAAGGCATAGGCGGCGGATGCCCGACGGCTGCAAAATCAGACATAGATGACGACAAAAATAGAGCAGGACGTCGATGTGTCAGTGGAGAGCGAAATTACCGGTAGAGAGAGAGAGAGAGAGAGAGAGAGAGAGAGAGAGGGAGAGAGAGAGAATACCTGCCATAGTAGTAGGAGAGCAGAGCATGGAGAAGCTAGGGCAGCCACTGGAACTAAGATTCATGAGGGGAGGCAGTTTAGAGCATATATTTGAAGGGAATTTGAGCGTGGAAGGGTACGTCGGCGACTGGAGAGGTTGCACGGGGTTAAAGAAGAGGGAAAAAATAAGAATTATAAATGTTGCATCAAAGGAGGCGAGGGCAGCGCCGAAGAGGAGTGCTGAAGAAGGCGAGGGCAGCGGCGTTCGTTCGGTGGAGAAGGCGAGGGCAGCGGCGTTCGTTCGGTAGAGAAGGCGAGGGCAGCAGTTTCTTTTTTCGCGAGGAGATGGATGGAGTGTGGTTATCGGGGAGGAGATGGCTGCGTGGAGTAGGGTTAATATTGAATGGCGTGGGGGTGTTTTAATAAGGATCCTTGATTGTTGGATTGAAGGGCTAGGATTTATTGGATGATTTTTTAATTCATGGCTTTAAAAAGCCATCTATATTTCTTTTTATAATAGTATAGATATATCTATAAAGCGTATTTAATTGATAATTCTCACAACTGATCACTAGCTCCCTAATCTCTGAACCTAAGTTGGAGGTAGGATCGAGCATCAACCTCAATTTTTTTAAAATATTTCTTAGCAGAGTATATCATTTATAAGATCTTAATACACACCAATTTCTTTCCCCCCTCCCATTTCAAATGACAAAAGCCAATATAAGATGGTTTATTTGCCCAACAATTGTACGACCTTGATATCTCTAGATCATCATCTCCACATTATCAAGTAATCACTTGTCTGGCTAGGCAACCCTCATCCATTATGGTTATGGTTGAACAATAACCCAAACCTTCCCACTAAAGGAGCAACATAAGAAGAGGTGATCTCATGACTCAATTTAAGATGTGCAATAAGAACCTGACATCTACATCCCCAACCAAATCAACCGCTTTGATGATAATAGTTTATCTATAATTGTTGTCAAAACATAAGTAAAATTGTTGCACTTCATTCTTCTTCCGAACAACTTTCGCCCAAGGAATTAAAGATTGGTGCTGATGGACACAGTTAAGTACAAATATCCAAATCTTAGTATTCATCACCTCCTGAATGTTAGTAGTCCCAACTTTGCACTAACGACCGTCTTCGATGAAACTTGCAAGCAATTTGTCATCTCCATTCAATCTGATATCCATTTCATCCCAATTTCACACCCAAATTAGTACTCAAAGGCCATAGATCAAACTACATGGTTGCAGTCCTTTCATTAATGCTCTTCTCTAGGATAAGTTTGATTGTTTACTCACATGGTGCTACTAAGGCTTTGAAAATCATTGATAAGTTATTCTTCTTAACTATTCACAAGAAGTTAGCCTGACCCACATCTGTTGTGCATTCAGTTAGTTTGTTATTAAATTATTAATAACACTTCGAAGATCTTTAAGAGAGCGGAGACGTGCCACCCTCTTCACAAGACTTTCAAAGTTGATCCCAACTCATCACATGTTTACCTCCATGCCAAATGAAGTCGGCCAATGTGCGCAATGACACACATGCAGTCAACAAAATTACTATAAGCCACTAAGCCCGTACGTTACTATAACAACAATAACCGACCTAACAAACTAAGTTTTTCCACCTATGCTTGCCAAACCTCATGCCGCTTTTGATAGCAGTCCACCAAACCCGAAGATTTACTTGTCAGAACATAATTAATAGCGAGGGGGGAGGGGATAAAGATATCTCAGAAGAAAATACCCCTTTGCGACATTTAATACTTGACACACTACTGAGTGGTCGTAGCTAGTTTTACTTCAACAAATTCAACTTTTATTCTGATTAATCTGTATTCAATACTACACATAAAATTGCATATATGCATGCTTATCTTTGTTCAAATGTAAATACATATACGAGCATCTTCGCACAGGCTTCGCCCATGATCGACAGGAATGCCTCGCATTCTGTCAATAATAGGAGAGGCATTCCTGTCGATCATAGGCGAAGCCCGTGCACTCGAGAGAAGTGAGTACAGGAGTAGCACAGGATTCATGCGGGCGAAGCCCGCCTTGATGCGGTTGAAGCCCGCCCGAGAGCCGTGCAAAGATGCTCGTATTATATATACGATATTGTATAATTTTATTTAATTTTAATTTCTTAATCTATATATAAATATTTATTTTGATTTTTTTTAATATTTATATTTAAGTTTTTTTATAACATTTATGTTTAATTGATTTATATAAAACAATGTTATGTGCATGCCCACTTTGTCTATGTGCACACAATAAATATAACTAATTTAACCCATTTTCTCCATGTACTTACGCGTAGGCAAAACATCCCTCTTCCCTGATCTCCAACCCACGCTGGATGTTCTTCCCCTCCGACATTTACCTCAGGTCATGTCATTGGGCTTGCGGTGATTGCAAAGAAGATGGTTAGGATGTCGTCAGTGGCCACATAGAGCGCGGTGAGGATACTGTATGCCATCTCCTTGCACCCGGGGAAGGCGAGGGTGATTGAGGAGATGCTGCAGGTGGGAGTAGTTTCAATGCTCTGCTTCTTGCTTCAAGTGGAATGTGGGAACAATACGAGGGAGATGATGAAGGAGATGTTGAGGATGCATTATAGGGCTTGGAGTAGTTCCCCATGTTTAACGCCTCAGCTGAAGTCCTTGAATCCGCCTGCATGAATATTTTAATATTTGAAGTTCTTGAACATTTGAGCATCAGAATCAAAATCAATGCTTTGAGGTCTCAGACATAATTCCTGACATCTACCCAGGTGAAACCAACATTTTCATACCCTCCAACTTATTCTTTCATTATGTGGAATGCCTGTGTAGGTCCTATATTTACCCGGCCTAATGTATTTAACAAATTCTTCTAGTCTGTTGCTTTTCGATTTGATCTTAAAAATGTCTTTTTCTTGGGGTGCATAATGTGTGATTATGCTCTTCATGAAAAGTGAACAAGACATATTTTCCATCATTGGTCCTCTTAACACTTGCACTTGCCTTACATCCGACTCTTGTATTAGATAATTTTCTGCATAGATCCTTACCCAGCTGTAATGTTTTTTTTCTCAATTTTAAATCCTTCTTTTGCACATATAAAATATTTATATCGTAGTTCATCATTTTTATTTTTAGTGGCAGTTGAACTGCGTACACTAAATCCATTGTGATGTGCATAGTTTTATATAATTTTTCAAATTCTTCCACAGAACCAAATATTTGTCCTTTGAGGGTTTTATTGCTTCAATCTCATCATAATTCTACATAAAATCCAAAAATAAAAAAAGCCAATAACGCTACATAAGCATGTACAAAATTGCCAAAATTACATATCGACTATCGACTAGAGCTCTAGTCGATATCGACTGGAGCCATACCTTACCTCGGCAACCTTCTTCTCTGCTTCACCAGTAAAGCGCCCACTTTCATCCAAGGTCACTCCCTAACATAAATCCCAATAATATTAGCACTAAAATAATAATAATAAAACCATGAACCCTAACATCTATCTGACCTTAACCAAATGATTAGAACTATGATGGAAACTCTGAGAGTAATGATAGTGACCCAATGACCTACTAGGCTCCCACTCTAATTGTTAATTAATATGAATCCTCATTATCTTCGAATTTCTATTAAGTATGACTGCGGACTACCATTATGCATAGATATGAGGGATCTCACTTGTCACCATCTATCCTTGGACTACCATTATGCATAGATATGAGGGATCTCACTTGTCACCACCTATTCTTCTCTGGAAGTATCAACCTCTAATTTAGTAGATAACTTAACATGTGAATACTTTTTCCTAAAATCAATCTCATTGACAACACACTAAAGATCCAAGGTTGTGAAACTGTAAGTGACTTACCTCGTCAGCAATAGAACCATCGTGCGGAAGCATCGTCTGCCACGGGAGGGAGAGCGCCGCGGGTGGGAGAGAACGCCGAAAGAGGGAAATCACCGATTGATTCGTGGGAGGGAGAGATCCCAACTGTGTTGGAGTTTCGTGCCTCCGGGAGAGAGAGAGCTGCCGCGGGAGGGAGTGAGCTGCCGCCGGGAGGGAGAGAACGCCGTTGGGAGGGAGAAAGGCGCCGATTCGCGGGAAATAGGTGCCGCCGCTGGAGGGATTTCGCCGTGAAGGAGAAATCGCGATTGCGTGATAATGGACGGTCCAATCTCTCTTTTGCACCTTCACACAAATTTAACTTTCGCATATGAACAGGGCCCTATATATATATCAACACACACATACATTCAATATGAGCTCAAGCTAGCTCAAATCAATTCTAGTTTGACCCGAGCCATTTTTTGACTGTTTAACTTCCATCCATGCGTGAAATTGTTCTAATTTTCATTCTAATTGATGAGCCACATTAGTTTATTTCATATGTACTTATTTGTCTACGCTGTAGTTGGGGAACATATTGTGCTATGACATGCTTTTTAGTACTTTTTAGTTATATACTGTCTATTGACTGTTATTTTAACTATCACAACTTTTCCTTAACACTAATAATTATTTAGGTAAATGTTTTAGCTATGCTTGCTTTCCCTAGATTCTTGTGATTGCTTTTGTATTTCCCATGACTGAGTTTTAATTCTGCAGCACGGACCAGTATGGTAGTCGATTCATTCAGCAAAAACTTGAAACTGCCATAACTAAAGAGAAAGACATGGTTTTCGATGAAATCATGCCTCATGCCTTTTCTTTAATGACTGATGTATTTGGAAATTATGTGGTCCAGAAGGTACACCTTGTATTGTCAAATTTACTTTTGTTTGTTGATTGATAATTTCTTTCGCTCATGTCCTAACAATTTGAATCTTTTATAATCAGTTTTTCGAACATGGATCTTCTTCTCAGAGATGTGAGTTGGCAGACCAGCTTGGAGGGCATGTTTTAACTCTCAGTCTTCAGATGTATGGTTGTCGAGTTATTCAAAAGGTATAGTCTGTTACACTCACACATTCACTAATAGGATCTTCCTCGTTCGAACTATCGGAACGCGCCTATGGAAGATGCCATGATACTTTCATTTTGTAATTAATTAGTATTAATTAATATTAATTAAAGTGCTCTCCCTCATCTATATAAGGATGATGAGTATGTGTGTTTGGGTATCTTGTACAAGTAGTAGTATTAGGAGGCTCTCACTCTTTGGAGGTTCCAGCCTCCAAGAGTTGGTGGGAGTTTGTCTTCCGATTGTATCTTGCCCACATTCAATGTATAATGCCATGCCGTTATTAAGCAATGTCTCTCTGTTCCTCTCTCAAACCCTAGAAACTTTTTCATCGGTAACAACAGTCCGACCCTCTGGCCTCCGCTCGCTTCCCTTTCAGTCGTCGGGTACCAACGCTTCTCTCAACGATCACTTCGATCGGACCACAACCCAGTTTCATGACATCATGGCCTTCCTTTGCTGCTTCCAGGAGGGGAATACATGTGAATCCCTCATCGGCGGCACCAGGGGCGGACCCACACAGGGGCGAGTGTGGGCGGCCGCCCACACTGAATTTAAAAAAAATTATTTTCGATAATAGTAAACAGGTTAGTTATCATGCCAGATAAGTTACAGAATAATAAAATATATTGTAAGTATAATGCATATATAATTTCTTGGCTCAGTTGGTGGAGGTAGTAATTTTAATCAAGTGGTCATGAGTTCAAATCTTACCAACAACAAAATTTAATGTTTTTTATTTTGTTATTAAGCTAATTTTTTTATAACAAAGTTCTTTGTTATATTGTTGTTTAAGTTTTTTTTACAAATAAGTTTATTGTTATGTCATTGTATAGAATTTTTATATAGATTAGTTAATTGTTATGTTGCTGAAATTATAAATAAAATTATTATTATGTTATTGTTTAAAACTTTTTTTATAAATAATTTAGTTGTTTAAAGTGTTTTTATAAATAAGTTCATGATTAGATTATTGTGTGAAAATATTAAAAATATTTAAAATGAAAGGTTGTATTCAAATAGTTCATAAACGACAATGAATTGCGGTGTTAATTTATAATATGAATTATATTTACATTAATATTTGCAAATTTTATTATTTTAATTATTTATCAATTATATATGACTTAAAAGCTTAGAATATTTATTAATTCATAAAATTATAGAAAATTGAATAACCCATTGCAATCGATCAATAATTATTTAAATTATTAAGGTGAAAATAAAAATAAATAAATTCTTGAGTGTAAAAAAGTAGGCGCAATAAGTAAATTGGCTCTTAACTTCATCTATTTTATAAAATAAATCTCAACAATTGTTTAGCCCTTGTATCTTTAAAAACTTAATTTTTACTATTTATAGAAAGACATAACAGTGGTCAAGAAATTACTAGCTAGAAAATATGTATTACATTATTGATTTTTTCATGTGATTTCACTATACGCGTGAGTTGTATTTAATTGAATTTATCAAAATCTCATTACATAATTAGAGAGAATTGAATGAATGAATGATTATTTGATGACTTGTATTAAATAAATATTTTGCCAACAACAATGAGATTATCAAGAAATGCTCCTAGAAAATGAAGCATCATAAATGAGTATAGTAAATATATCATTTTTCCAAAATTGATCAACAATTATAAAAAATTGTGTGATATTAATGTAATATAGGCAGTTTTGATATATTTGCTAATTTATTTTTTTGAATAGTTTTGTACTCCGCCCACACAGAACAAAATTTCTGCGTCCGCCAATGGGCGGCACCCCCTTCCGCAACAACTACATCCCGGTCCGACAACGTCGCCCCCAGCTCTCAGACGATTTCAGCTTAGCGCGACGACTTCCTCGACGCTCCTCCCACCAGTCGCGTCCTCCAGCCTCTTCCCAGCCACGCGGTGGATTTGGCCGCTGAACTGTTGTGCCCTAAGCTGTTGAAATCGACCCCTTGCGGCCTACATTCCAGGCCTCCGACGTGGGTCCTTCCCTGGCCCTGATACATGGAGGAATTAGTGCCCTCCCTCGACGACGGACCTGCGCACAACCATATCTTTCTTCCTTTCTTCTGCCGCCCAACGCACGATGTCGTCTGCCCTCTTCCACATTTCCCATCCGCCTCTGACATTTACCGTCCCTCGACAGAGGTCCTCAACCGTTGTGTGAGCACGTATCTGTGTTGTTTTGCGACTGAGCAGCCCAGACAGTGGACCCAGTGGATCGCATGGTCCGAACTATGGTACAACACGTCCTATCAGTCTGCTACGGGCGTCACACCCTTCCAACCTGTCTACGGATGGCCACCACCACCGATACCGTGCGGCCTACCCGGAGAATGCCAGGTACAAGCCCTGGGCGCCGACCTCCAGGACCGGGATGAGGGCCTTCGCCAACTGAAGCACCATCTTGCATGTGCCCAGCAACGCATGATCCATCAAGCCATTTGTCACCGCCGCATGCTGATACTCTCATCGGGCGAAAATGTGTTCGTCCATCAAGCCATTTGTCACCGCCGCATGCTGATACTCTCATCGGGCGAAAATGTGTTCGTCCAACTGCGACCACATATATAGAGCTCCTTAGTCGTACGTCTACATCCCAAGCTCTCAGTCCGATATTTTGGTCCCTTCCTGATCTTAGAAAAAATTGGGGATGTGGCCTACCGTCTACAACTACCCGCCGACAGCCGTGTTCACCTCGTTTTCCATGTCTCCCAGCTGAAAATGGCATTGGGGGATCATCCCCTCCGGGCTACATTATCGGACGGGTTATTAGTTGATTCGATCCCTCGGTATGGACCGGCTGTGGTTTTGAGTTCACGGATCGAAGACATTCGAGGGCGCTCAGTGCGTCAGGTTCTCATCCAGTGGAAGGATCAACTAGTCGAGGGGGCCACGTGAAACCTGGTAGAGGAGATCAAAACACAGTTTCCGGATTTTGACCTTGAGGACAAGGTCGTTGTGAAATCTGGGGGTGTTGATACGAGTGCGGAAGATCCCATCATCGGTCAGCATTATGCATGGGTGTACATGAGATGCGCACGGGATATGGACACGGCTTGAGGATGGGACGGACAACCTTATGACTTTTTTATTTCCTTTATTTCATATTACACCCTTTGTACCGGGCCTCCTATATATATGAGGAGGTGCCATAGGTTGGACTTATGCTTGTATTATCTTATCTTGGAGTTGAAGAATTTGGAGGGAAATACGAACCTGCGTATCCCTTTGCCCTAACTATCCCATCTGTAACATACACAGTTCTTCTGTTGTTTCTGCAGAATTATAATCTTTCCAACTGGCGACTGAAAAAGTTAGTATTTTGGAACGCCGGTAATCCCATTTCCTGTTGGTTTTCGAATTCCACATTGTTAGTTCTATCTTTTTCCTGGCCTTCGTTTACCATTGTTTACGGTTGTTTATGCACCCCTTCCCCTTCTCCCGTTTTACAGTGCTCACAGAAGTTGGATAAAACTGAGTAAATACATGATATTGCAGATGATACAGCCCTCCGAATCATCAGATTATGATTGTTACTGAGCTTTTCCGATGCTTAGGCGCCCTTTCTTTCATTTTTACAGATTATAACAGTCATGTTAATGCCTAGATGCATTCCGAGTTTCCGACCTCTTTCTATTCAACTGCCACCCATCTATTAAATAAATTGGATCAACCATCCATAACTAAATTTCAAGATGCAGGCATTTATCATTTTTTTTACAATTCCTAAGTATCCTCTAAATATACCTCTCCTTTATCATATGTTATTCCGATACAACAGGGATAAGAAAGGTTTTTTTATTGTCTCAAAGATTATAAAATTCCACCTTAATGAAATAGCCCTTATTACTGGATTGCCCAACGTGGAACCATTTTTATGCGAAACAAAACCTTAATGTAGTTTTAAATTATCTGATTTGAAAGAACAAGTTCCAAATTTTGTCCAGCAGAAGATTCTGATGAAGCTATGAGCCTTAATGTGATGTGTCTTCTTCAATTATTGCTTTGTTGTTTCTTTTTCCCATTGAAAGCATATCACGTTCCACAACAGTAGTTATATTTCAAAGATATAAATCAAGGTTTTATCTTAATGAATGCAGCAATAACTTCTCCTTTTTTGGATTTGAAACTATGGTCCATTTATTGGGACCTCCCCTTTATGTTTGCTAAATTACATGGCATCCCTTTTAATTTTGAAATTACAAAAACTTCGCCTGTAAGTTTACATTTCATACATCCATGCACAAAAAATCACCCCCACCCCCCCCCCCCCCCCCCCCCCCCCCCCCCCCCCCCCCCCCCCCCCACACCACACACACACACACCACTCCCGAAGATTTGCTCCAAGGGGGTATTTTTATGCTAACTTTCCAGGGGAAGTTTTGGTAATTATTCCTTGAAACTATTTGTGGAATGGTTCGATCACTTTTCATTGAAGTAACTTCTGATTTGCCTCAGATCTTTTTTGTATGATTTATGTTTTTCAGATTATTTTTCACTCTGTTTTCATTCTCATGGTTTAGGCAATAGAAGTAGTTGATTTGGATCAGCAGACCAAGATGGTTAAAGAGCTCGATGGCCATATCATGCGATGTGTCCGTGATCAAAATGGGAACCATGTTATTCAAAAATGCATAGAGTGCATTCCACAAGATGCTATTCAGTTTATTATCTCAATCTTTTATGATCAAGTGGTGACATTATCTACACATCCATATGGTTGTCGCGTCATACAGGTTCTCTATGTGCTTAAATTTCCTATGTAACCATATGCATGTGTATATTTTGTAATGTATTTTTATGTTGATTGATTTCATTTAATTTGTACAGAGAGTGCTGGAGCACTGCGATGATCATAAGACACAACAGATCATGATGGATGAGATTCTAGGCAGTATTTGCATGCTCGCACAAGATCAGTACGGCAATTATGTTGTTCAGGTTTGTTTTATGCTGAAGTCATTCTGCTGCTAAGTCTCTTCTTCGTCATCTCCTCACGCAGTTTGCAAATATACACTACATATACATATAGGAAGAATTACCAAAACTTTACCCTGGAAGTTAGCATAATTACAGGATGCACCCCTCTTACTTTTTTAAATTACAAAAACCTCCTCTTGATATTTACATTTCATAACATTCATGCATAAAAATACCCCCTCGGATTAAATTTTGAGGGGTCTTTTTGTGCATGGATGTTATGAAATGTAAAATTACAGGGGAGCTTCTTGTAATTCCAAAATTAAGAGGGGTGCAACCTGTAATTTAGCAAACATAGAGGGGAGGTCCCGGTAAGAGGCAGTATTATTTGTGTATATATATATAAAAACTGTTGAAACTTTTTTAATAGGAATTTCATTTTAACAGCATGTTCTGGAGCATGGAAAGCCTCATGAGCGCTCTGTCATTATTCAGAAGTTAGCTGGTCAAATAGTTCAGATGAGCCAACAGAAGTTTGCATCCAATGTTGTTGAGAAGTGCTTAACTTTTGGTGGTCCCGACGAACGCCAGTTTTTGGTTAATGAGATGCTTGGTTCCACTGAGGAAAACGAACCTCTTCAGGCCTGTTGTGTTGACAATCCAGCAGTATCTGTGTGTGTGTATATATGGTCATTTGCCGGGACCTCACCTGTGAGTTTGGTAAATCACATGTTGCACCCCTCTTATCTTTTGAACTAAAAAACCTCCCCTATAAGTTTACATTTCATAGCATGCATGCACAATTACCCCTCGGGGGAAAGTGTTAGGCTGGAAATTTTGTGCATACATGTTACGAAAAGTAAACTTATATAGGGGAGTTTTTGTAATTTTAAAAGATAGAGGGAGTTTTTGTAATTTTAAAAGATAGAGGGGTGCGACCAATAATTATGCTAACTACTCCCAGGGGAGGTTTGGGTAATTTATAGTATGTATACATATATACATATACATATACATATATAATTTTTCTCCACGGTTCTCTCCTTTTCGTGGATGAACTGTTAGAAACTATGTTTAAATGTAATATAACTTTTTTTGTGGTGTTTTCAGGCAATGATGAAAGACCAGTTTGCCAATTATGTTGTGCAGAAGGTGCTGGAGACCTGTGATGATCAGCAACGCCAACTTATCCTTTCACGAATTAAGGTCCATCTTAATGCACTGAAGAAGTACACGTATGGGAAGCACATAGTTGCACGCGTAGAGAAGTTGGTTGCGGCCGGAGGTAGCTTCTTTTCTCCTTGAAAACTGAACCAAAAACTGACCCAAATAGAACAATATCGGCATGTACCAGTTTCATTTTTTGTCATTTTGGAGTCCAAATCATGGTTTGTTTGTGGAAATGATCTAATACTCGATGGAATTTGTGCAGAGAGGAGAATTGGAGTTCAGGCATCCTACCCATAAAGGATCAGAGGAAGTTGTACAGCTAACAGAGGCTAGTTTGAGCTCCCCTCTCTATCTCACCTTTGTTGCAAATAAAGTAGTTATATGTGTATCTAAACTGTAAATTTCTGTAGTTTTAAGGTTATTATAGTAGTAGAGATGATGAGGAAGCTGAGGTTCAGATTAACTGATACCCCCGGAGAGAGATATGTTGTACAAGTTTAAGCAGTTTTTTTTTCTGGATGTAAAGATCAGTTCAAGTGTTTTAGAGCAAGTTTCAGCTTGTGGGAGAGGAGAGAGTGTGGCAGGTGAGGCTGGAGCTTTCTTCATCTTTGGGATTTATTTACCTCATAGACAGTTATTTTACTTTCATGTGCTGTTTAATGTTTTCTAGCTGAATAGCTGATCCAGTTTATCCAGATTTGCTTACTGTTTAATGTTCTCTATGATGAAGATGATGTGTTTTTTTTTTCTGCTGTCTGTTGTTTCTACAATAATCTATACATGTACATTGAGCAGGGTATTTGAAAAAAAAGTGGAGGAAACCTTTTAGAGGCACATACTGATCTTATCATCTTTCTTCGCTCGAAGCATTGCCTTTTGACTCCGCTTTTTCCTCACTCACCGAGCACGATCGGCGAAAAAGAGGAGAGATGATTGTATAGGTTTCCTAATAACCAAACACCACAAAAACATCTCATTAGAAATAAGTTGAGAACATTTGCTCAAATAAATATATTTTTAATTTTTTTTAAATAACAAATGGGCAGCCGTTTGAGACCCTAAATTAAATTGTTTCCAATCCACGAATTAGTGTTGAAACTTTGGCATTAAGCACTTTCCAATTAAGACATTTTTACACATTGCTATTTAAATAATTAATTTTGACGCTTTGCACCTCCCAAAAGCTCTAATATTGGTATTTTATCACCTAAATATTTATTTAGGAGGGTGCAAAATGTCAATATTAAAGTCTTTAGAGTGTGCAAAGTGACAAATATTTATGAAGCAATTCGCAAAAATCTTCTAATTGGAGGGTGTTTAGTGTTAAAAGTCCAATTATTACGGTTCATTTAAATTTCATGGATCTATATTTTTATTTGTAAAGTAGAAGTAAATCTATATTTTTATTTGTAAAGTAGAAGTAAACGAGGATATGGAAATTGACTTTTCGGCTTGCCTGCCGGGGAAGAGGAAGAGCATCTCTGCAGCCAAAAAAATAAAGAAAGAAAAGAGCATCTCTGCAGCCAAAAAAATAAAGAAAGAAACTTAGGTGCACAACTCTCACTTAATAATAGGTGTGGGAGAAATACAACCGTATGATCTTAGATCGGACGGTATATAAAATATTGACATTATTGATTATTTATAAATACAGAAGTATTTAGGAAAATACAGGAAAATACAACCGTATGATCTCTGATCAACGGCTTAGATGGACTCCTTCTCACCTATTATTAGATGAGAGATACTCACCAAAAAACCCAGGATGTGGATATAGTGGCAGAGCAATTTTGCTCAAATATAGCGAGGCGATATAAGTTATAATTCCTATCCTTAAACTCTGTTTCTATGCAAATTCCAAGCTGTCATCTTTTTCTTCTTCGCAGCACCGTTTCCTCTCCCTCTCTCCCCATTTCTTGCTGCTTGCTAAACCTTACTCGGCCGTCGCTCCTATCGCTCCACAGTACTTCCTGTCTTGTTTTCGGGGCTTTGCATCCCCGCAATGGGCATTATTGTTCGTGCAATGCCTCTCCTCCCCATCCCCGTCGTCTGTCAGTTCATCCGCGGCAATTTTCCGGTCCGGATTTTTCCGTTCGCCGGTTCGCGAGGGGCGCCACCAATTTGAGAGCTAGCCGGAGGGAATCTCCTTACGAGGTATTGGGCGTTCCCAACTCGGTCAGTCCGGAGGAAATCAAGAAGGCGTACAGGAAACTCGCCCTAAAATACCATCCGGACGTTAATAAGGAGGTGAGTTACTTAATGTATGAAGAAACTTCTCTTGGATTTTCACTTGTGGCATGATTCCGCTTTCTTCTTCTATCAAAATTTAATAATAATTATTATTATTTTGATGATTTGCTGCTATCATTGTGGAATCTTAATTTTGAAACAGCCCGACGCTCAAGAGAAGTTCATGCGGATAAAGCATGCATATAATACCCTGTTGAGTTCTGGACCTCAATCCAAATTTGGTTCCGCCAATGATGCTTCCCGTTATTCCAGAACTAACAGGGAAAATCGAGGAGGCCAGGCTTCCCAAGAAGAAGACTTTTATGGGCTAGGTATTGGATTTTTTTTAGTATGTGTATGCATCTATAAATTTTCCCAAATTCAAAATTCGCAATGTAGATCTGCCTAATTCACAGTTCTCACTTGTTTTTGTTTACATGTATCATATGGAGTATCAAACGGGCTTAGAATTAGTGGATGGTTGGGTTTGATGAACACCTTGGAGAGATGATTTAGGGTTATTCCATCACATTGATACTCCAATTCATGAAAAATAAAAAGGTATTATGGTTATACATCACGATCATCGTGAGCAATAATGAATGGCTGTGAGCTATGGCCAACACTCAGAATGCATGCAGATGTTGATAACTCATGCAGATGAGAATGCAATCCTATAGTTTTTTGTATGGGTCAGCATTGGTTGTTGAGTCTCTGATATGCCTTATAAGCCAATGGTGTTGTTGGAAGTGAGCCAACCAACCTAGGTTGTGTTGCACCGAATGAACTAAAAAGGGAAGCCAGTTTACACCGGGGGTGTGATACTTTTGAAGAAGTTTTAGATTTGGGTGAGCTGAAAGGGCTTTTGTATGTCTAGATCAGTGAATTGTTTTCGCTTCTGAAAAAATGCAGCTTAAATTCTATAGATTGTCTAGTAGGATCAGCAAGGGATCTCCCATAGCATCCTCTTGCATCACAAGTTTTAGCATGGATCATGTAGTAATTGATATGATTCTAATCTGAAAGAATTAAGTGACTCAAACCTGTCAAAATTCTGCAATTTTATTTTTTATTTTTTTACTTATGTCCCATTCAGTTGGCTGAGGTTAGATGGTTTTTTTGCTGTTTTCACATTATAGGTTGGATTGCTGTCAGTTTTTGACTTCTGTTTGTCTGGTCTTGAAATCAATTTGATCCAGTGATGTAGTTTCGGTACATGGTACCAAAGGTAGATTTTGTCTTTGATTTGCTTGTCTACATGTGTGATTGTTGTTTACTTTTTAAGAAAATCTGGTGAATAAAGGTTGGTTGCTGAAGATGGATCAAAATGGGAATGCCGCCAAGTCTATGCATTATGCCATTGAGAAGCTTGTAGATAAACGTTACAAGTATTGACGGTTGTGCATAGTGATTTATCTTTAAAGCCAGATCTATGAGATCTAACATGTGGTCTTGATGAAATTTCGACTGATTCTTTAGAGAATGTTGAAGCTCGGAGGAAGTGGAGGACGGTGTGGAAAAGCCATGTTTGCACTATGAACATCGATCCGTAGAAACCCATTGATCATGTTCAGGATTTTGATTCGTCGAGAGATGTTTGGAGTACACTTAAAGCCATGTTCATGACAAAAACACTTCAAGACTGCTGTTCCTTGAGAACGAGCTAGCCGGTCCTGTTCAAGGTGATGGGTCAATTTCACAATATTTTCTTAAGGTGAAAAGTTTTTGATGCATTACAATTTATAAAACTTGATGAATTGATTAAAAAGAACCTAGTGTGAGAAGATGTCTTATTCGACGTCTAAGGAAGTAGTGCATTCCCTTCAACACATCACTAAGGATGCACGACCCAACCAAGCATTATGGAATTAGAGAATCTATTGTCCAACCCTTAATTTTTGGCTAAATAGATGTTAGATTACACATTTCAAGAGCTGCTGATGTTCTACTCTAAAAAGCAAAATGGGAGAGTAACATCAAAGGTTTCATTCAGTAGTGGTTTTTGAAAAGAAATCAAATTATGACTAGTTATCAAAAGAAGGACGCAAGCTCAAAAAATGTTTCAAATGTGGAAATGTTCGTCACATCTGGAGATTGTCTTGTAAAGCTTGAAGATGTGAAGTTAAGCACGAAAAAAATGCAGAAAAAAGTTCAACCAGATAAAAGGGCAGCCCGGTGCACAAAGCATCCCCGCGCAGCGAGGGTCCGGGGAAGGGTCCCACCACAAGGGTGAAATGTAGGCAAACCTTACCTTGCATTTTTGCAAAAGTCTGCTTCCAGAAAAAAGTTCAACCAGATGATTAAAATAAATGCTTCTCTAATAAAGTGATTGGCTGTCTGATAGTTCTCACTTATATACAAGTTGTAGACTCATGCAATTAGTGGCTCCATTAACTATATGACAGGCTGAACTTTTTATTATGGCTGCACTCGTCACCTTACTATAGATGATTTACTACTCTTTAAATGTTCATCAGTTCGATTGATATCGAGTCATCATTATTACAGTTGACAACTCAGTTCATCTGTGGAGAAAGAGGGAAGTGTAAACATCAAGGTAATTCAATCCGAGGCTTATAGCATTGTCTTAAAAAGTGTTATTGTGTTGTTCTTGGAGTAAGCTAAAAAAAGAAAAAAAAAACTAATTTCAGTTTCTCAAATTACTGATTCTAAAAACTGTGTTTCATGGTCCCACGCTCCCACTGACATTGAATTGTTGAAATACCGAAGGATGTGAAGAAGATTGTTGATGTTATTCATAGTGCGCAGAAAAAGTTTAACGTTGTGCTGCATTTGACATGCAAGTTGGGTCATGTTGGATACCAACAGTTGAGGGAAATTTCTTCAAATCAGTTGGTTGATGGAAATCAAGTTGTAGGAATCAAGTTGTAGATGATAGATATTGGGTTCATGTCTGTTTGAGTTATATATATATATATATTCTTATATACTGCAAAACATATACAAATTTAACAAAAACAATTTCCAAAATCTAACATTCCTTATATATTCTTATATACTGCAAAACATAAACAAATTTAACAAAAACAATTTGCAAAATCTAACATTCCTTAAAGACGAGAACCATATATTATAAAGAATTAAAGACTCTTAAACCTTAAGTCTTATCTTATTCTTGATATATCTTGTAATCATCAACAATTGAGAATGTAGATGGAATATGGACCTCCTTACGAACCTGAAGATAGCAGAACAACAACATAAGGTGCAGACAACCACATAAAAACTCCAAACAAAAAACTCAGTAGTTTAAGGTACCGAACAACCTGTAATGGAAAACTCATTAGTAAAAAGTGCATTCTGTTACCGAGAAAAAAATATATGAGAAATTGAGAACTCAGACAATAGAAGTATAAGGTGCAGCCAATAACAAAACAACATATTAATGAGAAACCAAGAACTTAACCAACGTTAAATTAATGAGAAACCAAAAAGTCAGCTTCAGCAACAGAATAAATAGCACTATGTAGGATGCCCTTATAAAGTAAGAAAGGAGAATTTATAAATTAGTATTAATGCATCACTAGGTAGAACGGTAGAAAATAAGAACTGAGAAGTTAGAAGTGAGAAATAGAAAAGCGATATATCGATTGTATTTTTGAAGCCTAGACGATAGCTTCAAGCTATACTTCTCAACCGACGTCTAACACCTTAGAGAAGAGAATAAAAAAATCCATGAGAAATCGAATCGTCTAAGCCCTAAGTTGTTAAAGACGTGGCTCAAGCTCCAGGCTCACCAGACTCAGATGATTGCACCTTCGTGCGCCTTTTTTGCGTTTTTGGAGCATAAAATGCGTACCTGAGTGAAATTTCTGCTATAATTTTTTTTAAAATAAAGATAGAAATAATGTAAGAATTCAATAGTTTTTGCATGATGTAGTGTTTGTGAAACCTAATCGAGTGTCGAGGCTTAAATATGATATTGATTTTATTTTTTAAGAGATATAAATGATAGTAACGAATGATTAATGAGTAGAATAGATGAAGAATCCGATCAGGAAGATAAAATGATGTATAATGCTAATTATTTAAAATGAATGTGGTTGCGCCCTGCCTTCGTCAGGCGCGCGTCTGCGCCCTGCCTTCGTCAGGCGCGCGTCTGCGCCTTGAGCCTTGCACCTAGGCTCCAAGACCCCTTTGCGCCTTAGTGCATCTCGCGCCTTTAATAACTAGGCCTAAGCCATAGAAAAAACCAATAGTAGAAGGCTCGAAACCATAGAATCACCAAGCTTCAACAAGAGACAAGAGAATCATTGAAACTTCAATAACCTATGTTGCACGGGGACGGGATACGCGATACGATATAGATGCGGGAGACATGATTTTCAAAAAATCTAGGATACGAGATACACTTTTAAAAAATTTAATTATTTAAATATAAGTACAAATTAATATGAAGACATTTGTGACATAAACATCTTCTTTATTTTTTTATCATTATATCTCACATGTATAATATTTGTGTCACAAAAATATATCCTATCCTAAATAGAAACCATGAATAAAAGTATGCTATCAATTAAATCCCATCACTTATCATTTTACAATTTTTCTTTCACATGTCTTTCTCCATGTCACCATCACAAAGCACATAATTTTTAGGCATTTTCAAGTATACTCAAACGTATCTGGTAATATCTGAAAGTATCTGTGAGTATCCAAAAATTTTTATATGTAAAATTAAAAGAAGTTTCCGAGAGTTTCGAGGACGGATTTCCTAGAGTTTCCCGACTCCGAAACGTTTCAGATATGATACATAAGGTCATTGTAAGTATCTGTGTTTCATGACAACAACACATTGAGAATAGAGAAACATAAGTATCAATGACAAGAAGAGATGAGAGAAATAAAATTGTCACATGAAAAGAATCAGAAAGATTATCACCAAGAGATTCTCACATGAGAACTCAGAGAAGAGTTTATGGACAAAATGAGCTAGCCGCATCAAAATGAGCTAGATTTAGGCTTAATTTTTTTAATAAATGATATGAGATATTAAAATATCAAAGTTATTTCAATATCTTGTATGGTTTATAAATAATAATAATAAGCCGGCGGACATGTTGGTCATGTTAGAAGATATTCACAACACTAGATGGAATGCCAATCTTTAGCAGTATACCATCTCATTTTGTTTGTCAAGGTTGTCTATTTGGCAAGTCTCCTCACCTTCCTTTCAAGAAGTCTTTGAAGAAGAGATCAAATCCACTTTAGTTTGTTCACTCATATTTGATGGGATCAACCAGGACTTAAAGCTATAGTAATTATCTTTATATGATTGTGTTTGCTGATGATTTTACTATGGTGTATTTCTTTAAGAAAAAAAAGTGAGACGCTTGCGAAGTTCCTTGAGTCATGAGTTTTGTGCAGATATTATTTGACTCCAAGATCAAATGCCTAAGGATAGGTAATGTGACTTATTGAAAAATTTTGTATTGTTGTGATGATAATGGTTTGACGACTTGTTGGAAAACTCCATAACAGAACGGGTTGCGAAAGGAAACCATTGACCATGCGGGTCAATGATCCTCGAGCAGGCTTGAAGCTTTCATTGAGCGATCCTGAAGCCTTTGTCGACCACCTACCATGACAATTGATGATCGTCTCGCGGGGATGAAGTTTTCATCGAGCAATCCCGAAGCCTTCGTCGACCAAGCAATGCTAAGTGAATATATGTAATTTGTTGTTTTTAAATTACTCAAAAACCTCTGTAAATGTCAACTAAAGCACGACAATGTAAGACTTTGCAACTTATTTATAAATAAAGTCCACTTAATACTTATTTATAAGAGACCTATTTCACTTGGGTTGGAAAGTTGAGGGACCAAATCATGTAAAAGAATGAGGGACTGACAAGGCTACAAATGTCAGATGTCGGGACACATCAGATTAAGTTTTTCATGTCGGTTTTAATATGTCCGGGGATATATTGCGGATATTTCATATGCCGAGTTTTAATAATTAATTATTTATATACATAATTATATATAAATGTTCTAATTTTTTAAATTTATATATATTAATGTCTTAATAATTTAATATTGATTGAATTTCTAAATCTATCAAACTAGTATAAATATTTTATGTTATACAATTAGTAACAGTATAACATGTGGAAGAAAGCAAGAGGAAGTCGGGAAGTCGTCGATAATAATGGAAGCTAAAGAACCTTAATTCTAAAATCCAAAGGCCAATGTTATGGGCTTGTTTTGTTGAGATCGTCAGAGGTCGGGATACACGGGGAAGCCCTAGAAATGGCGGAGGAGATGAGAGAAGATGAAACCCTAGAGGGTGGAGGAAGGAGAAAGGAGCTTAGAGAGAGGGGAAGAGGAAGTTAGAGAGAAAGAAAAGTTTCATTCATTGATTAAAAATTCAAATACATGACAAGGGTCTAATATATAGGACCCACGGGTGGCGACCCCGTAATTACATCAAGACACATAAAATATTAAAATACATAAATACTAATATAATAAGACTCGACTCACTACAATAATAAAACGCCTAATACACTCGAGTCGGTACAATTCGACTTAATATAAAAATGCTCTAATAATAGTTAACCGACGGCATGAGGACCATAACACTGCACTCGTCCTTGACATCGAGCTTGCCCTCATGCTCGAACTCCTGTAGGATGCTCGACTCCTCTGGCTCCTCGATTTCACGCAAAAATAATGCCTGGTAGTCCGTCGCGGCGGCATTGGCGGTGATGAGTAGCGGCGGCGCCTTCGGGAAGATGAGTGACAGAAGGAATGGTACCGGCTGGTCCGGCGGAGCGGCGGGAGGCCGGAGTAGCGGGGAAACCGAAGGAACAACGACTGCAAAAGGAAGGGGTCCGGCGGAGCAGTGACAAAAAGATATGGTAAGTCGGCCGAGGAAACCATGGCCGACGGGATGAACGGAGCTAGCGGGTCCGGTGGACGGAACAGGTCTGGCGGGGTCGGCAGGGCAGCGCGAGGTAGCAATGACAAGGCGACCGAGGGGACCGACAGAGCAGGGGCCGGCGGTGGAAAGGCCGACAGAATAAATGGCGAGCTGGTCGGAGGCGGCAGACCGGAAGTCAGTGGAGCGGGGGCTGACATGGCGGGTGGCGACGTGGCTGGAGGGACCGGCAAGGCAGGGGCCGGTAGCACAGGCGACAGAACGGCCGACAATGGAAGCTGCATTGGGAGGCGGTCTGAATGGGTTGGGGAGGCGGTCTGAATGGGTTGGGGAGGCGGCTGGCGGGGTTGGGAACAACATTGGAGCAGAAGTCACTGGAGGTAATGGTGGAGTGTGAAGAACATCGGCGAGCGGTGGAGAGACAACTGGCGTAAGTGATGGTCTCTTCGGCGGGAAAGCTGGGGCTGAAGTGGCGGCAGCATGCTCGTGCTGGTAGAGTGTCGACACTGGGAGGGGCGGGGCGCCGAAGTCGCCAATTTGTCGAATGTGGTGTCGATGCAAGATGTAGATACCCCTTAAATGACTTCAACATCTTCCACAACGTCGAACAAAGGGCAGCTTCATCCGCGACACTTAGCTTAATGTCCATACAAATTAATTGGTTAATTAATTAATCCAAGACGAATTAATTTATTAAACAATTAAGAAGAAAATAGGAGAATACCAGGCGTGGGGTTGAAGGGCTCGAGGTGCAATTAAAAAGAAGTTGACGTGGAGGGACAGAGGTGGCGTGCGTGAGGGGCATTGGGATGGACTTCAGAAAAATTCAATTAAAAAAGCGTGGGGTTGCTGGTGGGTTCAAAGATAAGTGTGCAGGAAGTGGCAGGTGTGTGCAGCAGCTTGATGGAGAAGGGCGTGGAGACTCCCCGTTTTCAAGGAGAAAAGGAAGTGCGTGGTAGCAAGAGATCGACGAAAGCACCAAAACCTGTTGGGTTGGACGCAAAGTGCGGGAAACCTGCGGGTTCGAGGATGTCGTCGATGACGATGCTCTGGACGAGGAGGGAGAGGCGCGTCGGCTGCTGGATGTCGAGATAGACGCGGTTCTGTACAGAAGAAAACACGATGGCTGAGCCTTCTCTGATCGTCGTCGATGAGTGGGTCGAGAAACAACAGTGTTTCCGCCGGCGTTCCCAGCGAGAAGAAGAGCGGTCGGATCCGTTGCTAGCTAGTTGTCTACTGGACGAGAAGGTTGTGGTTTCTGATGAAGGCTCGGGCCTGCATGGCTCTGGTTCGTGGGTTCGGGATCGTGGAAACCGCGGAAACAATGACAGCTTTGGAAGGTAGCGACGGCGGCGGCTTGCGGAAACAGCGGAGACGGCGGTGTGGAGCAACGGAAGAGTCAAGCCGAGGAAGGATGACTCTGATACCAAGATGTTATGGGCTTGTTTCGTTGAGATCGTTGGAGGTCGGGATACACGGGGCAAACCCTAGAAATGGCGGAGGAGATGAGAGAAGATGAAACACTAGAGGATGGAGGAAGGAGAGAAGAGCTTAGAGAGAGAGGAAGAAGAAGTTAGAGAAAGAAAAGTTTCATTCATTGATTAAAAATTCAAATACATGACAAGAGTCTAATATATAGGACCCCGGGTGGCAATCCCATAATTACCTCAAGACACATAAAATATTAAAATACATAAATACTAATATAATAAGACTCGACTCACTACAATAATAAAACACCTAATGCACTCGACTTGATACAATTTGACTTAATATAAAAATACCTTAATAATAGATAACCAACGGCGTGAGGACCATAACAACCAAGCTGAATCGAAGGCAATGACGGACGAGCGCAAGGAAAAAAGTCAGAGGAAGGACACAAAGCAACCTAACAACGAAACAATTTCGGTTTATTGTCTATTAGACCAAAGACACTAAATAAATTTAATTAAAATAAGTCAGCCGATATAACGTTGGGATATATCGGCCGATATATCGACTGATAGAGGATATTTTGGATGATATATTCCAAAAGGATATTTTACAAAAAAAAATATCGGGAACGCATCGTTTTGTGCATGAAATCTTTATGTCGGCCATGTCGGAAGATATCCACAACATTGGGGACTGATTTCTAAAAGATATAGTAATTGAGGGGCTGATTTAGTATTTTGCCTAATTATAGATTTGAGCTAGTTTATTTGAGAATGAATAAAAGACTCTGGGAGATAGTTGAGGTGTAATTAAGATGCAGCCATGTTGCCGCCATAAAATGTGTTCTATGGTCATGAAAAAAGATATGCATGTACCTCAATTGGTCCGTGTAAGGAACTGTTATCAAGGAAATTTTCTTTTATGTAATTGATTACATTCATGAAACAAAGTAGTGAGAAAGGAATTCAATGGTCTGTTGATTATTTGAGGCTTGCTTTTTCTTCTTTCTCTCCTCTCCTTATCCAATTATGCCGAACAAATGCTTTTTCCTCTTTCCATCCTCAACTTATTCCTCTTTTTTGCCTCATATAGCGGAGAGATTAGCTTAATTGTAATGTGTTCTCACATCAACTTATTTTCTTCTTCTTTTGGACCCTCCCAGCAGTTGGGAGGGAAAAAACTAATAATCATAATAATAATCACCCCCTCCACTCATATATTTCGAGTGAGGGAAATAGTACAAAAGATACAAAAACCCTTAAGGGAAAAAACAAAAAATATGATGGCGGACTTGGAATCCAACACTCCCCCTCAAGTCGGACAGTAGATATCTGTCATCCCAAGCTTATGGATATCATCAGTGAAGGGATCGGATCCCAAACTCTTGGTGAAGACATCGGCCAACTGGTCCCTGGAGTGGACGAAGAGAGTAACTAAGTTTCCTTTTTCAAGATGATCTTTGATAAAGTGGCGATCCACCTCAACATGCTTGGTTCGGTCATGCTGAACTGGATTATGAGCTATGCTGATCGCCGCTTTGTTATCACAGTACAGGGAGACGGGAGTATCCTTCTGAAGCCCAAGATCTTGCAATAAGGTACGCAACCACAGACCTTCACAGAGACCTTGGGACATTGCCCGATACTCCGCTTCTGCGCTGGATCTTGCCACAATATTTTGTTTTTTGCTGCGCCACGTGACCAAGTTTCCTCCGACAAATGTGCAGTAACCTGTGGTAGATTTTCGGTCATCACGACTACCGGCCCAGTCAACATCGGTGAAGACATCAATCTTCAAGTGATCATTCTTTGAGAACATTAGCCCCCGTCCGGGAGCTTTCTTCAAATACCGGAGAACACGAAAGGCAGCATCCCGGTGTCTGACTCTTGGGGCGTGCATATACCTACTCAAAATCCCAACAGCATACGTGATGTCAGGACGCTTATGTGAAAGGTATAGAAGTTTTCCCACCAATCTCTGATAACTGGCCGTATCCACACGATCACCATTGCTATCTTCATCAATCTCATGGTTCTCCTCCATAGGTGTGTTAGCAGGAGCACAACCAAGCATATCGGTCTCCTCTAGCAGATCTAACACATATTTACGTTGAGAGATAAAAACACCTTTGCCAGAACGGGTCACTTCAATTCCTAGGAAATAGCGGAGCCTTCCCAGGTCCTTTACTTCGAACTCAGCTGACGGGAGGGCCTTCAACTTAGCAATTTCATCCGAGTCATTTCCAGTGATCACAATATCATCGACATCGACAATGAGCACGACGATTTTACCTTCATTCCTCCAGATAAATAAAGTATGATCTGAGTGACCTTGTTTATAACTAAACTTGATCATAGCCTTGTGAAATCTGCCGAACCACTCCCTTGGAGACTGTTTAAGCCCATACAAAGACCTCCATAAACGACAAACGAGACCCTCTTGTCCCTTCTTCACAAATCCCGGAGGAAGTGCCATGTACACTTCTTCTTTGAGGTCACCTTGTAGGAACACATTCTTGATGTCCAGTTGATGAAGTTCCTAATCTAAGATCACAATACATGAAATGATCACACGAATAGAGTTCATCTTCGCCACCGGGGCAAAGGTCTCCTGGTAATCAACTCCCAGAGTCTGGGTGTAACCACGAACAACCAACCTGGCTTTACACCGCCCAACTTTCCCATCCTGGTTCTGCTTGACTGAGAAGACCCATTTAGAACCAATGAATTTCTTACCAGGAGGAAGAGGAGTAACATCCCATGTATGGTTCTTCTCCAAAGCGGACATTTCTTCCTTCATTGCTTGTGCCCATGCAGGAATACCAGCCGCTTCCCACCATGTCTTAGGAATAGAGATTTCGGACAAGGACGATATAAAAGCCCGATGGGGCTTAGAGAGATGATCATAAACAACATGATTAGAAATAAGAGGTTCCGTACATACAGTCTTACCTCTTAGCAGAGCAATGGGAACATGTAAGTCAGCATCGGAATCTGAGTCCAACGACGACATTGACAATGGCAGAGCAGCAGTGGGCAGAATATCTGGTTTTCGGCGATGATAGACATGAGGCAGCGGAGAGATGAGAGATGGATAATGATATGTATGGAAAGACGTAGAGGTCGGTAAAGAAGGAGTGGATGACGATGTAGAGGGTATGGACATAACAGGAACTGGTGGGGGAACAAGAGGAAGAGGAACAAGAGCATCGGGAACAAGAGGAAGAGGAACAGGAGCATCGACATCAGTAGTCTCCCCTTGACGACAAGTAGGAGTCAAGTCCACATAATAAGGTTCCTCTTCGCGGAACGTGACGTCCATGGTGCAAAAGAAATGTCTGGTAGGCAGGTGATAACACCGATACCCCTTAGTGGTGGTGGAGTAGCCAAGAAAGACACATCGGAGAGCGCGAGGGTCAAGCTTATCCCGAAGTGGCGTGTGAACATGAACGAAGCAAACACACCCAAATACACAGGGTGGGAGAGAGGAAGTGTGAATAACAGACGTAGTTGAGAGACGCGCCAACGGAGTCATATAGTCGAGAACACGAGATGGAAGACGGTTGATAAGATGAGTGGCCGTCAGAATAGCATCCCCCCAAAAAGATTTTGGAAGATGCATGGTGGCAAGGAGACAACGAGCAACATCAAGAAGATGCCGGTTTTTTCGTTCGGCCACACCATTTTGGGTGGACGTATAGACACACGTGGTTTGGTGAATAATACCATGACTAGAGAGGTATGCACCGAACGCCCCACAATCATCATACTCCACCCATTGTCACCACGAAGAACACGAATGGTACTATCAAACTGAGTTTGTACCATCTTATGAAAGCTTTGAAATACAGAAAAAACTTCCCCTTTTTTCTTTAACAGGTAAACCCAGGTAGTCTGGGAAAAACAGTCAGTAAAAGTAACAAGTCACCGATAACCAGATAAGGAAACAACAGGGGACGGGCCCCAAACATCAAAATGTATAATAGCAAAGGGCGTACTACTAGGAGAAGATAAATGCGAAAAAGAGTGCCGAACATGTTTAGACTTCACACACACATCACAATTTAAAGTTTGAACAAAAGGAGATAAAGCAGGAAACAGTTTCTGAAGATAAACAGGAGACGGATGACCAAGACACAAGTGCCAGCGTCGAGCATCGGACTCGGTAGCAGCAGCAGACGAAGAGAGAGCGAGGGGTGACCGAGTAGCATCCAGATAGTACAGACCACCACGATTCTTACCACTGCCAATGCACCGCCTCGTACCCAGTTCCTGAAAGACACAAGAATCAGGGAAAAAAGTTACCGAACAGTTAAGAGATTTAGTAAGGTTGCTAATAAAAAGGAGACTGCGAGGAAACGAAGGGACGTGCAGAACAGAAGTAAGCGAAAGAGAGGAGGAACATGAGATGTTCCCCTTTCCAGCGATAGGAGATAGAGTGTCATTGGCCGAAACAACTTTATCCTTACCAGACAAGGGAGTGTAAGAGGAAAAACCTGTGGGGGAACCAGTCATGTGGTCAGTAACACCAAAATCAATGATCCACTCAGACAGAGGAGTCGCGGCAGTATGAGCAGCTGGCATAGTAGCAGTAGCAAATGAAGTAGAAGTCCCACTAGGGGAAGAATCAGACTGGGAGTGCAGCAGGCGACGAAGGGCATCCAATTCAGAGGTGGTAAGATGGCTGGAAAGCTGACCCTGATGATCCTCCTGAACCTCTGTGGAGTAGGCAGCATCCTGAAATCGAGTGCCGCTCTGACGGTATCCACCACGTCCTGGGGCACGTCCACGTCCACGGCCACGCCCGGATCCCGGAGGGATAAGGTGCGGATGAAGCTTGAAACACACCTCCCGAGAATGTCCCCGACGCCCACAGTGATCACACGTAGGAATGGTGTCGGTATTGCTGGAACCGCCTCGACCAACACTAGCAAAGGCAGACCAATCCACTGCAGGTGCTGTCGTGCTGAGGGATCGACGTCGATCGTCATCACCAAGAACCATGCTGAAAGCTTCCCTCAGGGACGGAAGGGGTAACCGGTGCAAAATATGAGTCCGGACAGTATCAGACTCCATATTCAGCCCCATCAGGAATACATGTAAGCGGTATCGGTTCTCCTTTTCCTGCAGCTTCACGGCGTCGGCCGTGCAGGAAGCAGTAAACTGCTCGAAAAATTCCAATTCCTGATAGAGCCGTTCAAACTCCGAGAAGTAGGTGGACACAGTCATAGATCCCTGTCGGAGCTCCAGAATGCGATGGGTAAGCTCATAGATCTGCGTGGAACTCCCAATCTGCGAGTACGTGTTCTTTGGCCCGGGTCCAGATATCGTAAGCAGAGTCCAGAAGCATGTAGCTTCGATATACCTTGGGGGACATGGAGTGAAGAAGCCATGATGCAACAAGAGAATTCTCGGAGCCCCAACGTTTCCAAGTAGTGTCAGTCTTGGATGGCTCCTTAACAGTTCCGTCGATGTAACCAAACATCTGATGGCTGCGGATCACATGTTGGGCAGCACGGGACCATTCCAAATAACTTGTTTTGTCTAAGGGAACGGTGGTAATCTTCAACGAACCTGATTTGCCATGGGTCCGCTGCGGGTCACCCATCTGTGGCATAACTTCACTCATTTGTGGCGAGGAGTCCGTAGAATCCCCCATGAGAGCAAGAGGGGGGCTGCCAATCAACAAAAAACCGCCAAATAAGGAGCGGAAGAGGCTGTCAGAGCATCCAGCAGCAGCGGCAAGGCTAGGGCGAGAGTCAGCAGCGGGACAAAAAAACTAGGGCATATCACATCCGACCAAGCCTCCGACAGCAAAAGAGAGGGGCCAAGAGACTCACGACAGCAGCCCTAGAGTCCAGAAGGAGAGGCGCCGACCCTAGCATCCACAGCAGGAGCCTAGGGCGGCATTAGAAGAAAGAGGAGGTGCGGTCGACTCTCAAACCACCGAAGGAGGGGTCGACCGGAGCAGGGAAGGCTGACGGGAGGAAGATCCACCGATCGGGGAGCGGAAGGCCGATACGAAGCTGATCGGGCGTGCGGAAGGCGGACGAGACGCGGGCTGCGACGCGGGCTGCGACGCGGGCTGTGAACGGAAGGCGGAGTCGGCTAGGGCGAGAGAAATTGCTCTGATACCAAATTGAGAGGGAAAAAACTAATAATCATAATAATAATCACCCCCTCTACTCATATATATCGAGTGAGGGAAATAGTACAAAAGACACAAAAACTCTTAAGGGAAAAAACAAAAATATGATGGCGGACTTGGAATCCAACACCAGCTTAAAGCCCTTATGGAAGCCATGCCTTAAACTCGATCCTATGTTCTATCCTATTTCACTATCTGCTATGGATAATTTAATCCTTTGTAAAAGAATTCTTCTCTTTCTTCTGTCCTTAAATAGCAGACTTGTAGCTTGTGGATAAATACTCTCTTCTTCCTTCTGAATATTTATTAGCTATTCTTGAAGTGAATGTTGCAAGGTTAAAGTATTGCTTTGCTTATCAGTGATAAATTTGTGTTATGATCTAACTAGAGAAAGGGGAAGAACTAGAGAAATCTAGAGAATAGGGTTAGGGTTTGAGGGGGAAGAGAGGAAGAATACCTTGCTAATGATCTTTGATAATCAACCAAGGAGGAGGGGTTGGGTATTTATGCCCACCCAACCCCTAGGGCCGGCCGGCCCCCATAGGGGCTGAACCGGTGCGGTTCAGCCCCGGTGCTCCTTATATTAATACTGGCGGGCTGAACCTGATGGTTCAGCCCGGTCTTCCTCCGCCTTCTCCTTTGGTCGACGTGCACAGTAATCGGATAACCTGGTAACGACGCCGGGCGTAACAATTTGGGATTTGTTATGTTCGATGAAAGAGCAGTTTTTTATTATGATCAATCAAAGAAATTAATAGTTAATAGAGTTTTCATGGTTTAACACTTTTTTATCGATGGTTCTTGTAGGGATTTATTACTTTCATGTAAACTGCCTTCAAAAGGGTGAATTTTGTTGGGAAAAAAATTTATTGAGATTCCTTGTGCGAGTTTTTGGAGTAGGTATCCGATGGATTTTAAGACGTGAAAAAAACCATATTCCTTATTTTAGCGTCCACCTGAATGAAGCTAAGCTAAAATATTAAGCTAGGATAGAAGATTTTTGGTTGTTGTGCACTCTTTGATATTATGAACGTTACTTAATGAGCACAAGAATTTATGACAAAATCATGTTAAATTGGTTGAATATTTGCATTAATACACTTTTATGTTGTATGCTGGGTAGAAAAAAGCTGGTACTACAAATAGAGTTGCTATTATTTTGCACGGAATGAAAATCAAATGGACTGATTCTTATTGCCTTTTGCTCTAGGTCAATGTGAACAAAATACTTCTTTTTTAGCTGGTGTGTTGCTATGAAGCACCGATACTTCCTTGAGGGTCACGTACCCGTACCGGATACGTATCCGATACCGGTACGTACCCGTTACTCACGGATACACTTGTTATTCTAGTCAGTAGATACACTTGGACTTGATAGATTGTTCTGCATATTGTAATAAGAGTATGTTTTTCTGCAGTAAACAAAAGACTTTTGCGTGCCTTTTAGAAAAGAAAAATTACTCAGAAATGCAAGTAATGATGCTTATTTATTATAGTAAAAAAATGTACTTCAGATTTAAGTATCTTTTTTTGTTTAAACTATAAAAAATTTGATTTAAATTTTATCATTTTGTTTTTTTACTATATATTTAAAGATTAGATGTTTCAGATTGGTATTGTTTCTACTTGTTTAAGATAAATTTTTCTATGTTTAATATTTTGCTAACTTGTCTCTAGATGAACCAGAAGTTGAAGATACGTTAATCTCTAATAATGGGGAAGAAGAGGAATAAAATGACTGATACACATCCTTAAATTTGAAATGATTATGAATATTTTTTATTTGAGAACTTCATATTATATTGCATTAACTATGAATTTATACTTCAATTGGTGGTTTATGCAATTATGCTTGATGTTTTATTATTTTGAGGACTTTTAATTACATTTGTGAGATTATACATATAGATTTATTATATTTAATACAACGTATCTCGCCGCACCCGTATGCTTATTTTTTGAATTTTGGCGTACCGTCGTACCGGATACGTATCGTACCCGGTACCCGTACTCGTACTGGTGCTTCCTAGGTGTGTTGTTACTGAGGTTAACTTGGCAGGTCGTGCACAATATTGTGAGTTCTTCTTTACGGAAGTGGTACTACTGCTACCACCAAAAGTAGAAACCTATGAGCTTCACTAGCATTCTAACTCTAGAAACAACACTCAGACGCACCCCTCTACCATCACTTTCTTGCTTTCTATGAGTGTTGATGCTCTCGATGGATTCAGACCTAGATTTCACTTGTATGGTCTTCAAATGAGATCTAGACCTAAGTCGCTCGCCTTCTTCTTCTTCTTCCCTCGCATTCTTTGGCTGTTTTTGCCTTCTTCTTCCCTCGCATTCTCCGCGGGTTGAGCTCGGCTCCCTTTGTATCTCCGCCTCCATTGCCACCTCCAACGACTTTACGGGCGAGGCCCATAACAAATGCATTTTTGACAATGCCAATGCAACGAAAAAAAACTACATATTTTTTTACTTAAGTTTTAAACATTCCACTTGATGAAACTCAAATTGTACGCGAAGAAGCCAACAAAGTATTATTGGCTTTACTCAGTGGCGGCCACGACAGTCAACAACCTACCTACCTCCCCCCTCGTCCCGTCTCTGACTACATGGGTTTCCTCCAACCCGCTGCGGACATCCACCTGGCCCATCTTCGATGGATTAAAATTCCTGTGTTGGATGACACTGCCCTCTCAGTTGGATCGCCCGCAGACAACAATACTCCGACCTCCAGTCCACCCCTGCCAACCAGAAGGTTCCCCTGAAAACTATTTATTGAAGGGCTCGGTGCTCCACTGGGTGCGTTGGTCTACCCGCCCATCTCCGATGGATTAAAATTCCTATGTTGGATGGCATCGCCCCCTCGGTTGGATCGCCTGCGGCCAACAATTCTTCGACCTCCAATCCACCCCCGCCAACCAGAAGGTTCCCCTGAAAACTATTTATTGAAGAGCTCGATGCTCCACTGGGTGCGTTGGACGCACCAACGGGTTCCTGAACTCCCATGGCCAACACTTATGGAGGAACTCATCTGCTACTATGACTCCCGCCAAGTAGGTAATGCCTACAAGCACCTCAGCTCTGTTCTCCAGTCTTAAACCGTCTCCACCTACATTGCTGAGTTCATTTAGGTCACCGAACACGTCCCGACCTATCCCCAGACCATTAGCTAGGGTACTTTCTCGGGGGTCTGCAACCCCACCTCTGGGCACGCCTTCGGGTTCACAACCCGACTACTCTCTCTCACGCCATGGAGCAAGCTCGTTGCCTCGACGAGGAACTCTACTCAGCCCATCATTCCTCCTCTACCCGACCACCCGACTAGTCGTTGCTATCCCCAAAATATCCACCGCCTCTCCATTGCTTAGATCCACTGCTTCTACCTGGGCCACCGTTGATTGGCCCATCGCCGCCGCTGCCAGTTTCGCCACTTCCACCTCCGCTGGTACCCAGGACACCCCAGTGCTTATCTCACTGGAAACACCTCGAGCTATGCCGCATGGGCCTTCACTTTCGTTGCCACCAACTGCACTCGCCCACTCATTGATGCCCTCTCAAGGACCTGTGCTTGCTTCTTGGCATTGAAGACGGCGATCCTAACTTCGGTGAGTGATTTGGATCCTTTGATGCTCGCTAACGACGCCTATGTAACTCGACCTTGAGGACAAGATCGATTTTCAGGAGAGCAATGTTGATACGAAGATAACTCCTCGGATTTGCCACGTGTCCCCTAGTAGTCTATGTAGCCCTACTGACATTTGTGTTTTTACTGTATTTCGTCTTGTAATGGATCTCCATCTATATACGGAGCTCTTAGTATGATAGTAGAGTATCTTGAATCATTTAGGTCTTATGTCTCTCTTGGAGAATAGACTCTTAAAGGGATCCTGCTCTCAAGAGATTAGGTCAATCTTGTCTCAAATGTTGTATCTTCTTGCATTGATTTACGTATTTGTAATTCGGCGATTGCCGGAGCTATCAGAGCACCGCGAAGGATGTTTCTTATAGGTAAGAAATTAGAACGTTGTGGAGATCGCTCTCCTTTTGGCGAACCATACTTGAGACTTTGTTTGTCTGCAAGGCAGATTATGGTGCTAAATTTGCTCGTTTGTGGGGCCAGTTGAAATCCATGAAGCAGGAGTGCAGTGAAGTCATTGCTTGCCTGCAGTCACCGCCTGCATACGAGCAAATCCATGACTAAGTCTTTAATAAAGAAGAATATGATGTGGAGATGCTTGGCCATGTTGGGATATATATAGGAACAAGGCGCCATCCCTCAATCCAGCTCTATTGGTGTCTTCGCTCCCTAGGTTCATACTCTCATGCTAGAGAAGGGAGTTGGGTGGCCATATTCCTAACTACTTATAAATAAGTTATAATTTTAGACATGCTCTCATGCTAGATGAATTTTGATCAAAGTAGAATGTTGCTTCATTCATGAACAGATGTGTACTTTCGAATTCACATGATGTTGTGGTTTTGCCAAATTCATCTTTGGATGCATGCACCTTGCATCTCAATTAGTCGTTGTGTTGACCTACTTGTGAAGCATATGTTAATTGGAGTCATTTAGCATCAAACACGCTTACGATGAGGCTCAACTTTGTGTGGTCAACTACATTACGCTCAAAATCATTGTGTTTATTCCCTTGGCATTTTTTTTACGCTTTTACTGGGATTGGTTTGCATTGCGCTTAGCGAATCATGAGCAATTTTGCATGATGAGAAGCATTCCCTTGCCATGGCTGATTTCCACGCTTGCACTTAGCAGTTGTGGGCCGACATTTTCATGCTTACCACCAGCCAATGTGTTACGGACACGCCCGACGAGGAGCCACCGTGGAGGGTGTACACGCGTAGGAAGACAAACCCGACAGAGGAATGACCGCAGGAGTATTTTATGTCGCTGTATTCCGTATTTTAATTTTCCGAACTTTGGCTATTGGCACCCCTCCTCTATATAAGGGGGTGTTTGTATGTTATTTTGCATGCTTGGATTGATTCTGAAATTAGGGCTGCTCCCTATTCCTCTCTCCCTCTCCTCTTCTTCTCCCTTGTCTACTCGGCCCTCCCCCCACGCCGGATTCCTCCCCGAGCACCGTAATATTTGGTCCGACCTGCCGCTCCGCCTGCCTTCCTCGCCGCCGGAGCCGTCCTTACTGCGCGGTTCTTTTTCTCTCCCGTCCATCGGCCTGCTTCGATCCCACTTCTTCCGTCAGAAATCCCGTCATCCAGCGAGTCGCCGCATCCTCGATTTCCGTTCCGCTCCAGGTCCGCTCCAGGTCCCGCATCCAGCGAGTCCCTCCCGCGTTCGCCCTCCAGCCCCGCTCCTCCCTAACGTCGCTCCTCTCGCGTTCGCCCTCCAGCCTCGCTCCTCCCTAACGTCGCTCCTCTCGCGTTCGCCCTCCCGCGTTCGCTCCTCCCGCGTTCGCCCTCCAGCCCCGCTCCAGGTTCCGCATCCTCTCTTCCGTCCCTGCCCTAACGTCGCTGCTGGCATCCCGCTTTCCGATGGCGCCCAACACTCGATCTTCCGACCCTCCCGCGGCGGATCTCTCCGCCGAAGCCCTCTCCCGCCGCGTGGAGGCCCACGATCAACTCCTCGCCACCATGCATGAATCCCTTCTTTCCCTCCACTCCAAAATCGATTCCTTCCATGCTTCCGCCGCCCCGGGTTCGTCCTCCTCCGCCGAGGGCGGCTCCCTCCTTGGTGCCGCACCGACCATCCCCCGCGCTGCCGCTCCACCGCCAGCCCTTCCGAGCCGGTCCGCTCTCTCCCTCGACATTCCCTCCTTTACGGGCGTCGACCCCTTGGGGTGGATCGCCAAGGCCGAGCAATACTTCGATCTCAATCTCACGCCGGAGTTGGACAAGGTGTCCACCGTCGTGGTCGGTCTGGACGGCTCCGCCCTCCATTGGGCCCGGTGGCTCCGTCAGACCAATCCGTCCATCTCCTGGCCTGACCTCAAGCGGGAGATGATCCGCCGCTGCGACCCTCGCTCCTCGGGGTCCGCCATCGAGCGCCTATGCGGCGTTCGGCAGACTGCCGGACTGGATGACTACATCGATGAGTTCGTCACTCTGGTGGCTCATGTTCCGGGCCTTCCGCCCGATCACTACCTGGGGTTCTTCATGCAGGGCCTCCTTCCCCACATCCGCTCCCGCCTTCGCACGCACCATCCGCGCACGGTCGCGGACGCTCTCGACATGGCCCGTTTGGTCGAGGCCGACCTGGGACCTCGGGCCTCCGCTAGTGCGAGCAGCCCCCCTCCGCCGCGGCCACCTTGGCGACCTCCTGCTGCCCCGGCCCCCTCTCGACCGCCTCACGGGGGCCCTCGGCCCGGCCGACCCCCTCACCAGCACATCTCCAACTCAACCCTGGATGACCTTCGTCGCAAGGGCCTTTGTTTCCGCTGTCGCCAGCCCTACTCCCCGACACATGTATGCCCTGTCAAGGAGTTTCACGCCATCATCGGCGATTTCGACTCGGAGATTACAACTGCGGATTTTGAGGCCCTCGAGATCTCGGAGGACGGCGTGGTCGCGGACCCCACACCGGCGACTTGTGGCCGCCTGGAGTTACCATGTTTTTCTGTGGGGGGTATCTCGGGTCCTCAGACCATGAAGCTGATGGGGCAGCTGCAGACCCGCCCCATTGTCGTGATGGTGGACAGTGGCGCGAGTCACAATTTCTTGTCTACACAGCTCGCCCACCGGCTCCAGCTTCCGCTCACTCCTTCCCCGGAGTTCACCGTTTGCCTCGGTGATGGCCGCCGCCGATCGACTCAGGGGTGCTGCCACGACCTTTCCCTCTCGGTGGGCTCTTGTACGGTGACAGCGGACTTCTATGCCTTTGGCCTCGGCGGGATCGACGCCATCTTGGACGTGGCCTGGCTCCGCACACTCGGTGACGTGCGCGTCAATTGGGCGCGTATGACGATGCAGTTCCTCCAGGGGGGCCGTGCCTGCAGTCTGGTGGGGGACTCGACCTTACTCCGCACGCCGGTCTCCTTCCGGGCCCTTCAGCATACCGCCGACGTCGACTTCTCCGCCTGGCTGTGGCCTGTGTCTGCTCCGCCTCCTCCTACTCTGCCACTGAGTGCGGACCTGCAGGAGCTCCTCTCCGAGTTCGCCGACGTCTTCGACACCCCGACCGGCCTGCCGCCGGCTCGGCCGACGGACCACGCCATTCCCCTTCAGCCCGGCACCGCGGCTGTGTCAGTTCGACCCTACCGCTATGGCCATGTGCAGAAGGATGAGATTGAGCGGCTAGTACACGAGATGCTGATGGGGGGCCTCATTCGGCCCAGTGCTAGCCCTTTCTACAGCCCCGTCCTCCTGGTCCGGAAGAAGGACGGCAGTTGGCGCTTCTGCGTGGACTATCGCGAGCTCAACAAGTCCACCGTCCCGACAAATACCCAATCCCAGTGATTCAGGAGCTTCTGGACGAGCTCCATGGCGTTCTCTTCTTCACCAAGCTGGACCTCCGAGTCGGGTACCATCAGATCTGGGTCCGGCCTGCCGACATTGCGAAGACGGCGTTCAGGACGCACGACGGCCACTACGAGTTCCTGGTTATGCCTTTCGGCCTGACCAACGCCCCTGCCACCTTCCAGGCCACGATTAACGACATCTTCCGGGCGGTACTTCGACGACACATTCTTGTTTTTTTCGATGACATTTTGGTCTACAGCTCTTCATGGCATGATCACCTTAGTCACGTCCGACAGACTCTCTCCACCATCCGCGAACACCACCTTCAGCTCCATCCGAAGAAGTGCTCCTTTGGAGTGACGGAGGTCAGCTACTTGGGCCACACAATTTCGGCCCGCGGGGTCGCCATGGACGAGGACAAGATTTCAGCGGTGCTCCACTGGCCGACACCCCGCTCGCTCCGCGACGTCCGTGGTTTCCTCGGGTTGACCGGATACTACCGTCGCTTCATTCAGGGATACGGGGCGTTAGCGCGGCCCCTCACCCAGCTTCTGACAAAGTCCGCAGAGGGCCCCTTCCAGTGGTCGTCCGCGGCCGCTGCCGCTTTCTCCGCCCTCCAGCAGGTCCAGGGCCCGGTGCTGGCCATGCCGGATTTCACTCGGCCCTTCCTGGTAGAGTGTGACGCCTCCGGCTCCGGGGTAGGTGCCGTCCTTATGCAGGCCGGCCGACCGGTCGCCTACTTCAGTCGTGCCTTCTCCAGCACCATCCGTAGCCGCTCCGCCTACGAGAACGAGCTCATGGGCCTCGTTCTCGCCGTTCAGCATTGGCGCCCGTACTTACTAGGGCACCCCTTCGTGGTTCGCACCGACCATCACAACCTGCGCTACCTTCTTCAGCAGAAGATTGCCACCCCCGCCCAGCAGGTGTGGGTCGCCAAGCTCCTCGGGTACGATTTCACCATCGAGTTCCGGCCCGGCAAGGCCAACCGCGCAGCGGATGCACTCTCCCGTCAGAGCCAGACCACAGAGTTGTCTTCCATCTCCCGCCCAGTGTGGGAGGATGCGGCGGCCATTCAGCAGGAGGTGGACGCCGACCCCGTACTAGCCCGCATCCGTACCGCTCTCCTCGTCAACGGAGACGCTCATCCCCCGTACTCGCTCATCGCGGGCCGCCTGTTCTACAAGGGGCGCCTGGTCGTTGCACCTTCGTCACCGAGCATTCCGCGACTCCTGGCTGAGTTTCATGCGTCTCCTACCGGCGGGCACGCCGGCGCCTTCCGCACTTACCGCCGCCTCGCAGCCTCCCTGTATTGGCCCAACATGTTCCGCCAGGTCAAGGCGTACGTGGTCGCTTGCCTGCCCTGTCAGAAGGCCAAGTATGAGGACACCTTTCCAGCGGGCCTCCTGCAACCCCTTCCACTTCCGGACAGAGTTTGGGAAGACATCGCCATGGATTTCATCACGCGTCTCCCGCGATCTCTGGGCTTCGATTGCATTCTGGTGGTGGTGGACCGCATGTCCAAGTACGGGCACTTCATTCCCCTGCGCCACCCCTATACCGCCGCCTCCGTGGCCGACAGCTTCATCAGCGGCATAGTACGACTCCACGGATTCCCGCGGTCGATCGTGAGCGATCGCGACCCCCTTTTCCTGAGTACCTTTTGGACCACGCTCTTTCGGCTGCAGGGCACTCGCCTGCGCATGAGTACGGCATACCATCCCCAGACAGACGGTCAGTCTGAGGTCCTCAACCGCTGTCTGGAGACCTACCTTCGCTGTTTCGTGGGGGAGCAGCCTCGGACATGGGCCAAGTGGCTGTGCTGGGCCGAGTACTCATACAACACCGCCTACCACCTGTCGGCGGGCACCACCCCTTTCGAGGCCGTTTATGGCCGACCACCGCCCTCCATCCTCCGCCACTTGCCGGGCGAATGCCAGGTGGAGAGTCTGGCCCACTCCCTGCGGGACAGGGACACCATTCTGGAGCATCTGAAACAGCATCTGTTGCGAGCACAACAGAAGATGACGGCCTTCGCCAACCGGAAGCGGCGGGACCTCTCCTTTCAAGTGGGGGAGCGGGTTTTCATCAAGTTGCACCCTTACCGTCAGCTGACAGTGGCCCGACGCCCGTGCCCGAAGCTGGCCCCGCGGTTCTTCGGCCCCTTCGAGGTGTTAGTACGCATCGACGCCGTGGCCTACCGCCTCCGCCTCCCCGCCGGGAGCCGCGTCCACCCGGTCTTCCATGTGTCTTAGCTACGTCGCGCGGTGGGCGACCACACCACTGCGGAACAGATTCCCCCCGACATTGACCTCGCCAGCGAACCGTCATTCTACCCAGCCCGGATCCTTGGCCGTCGTTGCCCGATGGCCGGAGACCCCACTTCCGAGGAAATCCTCGTCGCGTGGGTTGACCAACCTGACTCGGATGCTACCTGGCTACCCCGGGAGGATTTTCGCCGCCAGTTCGCGGACTACTGCCTTGAGGACAAGGCAAATTTTCCAGACGGCGGTATTGTTACGGACACGCCCGACGAGGAGCCACCGTGGAGGGTGTACACGCGTAGGAAGACAAACCCGACAGAGGAATGACCGCAGGAGTATTTTATGTCGCTGTATTCCGTATTTTAATTTTCCGAACTTTGGCTATTGGCACCCCTCCTCTATATAAGGGGGTGTTTGTATGTTATTTTGCATGCTTGGATTGATTCTGAAATTAGGGCTGCTCCCTATTCCTCTCTCCCTCTCCTCTTCTTCTCCCTTGTCTACTCGGCCCTCCCCCCACGCCGGATTCCTCCCCGAGCACCGTAATACAATGCTTCAACATTTTCTTGACTAGATTGATTTGGGTGCCAATTCAACACATCAGACACCATTGGGTTTTCCATTTGACTCATTCTAAACAAAAAGTTAATTTGGGGCGAAAATAGATAATAATAAAAGGAGTGAAAAATAACATTTGTGTAGTGATCAGACGCGGTTTTGGAGGGATATTAATGGACTCCCTGCTAAGATCTTATGGATATTATATCTTGAGGTTATCATCCCTCCACGCATTAGCGAGATTTTTTTCCTTCCTGAGTGAGAAGTTTATAGATGTCCGTGGGGAGTGCCTCGTGATGATTTATGGGCCAACCCAATTCATATTGAGCCTGCCCACTGAAGATGATCTTGCTACAACATCAATTTTCCTTAAGATCACCTTCAACATTTGTTTGACCGTGGCATGCTTGTCGAAATACCTCACACTCTCCTCTTGATTTTTTTCTCGTTGGACAACTGTTTGGCCTCAAGCAGGTTCGATTAAGTCAAGAGTCGTGAGACTCAGTACGTCAAACTCAACGGGCATCAAGGGTTTAAACCCGTGGGACAATTTGATCGGGATCCTCAATAGCCGTCGTTAGATTAGTGCACAACATCCATAACACTAAAGGTAACTTATCACCCCAATTAGTCTCAAAGCCTATGATTTTTCTCTTTAGGTGGTTGGCGATCAACTTATTCGTCACTCTTGTTTATTCTCTGATAGTGTATTTAAAAAAAAATCTCATCTTCAATCCTCCAAGTTTTGACATAACTATTCAAATTTTGTCTACAAATTATCTTCCATTATTCGTGACGATAGTGAGTGGCAATTTGCGTTGGTATATGCGGGCCACAAAAAAACGTTGATGATTGGGCTTTAGTTTTGGCTATAAAAATATTTGCTTCTATCCACTTGAAAAAATAATGAATCATCATCAGAATGCACAATCCCCGCCCGGTTGTTATGGGAAAAAGGACAGTAGATTCATTCCTTATATTGTAAAGGGTCAGGGGCTCGTGAACTAGAGTGGCACATGCTGCTGGGATGGCCGGCACCTCCTCTATCCCCATTCTTCCTCAATGTGGGTTAGAATTGTTGGCGCAAGATTCACTCGGCAAGAATGCTTCCTCCAGCGAGGCTCCCACATTTACGGATTGGTTTTGAAGAGTTGCCTCTCCTTCCTTCATGCACTTGGCAAACGACATGCTTAACTCTCACTGCACCTTTGAATGAGTTGAAATCCAATTTGTTCTTGAAGATGTCAATGAGGTCTTATTGGTTGCTACAACCTTTTTCAATCAAGCTGCAAGCATAGGATCGCAGGAAGTTGAATAAGAAAGCACTTCATGAAGAATGAAATGAGCATATTATTTTTTCAGTGAGGGCTACTCCTTTAACCTAGGAGTATTAAGTATTAACTCCCTCCTAGAGCTAAATATTACAACAAGGGCCCAAGGAGTAAATGACCATAATTTTAGGATCTGAATCCTTCCTCCTTCAATTTCACAAATATTTTTACAGGGTCCCGGGCTCTTTGTGAATCACACACTAATAAGTAAATGATTATTCTCATTAACAACATAACAAATTCATGGAACTCCACTAATTGTTTGGGTTGGCGCCGCCTATTAATTGCATCCTCTTGATTAATTAAGGCACGGGGGATTCCACCCTTGGGAGGTGGCCCATCATTGTGAATGATGAATTCGTTCTATGCACTCGCCGAATTGGGTTCTCGAATAGCTCCATCCACAATTGAGAGCCATTTCGGGGTATACGCCATTAATACTTTCTAAAATTGGACAAATCATTTGGCACATCTGATTTGGTAATGAACCCTTTCTCATCAAGACTCTACAAGCTTCCAAAAACATATATAATACTTCTACTATCCATCAATTCATTCTTGTTTTTTATTTCTATGAAGTTGTTGGGTCATGGATAATGGATCAATTACATGCCCTTAAATATACTGCCATTTATTCTGCAGGTGAACTTTTGAGAGACGTTCAGATAACAATAGGTAGATTACTTTTTTTGTATTTGTCGCTACTAATGCCTGCCAGCTAATTGTTATTTAGACGGTTGCAATTGATATTGCTAGTTTTGTCAGAGCGAATCATTTTCCTTTTGATGAATTAACCTGTATTTTATTTAACGTTGCAGTGGATTTCTTCCGAGATTTGCAAGCAGAGTTTCGGAACTGGGAAGCGGGAATAAACTCACAAGAGAAACCTAAAAGCTTATGGGAAGAGTTGGCTGTAAGTTTGTAACTGCTTTCATTCATTTTTTAGGGCTGTTAATGATCGAGGCTCCGTTTGGCGCGGCTTTTTTGCTCCAGTGAGTTTGGACAAAAATGCCAATGTCATAGAAGATATGTTTGGCATGACAACGATTATGACCACCATCAAGAAAACAAAACTACTTTTGAACATAAAAGTGGATGAGTGTGTTTGGGACCTACTCGGAGGTCGCCGGAGGTGGAGATGAAGGAGGCGGAGATACTTCGGAGTCTTAACCGCGGTTGCCTATGCGGGGCGTGCTCAAAAGAGAGAGCTTTCAAGATCTCTTTTAGGGTTTGAGAAAATAGACTTTCTTCATTCATACCAATACGAGACTCCACTGAGTCCTTTAAATAAGACTTACAATCGACACAAACAAGGAAAGAGCTACAAGAAAATAACGCTAAAGGAAATAAGACTAACTTGGACACCGCATAAAAACACGACATAAATAACGATGCCCAATAAGGACGCGACTCTAAGACAGAATAAAAGCATATTAAGAAATAACTAATACTATAATACGCCACAAAAGGACCCGTAACATCTCTCCTGTCTTGCAAAACGAGCTTGTCCTCAAGCTCGAGGAGATCAATGGTGTCCGCGTCAGCCGACACCCTCATCATCAGAGTCCTCGATGTGCAGATAGAAAATCCGTTTGCACCTGTGACCGCGAGTGTACTGCTTGTCGTAGTTGAAACATAAGCCCTTGGCGCGCCGTTTCATCATCTCGTTCTGAGTTAGTTTACGGACGGCTAGTGCTGGTTGGCCCTCGGAACGGCCTTGCTGAATGCCTGTGTCGGTGGACAAATAGACCTCTTGTGCCAGTTGGAGGCGACGGTCACATAGCTTGGCCAGCCTCATAACAGTCACAAAGTTTGGAGGAGCCTCAAATTCGACATCAAGTCGCAGGCGTTCGCGAAGTCTGGCGGGGAAGATGGCGACCTGCAACTCTGAGGAAAGTCTGACATGTGCCAGAAGAAGTTGAAACTGGTTCAGATAATCGTCCACGGAGCTCATCTGGCAGAGTGTCGTGAGGGAACCGAGGGGATTGCTGCGGATCGAAGGGTTGAAACGCAGGTTGGAAAATCGCTTGAAGTCGTCCCACGTCAGACCCGACTGATCAGTGAGGAGACGAGTGACCCAGAGCAAGGCTGAGTTGAGAAGGTGGAAGGAGACTAGAGGGGAGCCATTCAGCTGTCTGAGTTTGTTGATGACCAAAGAATTGTTCGCACCTGGTGAGCCAACCCAAGGGATCTGTTTTCCCATCGTAGGTGAGGAATTCCAACCGGGTATAGCGCGACGGAATAGTAGCTTCATGCCGTAAGAGGGTCTGCGGTGGCGGCTCATGGTGGATGAGCGGTAGTAGCGGAACTTGACTGCTGCTGGCGTGGTACGTGGGTGAAGTAGGAACTACGGGAAGGGAGGCGGTCAACTCATTAAGCCTGACGGTGATAGTGGTCATGTCGTCCCGATGCCGGGTTTTGGCGTCCCGAAAGCGTGCTTCCATGGCGGTCATGACAGTCTGCAACACGTCCTGGAGAGCAGCAGTAAAATCTTACGAGTCACCCATCAGTTGGTTTGCTTGCCGAGAGAAGGAGCGGGTGACTGGACGGACGCCTGGAGTTGTCGGCGGCTGAATTTTTGTTATCGCGAGTGCCGCGTCGTCTCCCAATGATGGTATCACAAATTTGATCACTTAATTTAATTCAATCAAGAATTAATAAGCAAGCAAATTTGAATTATTATTTATTAATAATTAATTAATCCAAAGAAAGATTATTCAATAAATAATAAGTTCATTAATATGGAAAGGCAGCCTTGCTTTAATACAGAAGGCAACGGTGCTTTAATAAGGAGGAACCGATTTTAATTGAGCGAAAAATTGCGCCCTACAAGGAAAAGCTCTTTGCACGTGCGATTGGCTCGCGGACGTGGAAGCTAGGTTGCACGCAGACATGAAACGGGCATGAAGCCGAAGGAGCGGCGATGTCGACGCTGAAAGAACGGCTCCACGGGTGCAGAACGTCATTGGGCTCGACGAAGGGCGAAGTAGACGACCCTGCGGCCGAAGGAGTTAGGTCACCAGTCTGTCGGAATCGTCGAAGCCGATCAGGAATCCGGTCGTGGAGGACGACTGATTCGACCGGCTGTTTTGCGAGCCGCAAGGCTCGGTTAGACGATGGAGAAGAGGGGTTGCCGTGTCGAAGAATAAGCGGCTGCTGATGACGTTTAGCGGCAAGGTAGGGACTTGATTTGTTGAACTAGTGGGGATGGTTTGAGCTCTGTTACCAAGTTGTTAGGGACCTACTCGGAGGTCGTCAGAAGAGTAGCCGGAGATGAAGATGACGGAGGCGGAGATACTACAGAGCCTTAACCGCGGCTGCCTATACGGGGCGTGCTCGAGCGAGAGAGCTTCCAAGATCTGTGTTAGGGTTTGAGAAAATAGACTTTCTTCGTTTATACCAATACAAGACTCACTGTGTCCTTTAAATAGGACTTACAATTGACACAAACAAGGAAAGAGCTACAAAAAAAATAACGCTACAGGAAATAAGACAAACTTGGACACCACATAAAAACTCGACATAAATAATGACGCCCAATAAGGACGCGACTCTAAGACAGAATAAAAGCATATTAAGACATAATTAACTAAAATACGCCACAAAAAGACCCGTAACAGAGTGAAACGAACCAAATTCATATCTAAGAAAGATTGTGAAAGGATATCAGTGGCACACCACTGGGAGGCGAGAGTTAGCGAAGAGAAGAAGTTAATGGCACACCGTCAACTTCAGAAAAGGAGAAGAACACAAACACTTACATTTCATTCATCAACATAGTTAATACACGGTACAACCATGGCTTTTATAGCCTTTAACATTGCGGTTACGATAACTACACAGGCGGGAACCGTTAAGACAAAAAGAGGGCAACGGTTAATACAACGGCTAATACAATTTCAAATTCAACAATAAACAGTATGTATTCCCAACAATATCAATACACCCTCCTTTTGAGATCCTTGCCCTCAAGGATCTAACGAAGCCGAAGTCTCGTTAGCCTCCTCCAAGATCAAATACCAGCCGTATTGGTGGTGTTGCTGTCAGAATGAGAACCTCAAACAATTCAGTTATCCATAGAATGGGATTCTGGTCCAATGCTTCAGACGGAGGCAAACAAACGTCAACCAAAACAAATTCCTGGATGGTAAATTGATGTGGCCCAACGATAAGTGGAAGTGGTTGGCGCAGCGACGACGGTAGCGGCAGCGGTGACGGCGGCATAGCGAGCAGGAGCGCATCGAGCCTATTGGATAGGTGATTGATCTGCTCCCTCGCATCTAAACGGTCGAGAGCCGCCGGGAAGAAGGCATAGCGGCGATCCTCGGATATAGTCTTTGCAACGACGGCGGCCGGAGGAGCGAACAGCTCTGATACCAATTGATACGAACCAAATTCGTATCTAAGAAAGATTGTGGAAGAAGATCAGCGGCGCACCACTGGGAGGCAAGAGTTAGAGGAGAGAAGAAGTTAATGGCGCACCGGCAACTTCAGAACAGGAGAAAAACACAAGCACATACATTTCATTCTTCAACATAGTTAATACACGGTACAACCTTTTATAGCCTTTTACATTACAGTTACGATAACTACACAGGCGGGAACAGTTAAGACAAAAAGGGGGGAAAGCGGCTAATACAAATTCAAATTCAACAATAAACAATATGTATCAATGAGGTTCCTTAGGCGAGGTCGGGCGTTCACGAACGACGGTTCATAACGGTTCACGACTGCCACTGCCCGGTTATATGCTGGCTGGACCTGTTCTTGACCCAAGCTAGACATAGATGGTTTACTTCAGTTTTTGATCTCATTTGAATCCAAGTTCCGATCCTATTTTGATTGACTTTTGATCTTCTGAGTCAAGTTCTTAGTCCAGCACATACAATTACATGTGTATATGCTTTTATACAGAGATGCATATACATTTTCGATCCATATCCAAGCTCTGTTCAGTTTATGTTCAATCTGGACCTCAATTTTCGGTTATCGAGCCAAATAAGCAGTGATTGGATCATTGAAATTAAAAAAAACATCCAAAATGAATCATGTTCTTGAATTCTCCACCATTTTTCTAACTTAAAATCAGTTAACAGGAGATTGGTGAGGAGTTTGTTGAGTTCTTAGAGAAGGAGCTCAATATTAATGATGATTTCGGCACTGAAGTGGAGGGAGACGCTTTCAGTTCGCCAGAGAAGAAAGATCAGAGTACAGACGAGTTTCAACCGGAAAGCGGCAGGGAAAGTAGCATTGAAGACAGCATTGATGACATTGAAGCCACTCTTGCTCAGCTGAAGAAGAACCTGGGTCTCTAAATCCTCTTCCACTCTCTCCCAGCTTCCATTATAATTCACTCCATCATTCATGGATCATTCAAAATTGATTGGATGGTTGTGATTGGTAATCACATATGATGCAGAACTCTCCACCTTTAGATCCCCTCCAATTATCATTGTAACTGCAAAATGTGGAGTTACAAATCAACTTGGATTGGATGGTCGAGATCAATTTAATAATTAAAAAAATATACATAATTCTATGTTGTACTAGTAATGATCATGTTCATAGTATCATGGTTGTTGGAGAGGATTCAATTCCCCAGAGAAGTCCACAAATTTTTTTGTTAAATGATACATGTTTCTTATAAAGGTAATTCATTCATATGCAAGTGTAATACACAAGTATTTTTTTTTATATTTGTTCAGTTAGAAGTTTTTGTATTTATTGTACATCACATTTTTCATGTTTCTATCAAGTTACTCCACAATTTAGTTCAAGCTTTGTTATGATAAATTTTCATTACAGGAAGGTCAAAGGAATTTCTTTTACCTTCATTTTTGGTTAGTATTTGTATTTTTTTCTTATAAACATGTTAATAAAAATAATTTCCCTGCCAGGGTTTTGAACCATCACTATACTTTGGGTTTTTCAATATTAGTTTTAGGCTCTGTTTGGGGTGGTGGTGGGAAAAGCTCTATTCTCACTGCCACAGTCTTTTTAAAGTTGTTTGGATGAGAGGTTTTTTCAAAAGAGCTTTTTCAATAAATGTGTTTTGGGGGCTTTTTGAGCAGCAAGTCTAACATGGATTTCTAAAAACCGCTCTCTGATTTCAGCATTTCCTCTTTTATTTGAGGGTTTATGAAAATCACGCCTCGATTATTCGCGATCTGCTTTTCTTTCTTCTCGTTGCTCTAAATGTTTTGTTCTCCTATTTATGCCTCCTTATTTAGTATTTATGTAATATTTACCCATCTATGCGATAAATGATTAACATAAAATATTTTTTATCATTAAAATGCTAAATAACTATTATTAAAAAGTTGTTCATTTAAATAGAAAAAGTTGTTCTTTTAAATAGAAAACTTAAAACATTTTTTTTTTTGAAAAGCACTGAAAAGAAGATTTTTTCAAATGCGTTAAATGATTAAACATAAAACATATTTTTATTATTAAATTGTGAAATAATAATTATTAAAAAGTTGTTCTTTTAAATAGAAAACTTAAAACATTTTTTTTTAAAAGCACTTAAAAGAAGATTTTTCAAACTGTCTATAATTTATTCAAAATAGTTTTCTAGGCAACTTTAATGTCACTATTGATTTCTTACGACTATTTTTTTCACAGTCACCGTCACCCCAAACCCTAAAGAACATGAAAGTTTCATTTTTGTAACTTGTTTTTCAATTTGCACAATTTTATTGTTCACAGCTTTTGATTTGATTTGAAAGTAATGTTTTGCTGTTAATTTTATTATTTTGTAGGAAAAAGTAATAGTATTTACACAATGTCGATAATTTATTGTACAATTATATTATGCTAATAATTCGTAAAAAGTTGTAACAAGTCACATTTATATGATTTAAATACATAATTTGGTAGTGCTTTAAATAATAAAATTATATGATATGGAGCTTTTTTTGAGTAAATGTACAAACAATATTACAAGAGGATTATTAAATATCAATAGTTAGAGGGAGTTATATTCAAAAGATGAAGCATTAATCAGCATCCAAAGCAATCAATAAACTATTACGTAAGTAGATAAAGGCTTACATCATGGTCAGATCAACCCCATGACCTTCATGTCATGGGGTCTTAGCTTAGTCAACTGTGTCAAGCCACATTGGCTTATGATGTGTAGCTTAGAAACCCAAATCTTTTACTGCATTCAAATAATTTATTTCTAATTTAAATTATATATTTATTGCTAAACAAAAAGTACGTAATTAATGTTTTGTTTTAGCTTCTATTTGTGGCAGCTATTTCTATTCAGAAAGTTCTATTGGAATCACAAAAGTTGTTGAAAGTGTACAGTGACTCCCCTGAGTATTCTCTAGAGGGTGGGTGAATAGAGATTTAAATTTTTTCAATAATACGTGCACAGAAAAATAGTCATAATTGCTAGGCATCCAGAATTCCAACCAGAATAAAATAATCACAGAATACTAAAACTAAATAAGAGACGAGCATATAAAAATTTCACAACACAGAAGAGACAAGATCTATAATGGTTCCCCAAAATCTGGGTACTCCACTCTTCTACCACTTTGGTAGAAATACACTATCACAGTGTCTAAGTCTTTTGATAAGGAGACTCTTAGAATCAAGAACTGAGTCTTTTGTTAAGGTGACTCTTAGAACCAAACTAGATCTTCTGATAATGAGATCTTGAACAAAACTAGATCTTTTGATAATGAGATCTTGAACCAGGCTGAATCCTTTGAAGAAGGATTTTTTGGACTCCTTATTCAATTTACAGAAAGTAGAAAATCGAGTAAGAAGAATAAGAATAAGATGAAGATTATTCTTCTGAATTAAATCCTCTTTCAGCAGTCACTGAGGACTGTAGACACTAAGTGTTCTGGATCCTTCTTCAGATAATGAATCCTTGCTTACAAGAAGATGCAAGGATTATGATAACCCCGATCTAGTTTTGATCTCTGTATATTTTGTATACTTTTAGAGAGAGAGGAAGAAGCCTTTTGTAGCTTGTAAAAGAATGTTGTACAGAGATCTGTCGTGTATGTTGTAAGAGAGAGAGATGAGAAATATTCATGTCCCTTTGTTTTTTAATTCTGTATATATTATTCTTCTGTCGAATGGAGATGAATGACTTTCCTTTTCTGACCTTCTCCAGTTGGAATGTCCAAGGAGAATTATTGCTCTCTTTCTATTTGTGTTGATGCACGTCAATATCCTTTTGTATAACTTCCAATTTCATCATTATTGAATCTCTGGAATTATTCTCTCTTCTTGTACATGTGCGACTCGTTATAATTCAAATATCTTCCATATATAACTTATGAATAAGCATCAGAATCTATTCCAGGAAGTTTTCCAAAACTGTGACTGTATTCGACGTTGCGTCGAATAACTTCTTACTTCTTATTGACGTACCTCTGAATACTATTAGAAGCAGCTTCGAAATCCTCAGCTTTGAATTGAACTCTACTGTCGATGTTGCATCGATTTCTTATCGACGTATCCGTCGAGATGAAGAACGTGGACTTCAAACTCTTCCTTCTGCGTCGAATACAACTCGACGTTGCGTCGACTTCCAATGATGCGTCGACTGCCAGTCTGAGTTATCTTTACTTCTATTTGAAGTTACTTTGACTTTCAATCGAAGCTGCGTCGACTTCTTTTCGACGCAGAATTAACTCAACTCGATTTTGCCCTCCTTTTGACTAGTCTTTGACACTCTAATGTGAGTATGTCATCTTAGGACATCTAAAGACCATATTACCCTCACTATAAAACATAGGTAATAAATCATCAAGGATGAAATCACTTACATAATTTGTAAGATAAATCCAGATGATGTTTTTCCCAACAATTGTTTATGTGTTGTTTGAATGAAGAGCTTCTTCAAAAGTGCTTCTTTCAAGAAAAGTGTTTTAGAGGCTTTTTGAGGAGTCGTTCCAACATAACTTTCTAAAAACAACTTTCTCTACTTCTAGTTTTTTTTTCTCTTTTCTTAATTCTACTTCGCTACATATCAATTCACAATGTTGGATTAATACTTCACCATAATTTATTTTGTTTTACAATTTAATTTTTGAATCAAGCATTTTTTGCTCGAGCGGGCCCGCGTGTTCACTCGGGCATGTGGTTTCACCCGGGGGCGCCTGGTAGCGATCGGGCGCGTGTTTTTATTCGGGCGCACATTTTTGGTCTGGAGAGCATTTTCCCCCAGGCGCGCATTTTCGCCTGGGCACGTGTTTTTGCCCAGGCGCGTGTTTTTGCGCCCCCCCCCCCCCCCCCCCCCCCCCCCCCCCGTGTTTTCGCCCCGCGTGTTTTCGCCCGGGAGTGCGGTTTCGATCGGGGGCACGGTTTTCGATGGGGTGCGCGATTTCGGCTTGACGCGCATTTTCAGCTGGGATCGCGTTTTCGGCCGGGCACACGTTTTGCGTCGGGCGCTCATTTTTCGTCGGGCGCGCATTTTCGGCCGGGCGAACGTTTTCGGTCTGGCCCGCAATTTCGGTCGGGAGCTCGTTTTGTCCCGGGTGCGCATTTTTGCCTGGGCGCTTGCTTTCCGTCGGGCGCGCATTTTCGGCCGGGCGCATGTTTTCACCCGGGCGCGCGTTTTATCATGCGAGCACGTTTTGGTCGAGCACGCGTTTTTCAATTGTGCGCATTTTTTAGGCGCGTGTTTTTTGGTCGGGCATGTGTTTTTCGCCAGGCGCGTGTCTTTATGTTGGCGCGCATTTTCAATTGGGCGCACGTTTTCACTCGGACAACCATTTTTCAACGATATTATTTCTGTTACAAAATATGTAGCAATTTTTTTTGTTATAAAATAAAATATATTTGCAACAGATATTTTACCAAACAGTTTAAATCAGAAAGATATATATATTTGATCAACATCCAAATAATCTATAATTTTCTCATCAGTGCATGTTGAATTGTAATTTATATATGTAACTGCATGTTGAATTGTAATTTAGTTCTCTTTTTTATTGTTTTTCCTAACTGTAATGATGTTAGGCTGATTTTCGAGTTGCAGTGTAACTGCATGTTGAACTGTAATTTATTTGTCTTTTTATTGTTTTTCATAACTGTAATGATATATATTACACTGATTTTTGAGCTGCAGTGCAACTGCATGTTGAACTGTAATTTAGTTATCTTTTTATTATTTTTCCTAACTATAATGATATTAGGCTAATTTTTGAGTTGCAGTGTAACTGCATGTTGAACTGTAATTTAGTTGTCTTTTTTATTGTTTTCCTAACTGTAATGATATTAGGCTGATTTTCGAGTTGCAGTGTAAACGCATGTTGAACTGTAATTTAGTTGTCTTTTTTATTGTTTTTCCTAATTGTAATGATATAGGCTGATTTTTGAGTTACTGTATAACAGTAATGATATTGTATAGTGGACCTATAATATAACTGTATTTCAACCGTCTTCTCTAGTATAAATGTTTTATATTGTAATTATACTACATTCAAATATGTAATTATGAAGAATATATGTTTTAAATTATTGAAATGCATTCGGAGAAAGAGGCGTACGCTATGTATTGTGATTATGCCCACAGAACATAATTTAGGCTCCGTTTGGGAGGACTTATTTTCACCGGTCAAGCGGTTACGACCACGTGAACCGGACCTTAATTAATGTCCGGTTGATTACAAAGGTGTCACCCCAGAAGTACCGCAAATTAGTACGGGTTATCTTGCTAGCATTTCTTTCCATGCGGATAAAGATGGTAAGAGCTGGACATTAACAAGGTTCAAGATGACCGCGACTGAAGAAGAGCTCGCCCAGCTGTGGCAAGCAACTTCTCGGTCGTAGACTGCCACCTCACGGGAACTAGGGACTTCATCAAGGGAGGAACCCCTCTAGTACTCGCGCGTTGACATTCACTCACTTGAGCATGTGTTCTTCCAGGATGGTGGCATGTTGATCCTTGCTCGCCTGCGGGAGACAGGGAAGCTGGTTGAAGAAGGCGAGCCTCCGTCGGTGGAGTTACTTATTCCAGAGATGTTCGACCCCACACTTGGCGACTCCTCTTCTGGCGAGTTAGCTCTTGATTTGGAGGACGACTGCAACCAATTTTGTCATCTGATGTCGACGTCTCAATAGGCGGGACCATCAACGGATATTCGCCTTCAGGCAGTGCGTCTTCTCACTTGCGCTAGCAGAATGCCAAATCGCCGGGAGATGCCGAGTAATTGGTCCGCGAGATGTTTTTTGGCGAGGGCCATTTTGAGCGACCTCCTTTTGTTGTTTGATATTTAGTATGATTATGTTGTTTCTTTCAAAGATGGATTTTGCTCTTCATTGTTCTGCACTCGTCATTCATTCCTCGAAACGCTTAGGCTCATAGGCTGAAGAGAGTGAGAGCGCTTAGGTTCATAGGCCGAAGAAAGTGAGAGCGCTTAGGCTCATAGGCTGAAGAGAGTGAGAGTGCTTATGAGCATAAGCTGAAGAGATTGAGAGAGTTTAGGCTCATAGGAAAAAAAACTATTTCCTTCAAGGACTGTCACTTGCGGAAGATAATGGCCAAGACTAGGGCCTGGTCTTAGATCGACTCACACTATTGAGGCTTAATTCGGCGATGCTTGAGGGGTCAACAACCAGCCTTAAGGTCTGGTCTTAGATCGACTCACACAATCAAGGCTTAAGTCAGCGACGCTCTAGGGGTCAATGGACAACACTAAGGCCTGGTCTTAGATCAACTCACACTATCGAGGCTTAAGTCGGCGATGCTCGAGAGGTCAACGACATACCCTATGGCTTGGTCTTAGATCAACTCACACAATTGAGGCTTAAGTCAGTGATGCTTGAGGGTTCAATGGCCAGCCCTAAGGCATGGTCTTAGATCAACTCACACTATCGAGGCTTAAGTCGGTGATGCTCGAGGGGTCAACGACTTACCCTATGGCTTGGTCTTAGATCGGCGCACAATATTGAGGCTTAAATCTGCGATGCTCGAGGGGTAAAAGACCCACCCTAAGGCCTGGTCTTAGATCGACTCACACTATCGAGGCTTAAGTCGGTGATGCTCGAGGGGTCAATTACCAGCCCTAAGGCCTAGTCTTAGACCGGCTCACACTATCAAGGCTTAAGTTGACGATGCTCTAGGGGTCAACAGCCAGCCCTAACGCCTAATCTTAGATCGACTCACATTATCGAGGCTTAAGTCGGTAATGCTCGAGAGATCAACGGCCAATCCTATAGACTGGTCTTAGATCGGCTCATACTATTGAGGCTTAAGTTGCTGATGCTCGAGGGGTCAATGGACAGCCCTAAGTCCTGCTCTTAGATCGACTCACACTATCGAGGCTTAAGTCGGAGATGCTCAATGGGTAAAAGACCAGCCCTAAGGTCTGGTCTTAGATCGACTCACATTATAGAGGCTTAAGTCAGTGATGCTCGAGGGGTCAACAGCCAGCCCTAAGGTCTGGTCTTAGATCAACTCACACTATCGAGGCTTAAGTCGGCGATGCTCAAGGTGTCAACAGCAGTCCGAAGGCCTGGTCTTAGATCGACTCATACTATCGAGGCTTAAGTCGGTTTGATCTCTCGACAGACCTTCTAGATGATGATTCTTCCCTCCCTTCCGGGGACCAATAAGCGAATATTCATGATCTATGGCATTCGTGGTGACTTTACAATCCCCTACTCATTTACTCATGTGCAAAATTGAGTTAGAGTAAGCTCTGATTAGGAAAAAATATGACCTTTCGTATTGAATGCATAATAATTACAGGGGTACTGATACAAGTCCCATGTCGGACACTCGCTTTGAGTCGCCAGAGCTAGAATCTTTTCATATCGTCGCCACTCCAAGTGTTTTTGAGTGTCTCTCCTTGATTTTGTAGGCGATAACACCCTGTTTTTAGAGCTTCCAAAATCATGAATGTCCCCTCCCAGTTAGGATTGAGCTTCCCTATAGTGGTTGATCTCACGGTAACATCGACCTTTTTTAGGACCAGGTCGCCTTTTTGAATTGTTTAATTCGGACGTGCGTGTCAAAGTATTTAGCCATCCTCCTCTTGACTTCCTCCTGTCTCATCGTTGCAAGGTCTCGAAGCTCTTCTATGGTATCCAAAGATTCTTCAAGGGCTTTGTCGTTCTCGAGTCTCCATTCTTCACTCCCTCCTTCTACCGCAACCACCGTGGGACTAGGAATCTCAACTTCCACAGGAATGAGGGATTCTGCCCTGTGAGATAGTTTGAAAGAAGTTTCTCTAGTGGTCGAACTCTGAGTGGTCCTAAGTGCCCACAAAACAGAGGGGAGATGCTCTACCCAGTTACCTCGCAGATTTTCACCTTTCTTTTTCAAGAGGTTGAGAATAAGCATGTTGGCGGCCACTACTTGGTCGTTGCTTCGGGGATGATGCACTGAGGCAAAGCGCAGATTAATCCCTATATGTATGTAGAATTCTATACTCACAAAAATCAACGATGCCCGCTTGCGCGCGCGGAGGGGGGGGGGGGGGGGGGCTACCAGTTCCATTCTGATAATGCATAATTTGACCTAAGTTATTAATACAAAATTCTAAATATTCTAATATAAATATATAGATATTATTAATTTTATCCATTAGACCGTATCTTTCTATAATTCTATCCTAACCACACATATTTTACTATTTTGCAGAATTCCGGGACAGTTGCATTATCAATTCTAAAGAACACGCCTTTAGTTAGGACGTGTCAAACTAAATATCGAGTGCAGTCATGTTACCGTGTTACTGAACAAGAGAATGAAGCCTCAATGGTCCGATGAGATATTTTCTGCTAAGTATGAAAGATGCTAGCCACCTTTTGACTATGAATTCAACATGTGTCCTTGAAGAAAGCTTCCTGGAAAGAGAGAAATCTAGCCAACTTTGATCATGCTTTTCAAGCATGTGACTCATGACAAGTGTGGAAAGGAGTATCCATCATTGACCTTTAAACCAACATGTTTTATTTGACCAAGGGAAGCTTCATGGAAGCTTCATCCTCATGTTATCTACAATCTCTACCTCCTTGGTTTTGGCCATATAAATATACATGAAGAAAGAGGGGTTTCATCATCCTTCCTCCTTCATTTTAGCCTTCTTGAGAGCTATTGAGAGTTTATGCTTAGAGTATTTTAGTTTAATGTTTTCAAGCTTTAATGTTCTTGCAATCTTTTTTATTATACTTGTAATCTTTTTGCAAACTCTCTTTGTAATATCTTTATGCTCTTTTGGTAACTCATTTTCAATAAGAAATAAAATAGTTTGTTATTTCTTTTCACTCTGTGTGTATCTTATTATGCATATTCTTAACATGATTTTCATTTTCTATATTATTATGAGCAACTAAACTTTGTTTAGTGCTTGATCAAGATGATCCGAGGAATGAAATGATCTTCTCTTCTTAATTTAATTTCTTTTTCTCTTTTAACGAATGCTTAAGATTTACCCTTGATTAATATTTAGTGAGATCATATTATTGATATATGGTTTTCACTTTTGTTTTCGTATTTTAGTAGCAGAAAGGATCGTGTGTACGGTTCGATCACTCACGGGTAAAGAGAGTTGAATGCAATCCTTGAAAGAGGACGACGTAAATCTCCTGGATTGGAGTCAAATCCAATAGCGGGGTTCACCACGTAAAGCAAGCTTTAGGGGTTTCGATTGGAGAACGAAAGTTCGGTCGATCAACCTAAACTCAGTTGGGCGTAACCTTGAAAGAGGTGCGTTCATGTTTCGGGAATCTCCACGGTCCAAGTACTTTCATTAAAGTGATTTAGAAATTAATTTATTTTTATTTTGATCGTTGAGGTGAGTCGAGATCGAGTGCTAGTCTTTTTATATAGTCTAAACCACCTCTTTTTAATCATAATATCTCTTTTTACAAAACCAACTAAAAATCTATTTGATAGAATAATAGCGAGATCTTTGAAGTAGAAGTATTCGACGTGCCCTGGTTCTAATACGACCTTGATATTTCATATCATATACTATAATCGATAAGGTACAATTGCCTTTATCGAGCATAGAATCAGAGAAAATCATTTCTTTTATAAAATCAAACAAATTTCTCTATCAAGTTTTTGGCGTCGTTGCCGGGGAACTTTGCGTCGATATTTTGAAAAGAAGATTAATAGCCATTAATTTTATCATTTTTGTTTGTATTTCTGAAAAAAAATTTTAAGGTGCAACTATATTCCTAAAAAGAGAGGTTTGGGATGTCACCCCAATATATCTCCTAGTACCAGTGCGAACCCTTCACAGGGTAGACCTCAGGAAGTCCAGGACTAACTTAAATCGCCTAAAAAGAAAAAATACATCAATTTTTTGCATTTTTTTATTTTTCTCTTTTCTCCTTCTCTCTTTTCATCTATTTTAGTGCATGACCCGAGGAAGCTCTTCGAATAGTCCCGATATTCATTTTGATCCAGAGATCGAGCGCACCCTTCTGCAGCGCCTCCGAACTCGTGATCGGGATTTTGATTTGAACTTCGAAGAGTCGATCGGAGACACTACACCAGAAACTATAGGTGAGCCCAATCCCAATCCGAATGAGGTTCCGCAACGGACCATGTCCTATTATGGGCGACCAAACTTGGAAGGGACACAATCTAGTATCGTCCGCCCTACAGTGGCAAATAACAATTTTGAGATCAAGTCTAGCATCATCCAAATGGTGCAACAATCGGTAACTTTTGATGGTTTGTCGGACGAAGATCCAAATTTGCATCATTCTAATTTTCTCGAAATCTGCGATACCTTTAAAATCAATGGCGTTACTGATGACGCCATTCGATTGCGATTATTTCCTTTTTCCTTGTGGTCATAGGCCAAACAATGATTGGGCTCTCTTCCTAGAGGATCCATCACTACATGGGCCGAAATGGCCAAAAAAATCTTAACTAAATATTTTCCTCCTGCCAAGACCGCCAAATTGCGCATCTATATCGATTCTTTTATGCAAATCGACTCGGAGACTCTCTACGATATATGGGAGCGCTTCAAGAAGCTTTTGCATAGATACCCTCACCATGCACTTCCTACTTGGCAACAAGTACAAATTTTCTATAATGACTTAAATTTTCAAACAAGACAGATGATTGATGCGGCCGCTAGAGGTACTCTTAATAATAAAACCCCGGAGGCCGCTCAAGAGCTTTTGAGGAAATGTCCATGAACGCTTACCAGTGGAATGTGCCCCGATCACGTCCTAATAAGTCGGCCGGTCTTTTCAAAGTTAATGACACGACAAGTTTAGCCTTGCAAATTGAGCGCTTAACCAAGCAAGTGGCGGAGATGTCTGCTTCCTCTGCCACTCCTTCGTGGAATTATAATAATAATAATGTAATAGAAGAGCAGGTTGACTACATGGGGAATTCGCCTCGGCCTTCCTATAACCCGCCCAACGTTCTGTACAATAATATTTATAATCCGAGTTATAGGACTCACCCAAATTTCTCATGGAGCAACCAAAGTAATGCCCAACGCCCGCCAAATATTAATCCACCAGGATTTCCATTAGCGCCACAACCCCTGAATCCCTCTTCAATTGAAGAGGTATTTTCAAAATATGTAGCGTCTAATGAGTCAAATATCCGGAACCTCATCAGATCGATCAAAAATTTAGAAAATCAAGTGGGGCAGCTGACAAAAATGTTCTCCGAGCGTCAGCAAGGAGCTCTACCGGGAAATACGGAGCAAAATCCAAGGGAAAGCGCGAATGTGATTACCCTCCGCAGTGGAAAGGAGGTGGTTTCAAAACAGGACGAACCCAAGGTAACTACTTCTCCTCCTTCTCCTACTCCTATTTTATCTTCGAATTTGCCTGCTACGTTAGCTCCGTACGCTTCCAGTTCAAATATTCTGTATCTGTCTAAGCTTAGGAGCGAGTGCGCCGAGAAAAATTACAAAAAGTTTTTAGAAATTTTAAAACAAATTCATATTAATGTACCCTTCTGCGAGGCTATCTCTCAAATGCCAAAGTATGCGAAATATCTTAAGGAGTTGCTCTCCAATAAGAAGAAATTAGAAGATATTTCGCATATTTCCTTAAACGCAGAATGCTCCGCGGTTATACTTAACAAATTGCCCCAAAAAGCAAATGACCCGGGACGGTTCTCCATCCCGTGCCTATTTGGCAATTCGTTAGTAAAACACGCTTTAGCTGATCTTGGAGCAAGTATAAATCTCATGCCTTTTTCATTATTCAAAAAGTTAGGTCTATGAAATCCTAGCCCCACCCGAATGAGTATTCAACTCGCAGATCGTTCATTAAAATATCCAGTGGGGATAGTGGAGGATGTGCTCGTTAAGGTTGACAAGTTCATCTTCCCGGTGGACTTTGTCATTCTTGACATCGAAGAGGATGTCGAAGTACCCCTCATACTCGGCCGCCCCTTCCTTGCCACCTCCCACGCGATTATCGACGTAAGTAACAGAAAGCTCCTCCTACGGGTTGGAGATGATGAAGTTACTTTTAGTATAAATCCCGCGATGCGAAACACTTTAGATAATGACGATTCATGTTTCTACTTAGAAGAATGTTTTGAAAATGAGTTTTATCCAATTCCCGAGTTAGTCTCCACATCGAGTAACGATTCTGAGCTCGCTGAGCTCTTTTGTCTAGAAAAAGTCTCTCGCTCCACACCACCTGAGCCGTTAGAAAAATTAAAAATTAAAATTTCATATGAAGAGCCACCCATTTTGGAGTTAAAACAACTCCCTCCTCACCTCAAATATCTATTTTTAGAAAAAGATTCTAAGCTACCCGTTATTGTCTCATCCGAACTGAGCGATTCAGAAATTTCTGAATTGACTCTAGTCTTAAGCAATCACCATCACGCAATTGCGTGACAAATTTCGGATATTAAGGGTATTAACCCTTCCTTCTGCACTCACAAAATCTTCCTCGAAGATAATTCCTGCAACGCAGTCCAGCCTCAACGATGACTAAACCCGAATATGAAAGAAGTCGTTAAGGCTGAAGTTATCAAACTTTTAGACGCGGGAATCATCTACCTGATCTCGGATAGTACTTGGGTTAGCCCAGTACAAGCTGTGCTGAAGAAATGCGGCGTAACGGTAGTAGCAAATGAAAATAATGAATTGATCTCAACCCGTACCGTTACGGGTTGGCGGATGTGCATAGATTATCGAAAACTAAACGATTTCACTGGTAAGGATCACTTCTCGTTGCATTTTATCGATCAAATCTTAGAACGTCTTTCAGGTCACTTCTACTATTGTTTCCTCGATGTTTTGTCGGGATATTTTCAAATCCCTATTTCACCCGACGACCAAGAGAAGACAACATTGACTTGTCTTTCTGGCACCTTCACTTATCGAAGGATGTCATTTGGTCTTTGTAACGCGCCGGCTACATTCCAAAGATGTATGCTGACGATATTCGACGAGTTAGTAGAGGAAGTAATGGAAGTTTTCATGGACGACTTCTCCGTCTTCGAAAATTCTTTTAAAAATTATTTAAAAAATCTCGAGTGTGTGATACAACGTTGTGAGGAAACAAATCTAACTCTTAATTGAGAGAAATGTCATTTTATGGTCAAAGAAGGATTAGTCCTTGGCCATAAAATTTCGGGCAAAGGGATCGAGGTCGATAGGGCCAAGATCGAAGTTATCGAAAAACTCCCCCCTCCAACGAATGTAAAAGCCATTAGAAGTTTCCTAGGCCACGCTGGGTTTTATCGGCGTTTCATTCAAAACTTTTCAAAAATCACGAAGCCGTTGACCCATCTTCTCGAAAAAGAATCTTCTTTCCTTTTTAACGACGAATGTCATTTGGCCTTTAAACTTATAAAAGAAAAGCTTATAAATTCTCCGATTCTAGTCGCGCCGGATTGGTCGCTACCATTTGAAATTATGTGCGACGCGAGTGATATTGTGGTAGGTGTTGTCTTAGGCCAACGAGTGAGTAAGTATTTCCACCCGATTTATTATGCGAGCAAAACACTCACGTCGGCACAAGCGAATTACACCACTACCGAGAAGGAGCTTTTAGCGATCGTTTTTTTCTTTTGATAAGTTTAGGTCGTACATCACTCTCTCCAAAGTAATCGTTTTCACATATCACTCTGCTCTTAGATATCTTTTAAGTAAATCGGACGCTAAGCCCCGTCTTTTGCGATGGATCCTCCTCTTGCAGGAGTTTGATTTAGAGATCCGGGACAAAAGGGGAGCCGAAAACTTGGCGTCCGATCATCTTTCTCGTTTAGAGAATCCTGCTACGGAAGCGTTAATATAAGCCGATGTTAATGATAAATTCCCTGAAGAGCGTCTTCTTGCTCTCAAAAATATAAATACATTTTCCACCCCCTGGTTCGCGGATTTGGCTAACTATTTAGTAGCCCGGGTTCTGCCAAAAGAATTCTCAAGTCAGCAAAAGAAGAAATTCTTTTCTGATTTAAAGAATTATTTTTGGGAAGACCCCTTTCTATTCTTTGTCTGCGCGGATCAGGTAGTGAGAAGATGCATCTCGAGTGAGGAAGTCTAAAAATTTTACGGCATTGTCACGAAGGGCCAACTGGTGGTCATTATCAAGCGAACCGAACCGCGAGGAAGGTGTTGAAGGTCGGTTTTTACTGGCCCTCGATCTTTAAGGATGCTCACTCTTTTGTAAGTGGATGCGACAGCTGCCAAAGGTCAAGTAACATATCTCGTCGTGACGAAATGCCCCAAAACTCCTTTTTAGAGTGTGAAATTTTTGATCTATGGGGTATCGATTTCGTAGGTCCTCTCCCTCTCTCATTTAATAACAAATATATTCTCGTTGCGGTCGACTATGTGTCGAGGTGGGCAGAAGCACAAGCTCTCACCACCAACGATGCAAGAGTCGTCGTCAAATTCTTAAAGAAATTATTCTCTCGTTTTGGCACACCTCGCGCTATAGTTAGTGATAGAGGCACACACTTCTGTAATAGCCAATTTGCTAAAATTGTAGCAAAATATGGCGTTACACACAAACTCTCCACCGCCTATCAACCACAAACTAGTGGCCAAGTGGAGGTGGTGAACCGCGAGCTCAAACAGATTTTGGAAAAGACTGTCTCTTTTAATAGGAAGGACTGGTCATTGAAGCTCGATGATGCTCTATGAGCTTATCGGACAGCGTATAAGACCACCATCAGTTGTACCCCGTACCGGCTAGTCTATGGAAAGACGTGTCACCTACCCGTTGAGTTAGAGCACCGTGCTTATTGGGCGATAAAATTCCTTAACCTTGATTCTACTTTGGCCTCAGAGCAAAGAAAATTTCAACTGAATGAACTAGATGAATGGCGTGCTAACGCCTATGAAAATAATAATTTTTATAAGGAGCGCTCAAAGTTCTATCATGATAAAAATATAAAGTTTCCTAAAAGCTTTTCACCAGGCGATCTCATCCTTCTTTACAATTCACGCCTTCGTCTTTTTCCGGGTAAATTAAAGTCTCGATGGTCTGGCCCCTTTGTTGTGAAAGAGGTTTGGCCATACGGGACCGTTCTTATCTCCCACCCGGAACTCGACTCCTTTAAAGTGAACGACCACCGTTTAAAATTTTATTTTTCTAATGAGACTTTGGCCACCAATATTGAAACTCTCACTATATAATCTTTTATGCCAATTCGTCAAGCTACGCGAAGGTAAACAAAGCGCTTTTGGGAGCCACCCCAGAAAAAATATATTCTTTGATTTAGATTGATATGATTATAAAATGTCTTTTAGATTTTAGTAGCAACTCAATATCTTTTTCATTCATCACATTACTCAATTTTTAATTTTGCATAAAACATGAGATGATTTATTTTTATGCTAGTGAAAATTGTAAAACTTTGTGCCAAGACTAAGTAAGAATGTTTAAGTTTCTTTTCATAATTTTCCTGCCTTAATTTCGCATCGTACTTGTGTTTGGCATATCCAATTTGCTTGGTTAGTCATTTTTATCTTTGCTAGCTCGTATGTATTTGCTTGAGGACAAGCAAACTAATAAGTTTGGGGGAATTTGATAATGCACAATTTGACCTAAGTTATTAATACAAAATTCTAAATATTCTAATATAAATATATAGATATTGTTAATTTTATCCATTAAACTGTATCTTTTTATAATTCTATCCTAACCACGCATATTTTACTATTTTGCAGAATTCCGGGACAGTTGCATTATCAATTCTAAAGAACATGCCTTCAGTTAGGACGGGCCAAACTAAATATCGAGTGCAGTCATGTTACCGTGTTACTGAACAAGAGAATGAAGCCCCAATGGTCCGATGAGATATTTTCTGCTAAGTATGAAAGAGGCTAGCCACCTTTTAACTATGAATTCAACATGTGTCTTTGAAGAAAGCTTCTTGGAAAGAGAGAAATCTAGCCAACTTTGATCATGCTTTTCAAGCATGTGTCTCATGACAAGTGTGGAAAGGAGTAGCCGTCATTGACCTTTAAACCAACATGTTTTATTTGAAAGGGGAGCTTTATGGAAGCTTCATCCTCATGTCATCAACAATCTCTACCTCCTTGGTTTTGGCCCTATAAATAGACATGAAGAAAGAGGGGTTTCATCAACCTTCCTCCTTCATTTGAACCTTCTAGAGAGCTGTTGGGAGTTTATGCTTAGAGTATTTTAGTTTAATATTTTCATGCTTTAATATTCTTGCAATCTTTTTTATCGTACTTGTAATCTTTTTGCAAACTCTCTTTGTAATATCTTTATGCCCTTTTGATAACTCCTTTTCAATAAGAAATAAAATAGTTTGCTCTTTCTTTTCTCTCTGTGTGAGTCTTATTATGCATATTCTTAACATGATTTTCATTTCCTATATTATTATGAGCAACTAAACTTTGTTTAGTGCTTGATCAAGATGATCCGAGGAATGAAATGATCTTCTCTTCTTAATTTAATTTCTTTTTCTCTTTTAACGAATGCTTAGGATTTACCCTTGATTAATATTTAGTGAGATCATATTATCGATATATGGTTTTCACTTTTGTTTCCGTATTCTAGTAGCCGAAAGGATCATGTGTACGGTTCGATCACTCACGGGTAAAGAGAGTTGAATGCAATCCTTGAAAGAGGACGACGTAAATCTCCTGGATTGGAGTCAAATCCAATAGCGGGGTTCACCACGTAAAGCGAGCTTTAGGGGTTTCGATTGGAGAACGAAAGTTCGGTCGATCAACCTAAACTCAGTTGGGCGTAACCTTGAAAGAGGCGCGTTCATGTTTCAGGAATCTCCACGGTCCAAGTACTTTCATTAAAGTGATTTAGAAATTAATTTATTTTTATTTTGATCGTTTCATTCTGAGGTGAGTCGAGATCAAGTGCTAGTCTTTTTATATAGTCTAAACCACATCTTTTTAATCATAATATCTCTTTTTACAAAACCAACTAAAAATCTATTTGATAGGATAATAGCGAGATCTTTGAAGTATAAGTATTCTACGTGCCCTGGTTCTAATATTACCTTGATATTTCATATCCTATACTATAATTGATAAGGTACACTTGTCTTTATCGAGCATAGAATCGGAGAAAATCATTTCTTTTATAAAATCTAACAAATTTCTCTATCACATTCCCTAGATAGTGAACAACTAGGGAGATGTGATGGCCCTCAGCTGCTGGGACAGTAGCAGTTGCAATAGAGCATAGAGCTGACACTTATGATAACTCTGGGTGATGCTCTTTGCATCCTTCCGAATGGTTGGCCAGAAGTATCCTTGTCGTAGGATTCTTTTCTCTATGGTATGACTCCCCGAGTGGCTGCCACAGTCGCTGGAGTGCATCTCCTCCAGGACCCCGTGGGATTTCTGCCTCTGAGAGGCACCGAGCTAGTGGGCCGGAGATAGTCCTTCGATATAGACCTCCATCGTGGAGCAAATAGTAGGCCGACTTGTGTTAGAAACATTGCTTGTCCTCCACCGTCGTTTAGATTTTCCCGGTATCCAGGTAGGCGACGAAGGGATCCATCTATGATGGATGTCTTTCGATCTCCATTAACTCTCCTTCTTCGATGGACGATTTGTACAGCTCGGTTTGGGCATCTCCCGCTGTAACTGAACAATGTCCACCGATCTAGCCTCAACTGGCCTCGCTACCGGGTTGCAGCCCAAGCACCCCAACCCTTCTCCATCCACAGGAGGGTTGTTGGTACACTTTTTTGTAACGACCCAAAGCCGACCCTGAGGCCTCAACTGGCGTCGTCCGGGCTGCAACCCAATACACCCCAACCAACTCTCCGCCCCTGTTTCTCGGCCACGGCAGGTTGGTGATGAGGAGTGGTTTGAAGGCTCCTTATCAAGGAGGTTGCGGGTTCAAACCCCAGCGTCAACAACCTGTCGTGGCCGAGAAACAGGGGCGGAGAGTTGGTTGGGGTGTATTGGGCTGCAGCCTGGACGACGCCAGTTGAGGCCTCAGGGTCGGCTTTAGGTCATTACACCCGCTCTGGATCCATACTTGGCTAGCTTGTCGGCCCTGTCATTTTTCTCCCCTCAATACATGTTGTATGAATAAGGATCTGAAGGTGCCGATCAGACTTTTAACCTTCACGAGGTATTGTAGGAGAATCGATTTCCTTGCCTCGAACTCCCCTCAGATTTATAACGCGATAACCATCGAGTCTGTGTGAGTTCGAATATATTGGACTCTCAGCTCCTTGGTTAGGCGGAGGCCGATGATGACAACCTCATATTCATCTTGGTTGTTAGTGAAGGGGAAAAGTATCTCCACCACTTGCTCGATCGTTGTCCTTTGAGGACTTATTAGGATGATCCCCGCTCCAAGGAAATCCTTTCCTGAGGCTCAGTCTACGAACATTTGCTGGGGTTGAACTCTTCCGCTCCGTCTTGCTCTTTCCCCTTGGTGGAGAAGTTCGCCAAAGCTTGTGCTTTGATTGCCATCCTCGACATATAGACAATGTCGAACTCACTAAGTTCGACGGCCCACTTAGTGAGCCGACCAGAGTGTTCAACTTTTTCCAGGACTGCCTTCAGGGGCTGATCTGATACCACTTTTATGGCGTGAGTTTGAAAATACTGTCTCAACCTCCCTGCTGAGGTTATGAGTGTGAAGGCTAGATTCTCCAAGATTGGATAGCGTAGCTCCGCCTTCCTGAGGACCCTGCACGTATAGTATATTTGTGATTGACGTCTCCCTTCCTCCTTGACCAGGACCAAGCTGAATGCCTCAGATCTTACTCCCAGGTAGAGGAATAGATCTTCTCCTTCGCGGGCCCTTTAAGCAAGGGGACTTGCAACAACTGGTGCTTCAGGGTCTGGAAGGCCGATTCACATTCGGTGGTCCATTTGAACTTTTGATTGCTTCGGAGAGTCCTAAAGAAGGGGGAACATTTTCCCATGCTTTCGATAAGAACCGACTAAGGCCTACGAGCCTCCAAGTCAGTCGTTGTACTTCTTTGGTGTCTCTGGGGGAGGCCATTTCCATGATTGCCTTGACTTTGTCGGGATTTGGCTCGACTCCTGCGGGAGTGATGATTTCCCCTGCTGGCTCCGAAGACGCATTTAGCAGGATTAAGCCTCATTTTATATTCCCGCAACGTGGCAAAGGTCTCCTCAGGTCCTCTAGATGCTCCTGGATGCATTTGCTTTTGATCAAGAGATTATCGACGTAGACATCTAGGTTGCGCCCCTTCTGGTTTTTGAAGACCCGATCCATCATCCTTTGATAGGTTGCCCCTGCGTTCTTCAGACCAAAGGACATCATTTTATAGGAGTAACAACCATCATTGGTGATGAAGGAGACGTCTTTTACGTCGGGGGGGGGGGGCATCCAGATCTGATTATATCCTGAAAATGCATCAAGAAAATTCATCGCATGAAAGCCGACGGTTGAATCAACCAACACGTCGATTTGAGGCAGAGAGTAGCAATCCTTCAGGAAAGCTTTATTCATCAATGAAAAGTCTATACACATGGGTCATTTACTCTCGGTCTTTTTGACAATTACAACGTTTGAGACCCAGCCTGGATACTGTATCTCTGAAATAAATTCCGCTTCCAGCAACTTTTGCACCTCCTCGCGGATGGGCTCAACCAGAGAGGTGGCGATGGATCTCTTCCTATGGCGAATCCGACGGACCTCAGGGTCGAGATTGAGGCGATGGCATGCCACCTCGACATCAATGTCAGGCATGTCTGCTGATCTTTTCTTATCATCCCCTTGCTGACTTTCAGGCTCCCGATCCTCCCGTTCACAGCGGTCACCTCCATCTCCTGTACCTTTTCTGCTGCTTCTAGGCGTGCAATCCCTCCCAACACCTTATCAGCCTCTTCCGCGTCTTCTTTCAAATCGATGGTGTTGACAGTGAGAAGGTAGCATTCCCTATCTACTTTCAGATCACTCCAAAGAAGCTAGCATTGTACGATGAATTTTGTTTCAAAGGGCCATTGTGCTTCGGGGGTCCACGAGTGGCGGTAGACGTGGAGCCGTGCGACTGTCGTGGCCTGACACATTCACATACGGGAGTAGCGAGCACATGTGTATATGGCTTCATGAGGGCAGAACCCACCTGGATGCGGGCGAAGCCCGCCCGAGAGCATTGAACGGGGGCGAAGCCCGCCCGAGAGCATCGAGCGCGGGCAAAGCCCTTGCGAAGATGCAAGTTAGGGGTGAGTATAAAAAACTGCAAACCGCACAAACTGTCGGCAACGCACAAACCGCACCGATTTTTAAACTGCAGGGAGTAGTTTCGGTGCGGTGCGGTTTTGAACTTTTACAAACCGAGTGCGGTTCAGTGCTGCGGTTTTCGGATCTTGAAAACCGCAAAAAACCGCACCGCCCCGACTAATTACATATTTTTTCATAAACACGTGACATATCACATACATCTAAATAGAAATAACTTATAAATTATGAATTAATAATAGTAATTAACTAATTATATTAGCGCATATAGTTACTTTCTTGCTTTAGTTGCTTTTTGCTTTAGTTTATTTGTTCTCTATCGATTTATTAATGAATTTGCTGTTTTGTAAGCTTTTGTTAAGTGGAAATAGTACCATAATGGTTCATCTAACTATAAATGCGCATTCACTAGTCTTCTCTTAATGATTCAATATTTGAAGGATAAATAAAGCTACAATTATGTGAGTGTTGTGCATATCTAGGACTTAAAATCATTCAGATTCATTGAATTTGCATTCGATGTGTCATTTCATATGCAACTAAATCACTCATATCATGAGGATTATAGTATATGCAGATCTATTTTCAGCACGTGATTGATTTTACAGTATTTGTATTTAAAAAATATATGTATTACACATTTTTTCATGATAATACAACTAATGTAACAATGTTTTCCCCAAATATTACATCTTATTTTACTTCACATTATTCTTTTTGATGTTTATGTATATTGCATGCTAAAAACCGCATCGAAACCGCAAAAACTGCACCAAACTAAAACCGCACCGCATAATTTAGTGCGGTGCAGATACGATTTGTGCCAAAACCGCACCGCGCACACCCCTAATTGCTAGTATCATATATAAGTCGCCAAAAATTCTAATAATTCAACATAAACAGGCTTACAGTCTTACACAAGCTACGCTTAGATGCGGGCAAAGTCCTATTGATAAAATCGAGCACGAGCGAAGACGTGCGAAGATGCAAATATATATTATTATATAGATTGAAATAACATGGGTCAATTTTTTACTCAACTCCTATCCAAACAGTCATGCTTGGCGAACGATCTAGGGTTCAGTAGGGCTTAGTAAAATCTTCCTTCATTTACCGGCCACTACCTCTCTCTCTCTCTCTCTCTCTCTACCCCTTTCGTTATGCTCCCCAAGCCCTTCATCTCTTTCTCGCTGCTCTCTGCTCGTGAAACGCTACCGCTCTTTTGCCTCGCACCTGTTCGCGGCGGCAATTGTCCTTTCAGCTAAATATCCCGCGCATCTACACTTCTCCCCCTAGCGAAGCTTTTGTTTCCATCGGCAGTAGTCAGGTAAAGATTTTCTTTCTTTTTTTTGTTTAAATGACTGTTTCTTTGACCAAAAAGAGAATGTAAAATATAAAAATTGTGTTCGTTCAATGACACTTATAAATGTTTAGTATACTTACATATTATCCTAAATTTTCACCTTCTTCCGTCTAGGAAAATTTTGAACTATTTCTATTTTGTTTGGTTTTTGGTTGGCAACATTGAACATGGAAGAAGTTAACCAGTGAAAAAATTTGAACTATTTCTATTTTGTTTGGTTTTTGGTCTTTGTCTGATATGGATGTAGATTATATGATGATGCATTGGAAGATTATCCACACTACAATTATTGTTTTAAACTTGTTCATTCTTATTGAGCATGCACATTTTACTTGTCTATTCATAATTATTTTTGTTATATCATCGTCATCAGAGGCTTTTTCTTTTCTATTCATCTGAATTTAACCTTTCTAGCTTTATCTTGTACTAATCATACAAGGAATGAGAATATAACTCCTAGAACTAAAGTTGGTAGGTTAATTGGGAAAGTACCTCGGGATTATTACGCAATGGCAGAATATCACTGTGACTTAAGAGGTAAACAAAATGCGATTAGGCTTGTTATGTTGTATAGATTTGAGTGCTAGGTAGTAAGAAAGTCTCTTATAGCTAAGCTGAGTGTGATAAAAATAAGAATGTTAAAGATGTATATGTAAAAATACTCGGGACATAATTTCCGGAGTAAGTTGATGAAGGTGAGAATAACATCTACGAAGATAATATATGGAAAACAATGATGTTATACGCAAACTTGTAACTTTCCTAGGTGCTGATGGGGGACCATAAGATCGTGTTCACCGCAAGTTGGGGCCCACATTCGTATATTCGCAACGCAAGACTTGATCGGATCGGCGATCCGACCCCGCGGGTGCGTCCGGCTCGTTGTTTCCAGTTTTTTTCATATATCGGATTATTTTATTGCACTTTTATTTCATGTAATCGGGCCGACGCATCTACGGCCAATCATAACCGTTGATTGCGGGGTGACCTAATTTTGTTTTCTTATAAATAGAGAGTAAGGGGGTTGCCTTTAGGTCATTGCAGATTTTGGTGAAGCTATTCCCGGAATCGCCCTTCATGGTGATGTCTCCGTGTGGCCCTAGGTGACGACTCCTAGGTGTGCTCCCGCCTCCCCAAGGTAACCCCTATGGCCCTATCCATTCCCCTCTTCTTCCCCTCCTCCCAGCCACCGCCAGCCATCCAAATCCCCTCCCCCAAACTGCCGCCTCCCCCTATCCAGCACCCTCCAAAAACCTGCAACCCGCCGCTCCTCCCTGCTGTTCCAGATTCGGCCGCCCCTCCTCCCTGCCGCCAGCCCATATCCGCCCGCCCCCCTTGCTTCCAGCCCGCAGCCTCCAGCCACCCCTTCCTCCTCTAACCTCAGCCTCCTTGAATCCAGCCCCCTCCGCCACCCCAAAATCTGTCTCCCCACTCAGATCTACTAAAACCCAGTCCCCCTCCACCCAAAACAGCCACTCCCACTCAGATCTACCAAAAACCAGTCCCCCTTCACCCAAAACAGCCACCCCCATCCAAATCTACCCAAAACAGCCACCCCCATCCAGATCTACCCAAAACCAATCCCCCTCCACCCCCAAACAGCCAATCCACTCAGATCTGACCACCGTAGCCACCAAATCCAGCCACCACTCCGTCACCTTAGCCGGATCTACACACCTACGGCAGCCCCCGTATTTTGTGAGCGTTATTGTTGTATGAACTCTTGTATTTTGCATTAAATATATTGTTGTGATTCTAGATTGCTCTGATATTTCAGTATTGTAGTAGTTAGTGCTAGTTGCGCTTGTAATCTGCAGGAGGGAGTTATTCGCCGGCTCGCCGCTTTGCTTTGCTTGGCCCTCCACGCAGAGGAAAGCTGTTGCTTGCTTGCCATGAAATAATATTGTTTGCTTACCTGTTTCTTATTATTGCGTGGGTGAATAATACTTATTGCTCAATCATTTTGTTGTCGAACTTTGCATGGTCGCATAATCATACTTTCATATCCCCAGGATTGCATCATAGTCTAGCAACCACACCCTATCCTACACTAGGTGCTCAACAAGGTAAGGCAAGGCCACAACACATCACTCACCGTCCATAACAACAAAGTATAGTAAATGTACTGATTAAACAAGTAGATAGTGTTAGCATTATTAGCGAGTGTTTTTTTCCTTCTTTTGTTTCTGGTGTGCTATTAGCATTTATGTTCCTTGTATTCCTCCTCTATATATAGAAGAGCCTCTTATTGAATGAATTAAGTTTTCTTTGCCTGTAACCATTCAACATGGTATCAGAGCGGAGAAATCCCGTGCCCTAATTTTTTTTTCGCACTTGCGCTTCCGCCTCGCCTCGCCTCGCTTCCGCCTCGACAGCCAGCCAGCGCTCCTCGCTCGCCAGCGCTCGCCCGACAGCCAGCGCTCCTCGCTCGCCAGCGCTTGCCCGACAGCCAGCGCTCCTCGCTCGCCAGCGCTCGCCCGACAGCCCGCGTTCCTCGCCCGACCAGCGCCCCTCGCCTCGCCCGTCCAGTTCTCCTCTTCTGCTTCGCCCTCTCCTCATGGCGCCGGAATAAGTCCTCCTTCCCGGCGCCACCTTTCTTGTGATGCTTGAATGGCTGAAACCTTTCACCTCTTGATGCTCTAATTTTTTTCTTGGGGCCTTCCTCCTATCCGGATTTCTATTCCGGTTTTATCTCTCTCCCCGGATTTCTATTCCGGTTTGCCATGGGATCTAGTGGAATGGATTCCCCTACTATCTCTACCGGTGTTACCCCGGATCCTCTCTCTACCGGTGTTGCCCCGGCTCTCTCTAGTGGTCCTTCTTCATCGGTTTTTTACCGTGGAACCACCGATCACAATACCTCTCAGATCACTACTCTCCGACTCGATGAATCCAATTACCTCTCATGGTCCCGTTCCATCACCCTGGCGCTGAAAAGTCGGCGTCTCTTTGGCTATGTCTCCGGCCACATGAAGGAACCTGACAGAACTTCTCCTGAATGGCAGCAGTGGGAGTCCGAGAATTTCTTGGTTATGTCCTGGCTCACCAACTCCATGCAAGAGTCCATTGCCCGCAACTACCTCTTTCTTGATAGTGCTGCTGATATTTGGCGTCGTGCGGAGTCCACCTACTCCCGTCGTGGCAATGCGGCTCAGATCTTTCAGCTACGCCGCCGGATTAGCTTACTCCGACAGGGTGACCGCCCCCCTTCAGCGTATTACTTGGAGTTCACGCAACTTTACCAGGAGTATGATCACTTTGATCCCCCTGTATTCGTTAGTCCTATTGACGAGGCGATGGTTCGGGCCAGAGATGATCGCAATCGCATATTTGAGTTTCTTCATGGATTGCATCGCGACTTCGATCAGATCAGTGTTCAGATTCTCGGGCGACCGTTGATGCCTTCCCTTTCTGAGGTCTACAGCATAGTGCAGCAAGAGTTTGATCGTCGTCAGACTCTCCTACCTGATCCTGTGCCAGAGAGCTCTGCTCTGGCTGCTTCTACCCCCTCTCTTCTTGGCACTCGTCCATTCCGTGATCTCAAGTTGAGGAGCTCAGATAAGGATCATCTTGTATGTGATTATTGTGGCAAGAATCGCCATACACGGGATACCTGCTTCAAGCTTCATGGGTTCCCTACCCCAAGAGGGGGTGCTTCGCTTCGTGGTGGTCGTGGTTCTGGACGCTCCTCGGGTCGTCATGCTACTCCCCGTGCGGCCCATCTTACTGATGCTACTGCTGATGCATCTCATGGATACTCTGGTACTGATGTCTGTGCTACACCTGGTGGCTTCACGGCAGATGAGATGCTAGCTCTGAGACGCATGATGCAGGGTCTTTCTACGGAGCCTTCTGCCTCTTCCTCCTACGCTCATACAGGTCTGCCAGGTGCTCATTCTGCTGTTTCTTCTTCCTCCACCCAATGGGTCATTGACTCTGGGGCCACGGATCATATGACCGGGTCCTCTACAGGTTTTGTTTCCTATACTCCTCTTTCTGGGCGTGATAAGGTGAGTATTGCAGATGGTTCCCTTTCCTCCATTGCTGGAAAGGGAACCATACCCTGCTCCTCCCTCACCTTGTCCTCTGTCCTTCACGTGCCTACCTTTACTCGTAATCTACTTTCCATTAGTCATTTGACCAACTCCATGAATTGCTCTGTGACCTTTCTTCCGTCTTCTTGTGTGTTTCAGGACCTGACGACGGGGAAGGTGATTGGCTCTGGTAGCATGGTGAATGGTCTTTATGTGCTTGACTCTGGCGGCGCTGATTCTTCTCCTCTAGCTCTTCATTCCAGCACTGTTCACCCTCTGTACTCCTGGCATTGTCGCCTGGGACACCCATCTCTTTCTGTTATGAAACTGTTATTTCCTGCTTTTCCTGCTACTATTTTGGAGTCTTTTGTGTGTGATGTCTGTAGTGTCAACAAACATCATCGTACTTCATTTAAACATGTATCTTTGCCAAGTTCTATTCCATTTGCTGCTATTCATACTGATATCTGGGGCCCATGTTTGCTCCCTTCTATTTCTGGTTGTACGTGGTTTATTACTTTCATTGATTGCTTCTCGCGCACCACATGGCTATATTTGATACGTCGCAAAAGTGATGCGTTCTCCGTTTTTCGACAATTCCATGCCATGATCGCCACCCAATTTCAGTCCAAAATTCAAATTCTTCGCAGTGACAATGGCCGGGAATACATGGATTCTCAGTTTGAGCGCTACCTGGCTGACCACGGTATCTTACACCAGACTACCTGTGCGTATTCCCCTGCTCAAAATGGCGTTGCTGAGCGGAAAAATCGCCACTTGTTGGAGGTTGCTCGCTGCCTCTTGTCCACAATGCATCTCCCAAAATTCTATTGGGGAGATGCGGTTCTCACTGCTGCTTACCTCATCAACCGTATGCCCACACGTGTCCTCGGGAACTCTACCCCTTTGGACACGCTGGGGGTGACTCCCACCCACCTTCCTCCTAAAGTGTTTGGCTGTGTTTGCTTTGTTCACATCCATCACCCTCGTCCATCCAAGCTTGATCCGCGTGCCCTCAAGTGTGTATTTATTGGGTACTCTTCTACGCAAAAGGGTTACAAGTGTTTTCATCCACCTACGAGAAAGGTGTTTGTTAGCATGGATGTCACTTTCCGTGAATCCGAATCGTATTATCCTTTGTCCTCTTCCTCACCATCGGGTGTTCCCTCAGTCTCTTTGCCCATACCTCCACCGTATCCCTCACTTCAGGGGGAGACTTTACCAAAGGAAGTGAGTCCTGCTATTCCAGTGGAGGTGGGCTCTTTTCCTATGTCTCCTCCTGTCTCTCTGGACTCTTCCTCCGCTATGCCTCCACCTCCGCTATGCCTCCACCTCCGACTCTGCAGGTCTATACTCGGCGTGCAAAGGGGACAAGCACACAAGAGCCTGCTATGTTACCAGAACAGTCAGTGGATCCTGACTCAGGGCCTTCTGATTTACCGATTGCCCTTCGAAAAGGTATTCGGTCTTGTACCCGCCATCCTCTCTCTAATTATGTATCTTATGATTCTCTATCTACCTCCTATAAGGCCTTTGTCTCCTCTCTTGCTACTTCTTCTATACCTGTGTCATGGCAACAGGCTCTTGGGGTTCCTGTGTGGCGTGAGGCGATGGTTGAGGAAATGAAGGCTCTGGAGAAGAACCATACATGGGATCTAGTCTCTCTTCCCTATGGAAAGAAACCTGTTGGGTGCAAGTGTGTGTTCTCTGTGAAACAGAATCCACAAGGGATTGTTGAGAGATGCAAGGCACGGTTGGTTGCAAGGGGTTATACCCAAACCCAGGGCATTGATTATCAGGAGACATTTGCCCCTGTTGCTAAAATGAATACCATCAGGGTATTGGTTTCTGTTGCTGTTTGCAAAAATTGGGATCTTCTGCAGCTTGATGTGAAGAATGCCTTTCTCCATGGTGACTTGGAAGAGGAGGTCTATATGTCTATTCCTCCAGGTCTCACTCCGGCTGGTGCTTCAGGGAAAGTTTGTAGATTGTTGAAGGCTATATACGGACTAAAGCAGTCCCCAAGAGCATGGTTTGGCCGGTTCCACAAGGCGATGGTGTCGTTTGGATATTCTCAGAGCAATGCTGACCATACGCTGTTCATCAAACGTAGGCTTGGGAAAATCACTGTTCTTATTGTGTATGTTGATGACATTGTCATAACTGGTGATGATCATGAAGAAATTCAAAATCTAAAGCTGAAGCTTGCCAAAGAGTTTGAGGTCAAGGATCTAGGAAAACTCAAGTACTTCTTGGGAATTGAAGTTGCTAGATCAAAGCAGGGGATCTTTCTCTCTCAGCAGAAATATACGTTAGATCTTCTTGAGAAGATGGGGATGAGCGGATGCAGACCGGCTGATACTCCGATTGAGGCAAATCACCGATTGGGGCGTGATGATGGAGTGGCGATTGAGGACATTTCAGGGTTCCAAAGGTTAGTGGGGAGGCTGATATATCTTTCTCATACTCGTCCGGATATTTCCTATGCAGTGAGTGTTGTGAGTCAGTACATGCATGCTCCAAAGGCACGACACATGGATGCAGCACTCAGAATTCTTCGGTACCTCAAGTCCTCACCAGGAAGGGGAATCCTGTTTTCCCCGAGTACTGATCTCAAGATTGAAGTTTATACTGATGCTGATTGGGCCGGGTCAGTGGATGATAGGCGATCCACTTCTGGATACTGTTCTTTTGTTGGAGGTAACCTTGTCACTTGGAGGAGCAAGAAGCAACAGGTTGTGGCACGGTCTAGTGCCGAGGCTGAGTTTAGAGCTATGGCTCATGGGGTCTGTGAAGGCTTATGGCTTCGGGCCTTATTGAGCGACCTTGGTCTTGTTGAAGAAGGACCCATCCGTCTATATTGTGACAATAAGTCTGCCATTAGTATCGCTCACAACCCGGTTCAACATGACCGGACGAAACACATTGAGGTGGATCGACACTTCATCAAGGAGAATATTGAAAGGGGAATCATTTGTACTCCTTTTGTTCCCTCCAACGGGCAACTTGCTGACATTCTCACCAAAGGGTTGTGTGTAAATTCCTTTAACCAGATTGTGAACAAGTTGGGCATGTTCAATATCACTCGCCCAACTTGAGGGGGAGTGTTAGCATTATTAGCGAGTGTTTTTTTCCTTCTTTTGTTTCTGGTGTGCTATTAGCATTTATGTTCCTTGTATTCCTCCTCTATATATAGAGGAGCCTCTTATTGAATGAATTAAGTTTTCTTTGCCTGTAACCATTCAACAGATAGAATTACTTCTAAGATAACTTGGATGAAAGTTCAAAATGTTGTGTAAAGAAGGTTTAAACCTTAGGGATCATTTAGCAGCTGCGGATAGAGGAGGATTCATAAATAATTGGGATAAGGCTTTTGATACTATACTTTAATTAGATTATTCTCTCGCGCTCTCATAAAAAATGAATTGAGAATGAAGTTTCATAGATGTGAACCCCCAAATTGTTGGATGTCTAATGAAGATGATATTACTATATTATTTGATATCTTTTCAAATTCGTCTTAAAATTGCATAAATTATTCTCAAACTGCGCCAAAGTTTGTTTATGGGTGTAGAGTGTATTAAGCTAACTTCAATGCTGTATTTCTATTTTGCATATCTGCTAGGTTTATGGCTAAAGCAATGCTGCAATCTTTGGCAAGGAAAGCTGCATCAAGATCTGTACCACATACTACAAAACTAAAATCCATCGCTTTAGGTACCATCAGCTGCAGTAGTGATATTACTTCTTTAGAGCCAAAGTTCTATGGAACAATTGGTGTTGATGAGCCGCACTCTGAGCATGTCGCACGTCAAATGATTCAGTATTCTCTTGAGCTTGCTAGGTCTAAAAAATCAGGCATGTTTGAATTTAAGTTTTTTTTTGTTAATTAACATGCACACTTAAATCAAGTTTCTTTAGATGTTTAACATCAAATCTCATTATTTTCATGCATGTCACAAAAAGTTTCTTTTAATATATCAAAACTATCACCGTCATAACTTGTAGTTGGTTCTCACTAACCCAACCATTAAATAATGACTTTTAGGTGTTCAAAATTGCATTCGCAACACTTAAATCTTCTCTATTTACATACTTTACACATGAAATTTATTACAATTATGAAAGTGACACTGTTGACGTATTTAAATTTAGCGGTAGTATATAAATAAATAATGGGATTTGGATGTTAAATATATAAACATGCATGATTTTAGTAATTCTCTTATCCTTAGTAAGTCTCTCTCCTATCTCATAGGAGTTAACTTTAGGATTTTATTTAAATGTTCTTTTTCCACAAGATTCATACGCACAATCATTGATTGTGTTGGAGCAAGGGATTTCCTTCTTGAGAGGAGATTCAACTGCTGACGCAGTAGGAATGCTCATGCTTGCAATGTCCACTTTGCTTTATGAAAGGTACATTTCCCTCTCAGTTCTTTCCCTAGGTTCTTTCATTTACATTTTTTTTCAAAATTTCTATTATAGTTACTATGTACTATGGAACTAATTTTATCTGTGTGTTTCACTCTAAAAGACTCTAAAAGATGTTTAGAAGCATTGAATAGAAATCTGAAATCTATCATGTGTGCATTTTAGTGGTGAGCTTCAAGATTCCATGGAAAAGCTTCAGATGATTCACCAGTTAGGTAGTGCATCTCTAACCCTAAAAGGTAAAATGTCCTGCAAAAAGTGATGCTTTACTGTGTTGTTTCTCTCATCTTGATTGTTAATATTTTATGTTCTTTGTTCAAAACTTTGAGATTCAATTGTTGATTGCCTTTTTATAAGGGTGTCAATTTTTGTCGTGTGTCCATGTTCAGTTGGGCCCCAAAAATCTGAATTAGTGAAGACTGATTTTCTAGATAGGTTAAATATAAAGATTAATTTTGACTTGGTATATCCTAACACAATTTAACTTGATACAATATAAATGTGTCTTGACGGATCAATGCGAACACGATCTTAAATTGGAGATGAGTAGAAAGAAAGAGTGGCAATGAGAGAGATAAAAACCGAGAGATAAAGAAGGAAAGATGGTGCTAGAGAGGAGTTCATGAATAAGGAAGCATGGTGCCAACTTCAACGACGTGATAAGGCTAAGCATGAATGGCTATACTACTTATATTACTTTTGTGCTTAGACTCCTTGTATTAGGGTGACCTGAACATGAATATGGCGATCCTTAACAATTTTCTTGTAGCTTCAAAGAAATGTCACGGGAATTGGACAACTCTAGTTTAGCTTCTAAATGGTTGTATGTCGTGCCGAAGAGCAAAAATCCATCATGCTAGTGGTAAAGATAACTCATTGAAGTGTGTTGATTTGAAAGAGAGAGGGATGCAACTATCGGAGAATTAAAGACTCTTGTTAGAGCATGGAGTATGGGCAAATGCTTGTTGAGTATCTGCATTGTGTCCGCATAGTGTCCGCAGGGACAATGGTACCAACCTCGGATACTTGGGCTATTAGAGTTTGGAAGCATGGGCGGATACCATTGGTGTATCCGCACATGGTGCTCTGGCGGATTCATCCTGGTTCCTCTTGCTAGGCTGTGGAAGTGTGTTCGCAGCAGTTAAAAGAGTCCGCAGGAACCTGAATGTGTCAGCGGTTTCTAGTGGAGTGCCCACAACTGTTCTTGTGTTTGTGATTAATATGTGCGGATACTTCTCGTGTGTTCGGCCATTGTATTTAGTCCCACACTATCTATTGTAAATTCTTTCACCTCCTCATTTCTATATAAAGAGGGGTTTCCCCATGTAATAATTAGATTTTTTTTGGAAATAAAATAATTGTTATTATTTTCAATTGCTCTCAAGTTGTTCCAGTTTTCACATGGTATCAAAGCCTGATTGATTCAGGACCCTAGCTTAGCATCCGCACAGACCCTTCAGTCTCTGTGTGCTCACCGAGCATCCGCACGGACCCTTCCGTTTCTGCACGCTCTCTGTCCGTTTTGTTGTTGTAACCTCTACGCGGATCCTCTTATCTGCGCCTTCCCTTCTTTCAGGGATCTTGCTCAAGCATCCGCTGTTACCTCTCTTGTATTCGCGAATTCTCAGTGACCGCCCCTCTCGTCTCTGTGCTTTTGTGCGGACTCTCTTCTGTTCCTGCGGACTCTCTTTCCTTGTTACTCTCTGTCCGCATTCTCTCTATCCGCGTGGTCTCGTTAGTCACCGTACACAGATACCTGTTTATTCCCGCGCTCTATCTCGAATTTTTTTTCAGGCTAGGGCCGCGGCCCCGGACCCGCCAATTGTGGTCAGCATCACCGCTATGGACAATCCTTCAGTCCCTCATACAATCACTCCAACCCCTACTCCTCTCCCTTCTAGCGCCTCAGGCAACTTGGGCACCTCGTTTAAGTTGACAGGTCCTAACTATCCTGATTAGAGTGTCTCTTTCACCTTCCTCTCGTGCTCCCAACGCAAACGTCATCATCTGACTGATGCTCCGTCTCCTGCTGATTCTCCTGAGTTTGTTGATTGGGATGCAAATGATGCGCTTGTCCGCACTTGGCTCGTTAATAGCCTCTCGATGACTGTCTTCCCATCATCCGCCATGTTGATACCGTCAAGGCTGTGTGGGATCACCTCGCCGCACTATTCTCCAATGGTGCCAAGACTTCTCACATCTACACCTTGTATGCATATCTCTTTGCTCGATCGACCCTTTTCCCCCAAGTTGCATACCAGGAAGTCCAGTCTCTTGGTGCTGAGATTCTCCAGCATTGTCCCTTCTCTGCCGACTGTGCTACTCAACACCGCCACTTTCAGGAGCTTTTGGTGGTCTGTTTTCTTCTTCGTCTCCCAGAATCCTATGACCTGATCCGTCAGCAGATTTTGGGGGAAGACGACTCTCCTACCTCAGATGCCACTGCTGCCCGCATCTCTGTTGTTACTGCTCTCCTTCAACGACCACCTTTGGTACCTTCTCCTCCCTCGGATAGCTTTGCTCGCTCTGCAGGAAGGGGTTCGTCTCGTTTCCGTGGGGGTCGTCCACCAGGTCGTGGCAGCAACCGCCCCTTCTGCTCTCATTGTGATCGGCTTGGCCACACCGTTGAATGATGTTTTGCGAAGCATCCACACTTGTGCCCTCAAGCTCATCTTGGCACCATGGACACCACTACCGCTCCTTCGATGGTCACCTCTTCCTCCACCTCAGGTCGTTGGTTCTCATCCGAGGAAGTTGATGACCTCCTCCGGACCTCCCAACAATCTGTCGCTGTTACGACATCTTCAGGTAGCGCTCAGGTCGCTCAACAGGGTAAGTGACTCATTGACTCAGGTGCCACAAATCATATGACTGGTAACTCCTGTCTTTTCTCACCTTGAGAAGCACAATCAGTTACCTCCTGTTTTTGTTGCGGATGGCTCTCCTTCTCCAGTATGCGGGACTGGTGTGGTTATGACTACCTCTTCTCTGCGACTAGCTGACACGCTCTATGTCCCATCTTTTCCTTGCAATTTGTTGTCGGTTCAAGCTCTCTGCGACAACTCAAATGTTCTATCTCATTTACTTCTACTACTTGTTGTTTTCAGGATCTCCGCTCGGGGATGACAATCGCTACTGGGACTGAAATTGGAGGTCTCTACTTCCTTGACTCCGTCTCCGCCTACGCTGCCTCACACACCTCCGATTCTCTCCTCCAGTGGCATTTTCGGCTTGGTCATCCTCCTCCACGTCTTCTCCACCAGCTCCTACCCTCACTCAAGAACGTCTCTGCCCTTGAGTGTGAAGCATGCTAGTTTGGAAAACATCACCGCTCTTCCTTTCCTGCGAAGCTCTGTCGCAACACCACTCATCCTTTTGCTCTTGTTCAATCGGACATCTGGGGTCCTTGCCCTACCAAGACCATTGGTAGAGGAAGTTTGTATTTTGTTACTTTTATTGATGATTACTCGCGTTGTACGTATGTGTATCTTCTCAAAGAACGCTCTGAACTTTTGAATGTATTTATCTCTTTTTATAATGAAATTCGCACACAGTTTGGTTGTGCTTTACAAATCCTTTCGTACTGACAACGCTAAAGAATATGTTAGCACCGCTTTTTCTTCATTTTGTATGGCTAATGGTATTATTCACCAAATCAGCTGTGTGTATACTTCTCAACAGAATGGTGTTGTCGGACGAAAAAATCGCCACCTTCTTAACGTTCTTCGGACCCTCCTGTGCCTGATGAATGTTCCTCGCTCCTATTGGGTCATGCTGTTCTTCTCTCCACAAACCTCATTAACCGGCTTTCGTCCACCACTCTTCAAGGAAAGACGCCTATCTCTCTTCTATATCTCGATGATGTTCCGTTTATTCTTCCTCCCAGGTATTTGGTTGCACTGCTTTTGTTCACCTTCCTGCTTCGAGTCATGACAAGCTCGCTCCTCGTCCAATTATGTGTATCTTTCTTGGCTATTCCCCAACTCAGAAATGCTATCGACATCGTCAATTTGTTTCTGCAGATGTCACCTTTTTTGAGTCTACTCCCTATTTCCCTCCGGCCTCTCCTCCGGTCACGCCAGATGGCTTTCCAACCTCTTCTATTCTTATCATTCATGCTCATATTCATGATATTACTCTGTTACCCCTCCTCCTTAGCTTGATTCTCCTCCCACTTCTCCTGCCCCTGCACCTATTCCTCCCTCCACTCCGGGACCTCCATCTCCAGTTCTCAGGCCAGCTTTCTCTCCGTCGGATGGATCTGCCCCAGAAGTTATGTTGGACCTTGATGTTCCGGTAGCTCTTCGGAAAGGTGTCAGGACTTGTACTCAGCACTCGATTGCTAATGTCGTGTCCTATGACTGCCTTAGCCCTTCTTGCAGAAACTTTACTCTAACTCTGTCTTCCACTACTCTCCCGATTTCTTATCAGAATGCCCTTGCCTCGCCATGTTGGAAGGCCTCATAGTAAGAAAGATAGATGATGACAATGCAAAATGATGATGATGCAAAATGATTCTTCTATTAAAATAAGGCTAGTTTAGGTAATTATTAAAATTATATTTAAGTGAATTCCTTTCTTTCCACTTTCTTCTAGTTACGGGAGAGACAATCTCCTGCATAAAAAAAAAGTTTATTTTCTCTTTTGTTCCGTTCTCAATTTTAAACTCCCAATTGAAATAATGTTCTCACCTTCTCTCTAATTCATCTCTGTTCTTTCTAAATCGGAACACCCAATCAAAACATAAGGGGCCCGTGATTATCCCATGGCAAAGTGAATTTTCTTGCCACTCCTTCCTGATTCAAGACAATCAAGTACTGGATGATGTTGTAGATTTGTACTTACTGCGGGGTCTGATTTGAAATTAAGATATATACTGGGATCTCTCTAGATCTTCCTTAATAAGATATGGCCCCATCACAAGGTGGGGACAAGGAATTTGTAGGAATTTGGGGAAGTAATTTCTTATTCAATTACGTGGGGGCGAATGTGTAAAACAGTTAGAGGGGTGGAGAAATAATAACTGTCTTTAAATTGGTTTTATTTGTGTTGTGACCCATACTAGAAAGTTCTAAGCTGTAAATAACCGTCTTAAACCAGTTCGATTTGAGTCCTGTCCCATACTAGAAAGTTATTCTACTAGTAAAATATGAACTTTGAAAAGAGAAAAGGGTAAAAGCTATTCGTTTGATTAAATGTATTCAATTTTCACTTCTCTCTACTTTCTGATAATTGATATGACCCTTTGCTGAAGTAGGCCCTAAAGTATCTTACTTCTCTTTAAAATGATGTGCAGTTGCAGCATTGGAAGCTCTGACTGGGCTAAATCTAGAGGCTGGGCAGGTCTGTCACTCCACGTGAATCTTCTATGTAGCTTTGTTCTTTGTTACCTTTTATTTAAAATATATTTCTTATAGGATGACTCTTCATTGACGCTCGCAACTGATTGCTTCAAATTGTTGAATAGTAGCTCTGGAGGCAATGCATCTGCGTATGAGGTTCTCAGCTCGCGGGCTAATGCAATCAAAGGACTAACTCATCTTATTCGTGGAGAACTTGAATCAGGTTTTTTTCCTTGTTCCTGTGACCATACTGTGATGCTGGTGAATTTGATTTGGATTAATGTAAGCAAATGTAACATGATGAATGAGTTCTGCTCTTTGCATCAGCGGAAGCTCTCTTTGGTGGTTGCAAGGAAGATTTGGAGGGATGTAGAGATCAAATAGGTAATTCATTCCTATTCACGCTTTCTAGATTACTTTCTGAATTATATCTATTATTATATAGAAAAAAGAATCTTGATTCATTTACTCAACTTTTTCAGGAAATATTGCTCTCAGTCATGGTGAATTTTCCCATGCTACAGGGAATTTATCTTTGGCAAAAGATTTCTATGAAATGGCAATCCATGAGGCTGAAAATGTTTCTGTTAAGTCTTGTTTGGCATCTTCAAACATGATTTCTGAGGAAATTCTTTTGGGAGCTACTTGTGCACTAGGTCAGCTTTTGTCACATTCAGGGTAAGCTCTTGTTACCTGATGCTTACCATCACACAACCTCCTCTTATGGCCTCAGAGCCTTGTTTGTTTCAGTCTAAGTGTCTAATTTTTTTCCAGTTTCAGATGTGAGAATTGACTTCGCACTTCTCTCATCCATCAAACCAACCTTCAAAAAGGGAAGAAATTAGTTGATCCCGCTCTAATGGCTCCGAATAAATTAAAAATACATGCATTCTGTTTCAAGCTTGAAAGTTAGGAAGTCGACTTCATTTTTTAATAAAATTTTCTTATAACAATTTTAAAATAGTTGACGGTTGAAAAAAAATACTTGCAGTAATAATGGAGTATTAAAATTAATGCTAATGTGGGTAAATTGAAATTCCCAGCAACCAACCAAACACATGAACGAGGAAGGGATTTTCTAAACAAATTGTTAAGGCACACCTGGTTATTTGATTTAATCCCACATTACATGAGTGAAAAATATGTTGGTGTAGAAATAACAATACCTTTACCTCTCCGTTAATACGTGTTGACCATGTGTGTGCTAGGCTCAATTTTAGCCCCCCTTCGGTTTATATTCCCTACTAAGTGGTTTTGGAGTTGTCAGTTCAACTATGTTCAAGTGGTTCATTTGATTTGTTAAAGTTTGAAAATTTAATTTATTATTCTATCAATCAATCATATTATATTAAAATTCTCCTCTTTATGTATAGCAGAGGAGATGAAATAATCTTCATTAGGAGATGTGAGACTAAATACAAGTGGGATAAAAAATCTACAATGAGCATTTATATCGGGCTTTTACAATGGGCTTTAACACTAGCCCTCAAGTTGGAGCATATATATCAATCATTCTCAATTTGGTACTCATCAGAAAAGTACGAAGAAATAGATTTAGTAAATATGTCAGTGAGCTCTGGCTAATGTTACAAACGGAGTGCATATACGTATGTTGATAATTTTCTCTTTGATGAAATAACAATACTTCTATATGCTTTCTTCTCTCACGAAACACAAAATTTTAGATATGTAGATGACAATTGTAAGTTTCACCAAAATATTTCAGAAGTTTTCTTATTCATTTTAACTAACAAGTAGTCTGAGCTAGGCTTCTGTATTAAGCTTTCACACTTGACCTAGACACCGCTGCTTGTTTTTTTTACTTCTCCAGGTGACGAGATTTCCCATCTCTTGAAGTGGATTTTCGGTCTCTTATCATTTGCATAGCTTGCGTTTGAATAGACTTCAATACGTAAATGATTATTTTTTCGAAACAGAAGATCTTTGCCTAAAGTTCCCTTGACATATTTCAATATTTTAAATGCAGCTTCAAAATGACACTCTCTTGGAGTCTGCATAAACTGATTGACTTTTCCAACGCGAAAGAGATGTTAGGTTTGGTCATAATGAGATAGATGAGCTTACCGACCAGACACGTGTAACAAGTAATATCTTGAGAGGAGAAGATGTCTCACCTTAAAGTTGTTCTGTGCCCATATACATTGGATTTTGAGTATCACCCCAATAATACTTGTTTCTTCGAGTAGATGTAGGGCATACTTTGGTTACAAAATGATATTAGGGAGCGCCCATATCTTTGGTTACAAAATGTGTCCGAAGATGTTTCTTTGTTGTTTCTATGCCATCAGACTCATCTTCGATGGGAAGGATGACATCCACATATACAACAACAGTAATCATCCCCTGGTTGGTCTTTAGTGTGATGAGAGAGTGATCAACATTACTTCGAAAAAAATCAATGGTAAAAATGAAAGTTTTGAACTTGTGAAATCATACTCCGTAGATTTGTTTAAGACCATATATGGCCTTCTGTACTTTGCATATCTGAGACCCCCCCCCCCCCCCCCCCCCCCCCCCCCCCCCCCAAAGCAACATAACTAGGAGATTGCTCCATATAGACTAGGCCATGCAGATCTCCATATAAGAAGACATTTTTGACATCCAACTGGAACATTTTCCAATTATGATTGACATCAACAAAGAAGAGAACTCAGATAATCCTAGTACGGGCAACTATAGAGAATGTGCCAAAGAAGTCAACACCATATGTCTGGGTGAACCATTTTGTGACCAAATGAGTCTTATATCGATCCACAGTGCCGTCATGTAGAAATTTGATGACAAATACCCAACGATATCCAAAAATATCCCCATCAGGAGGTGTGGGAACAAGGGTCCAAGTACCCCATGATATTAAGGCAGAGATCTCATCCATGGTTGCTTTCCAGCAAGGTATACGAAGAGCCTCATGATATGTTCAAGGGATAGTAGTAGTAGATAAGGCCAAAGCGAACCAGCTACAAGAAGGACAAAGGTTGGCATAAGAAACCTCATTAGCAATATGATGTTGAGTACACATCCGTACTTCTTTTCGGAACAATGTGATCATCATGGTCCGAGTCCTCTGAGTGGATGGAAACTTTTGAAGAGTAAAGAGTTGGCTTGGAAGCTGCCATGAGATAATCAAGAGTGCAAGGAACAATAAGAGTAGGAAGAGTACACCATCTTTCATAATGATAAGGAAAAGATAGGACAGTAGGATAAGGTATTTGTGCTGGAGGGGGTGATAGGAAGAGATGACACAAATACCGGTGGAGAGGTAGGAGATATGAGCTGTGTGATGTCAAGGGATTTGCGTCCTTGGAGAAGTAGGGAGTAGTCTCAAAGAAAGTGACATTTGCAGAGACATTGGCGTTTGGAAATTGGGTTAATACAACAAGAACCCTTTTGAGTAGGAGAATATTCCATGAAAATACATTTGGTGGTGCGATTCAAGAGCTTGTCACAACCAGATTCTAGAGTGTGAACGAAGAAACGAGGAATGAGGGGAAAACTGATACTGTTTGGATGAAGAATGGAAAAGGGAGTCTTATTCTTAAGAGTAGAAGATGACATACGATTAATGAGAAAACAAGAATTAAGAACAACATAGCCCCAATATGATCTGGGAACATTTATTTGACGTAGCAAAGTGCGGGCAACATTGAGAAGATGATGATTTTTGCGCTTGTCCACCCTGTTTTGTTTTGATGTATACGCATAATTGGTCTGATGAATGATGTCATGGGAGCTGCAAAAAGTGAAAATTTGTTGGCTCATATATTCTTTGGCATTATTTGTATATAGAATTTTCAAAGCAGTTGCAAATTGAGTGTGAATTTCATTATAGAATTTTTGAAAAATTGGAAAAGTTCAAATTGTTCTTTTAAAAGATATATTCGAGTACATTTGGAGTAATCATCCATAAAAGTAACCAAATACATGCTTCCTCCTCCAACATACTTAGAGGGACTTGTACCCCAAACATCAGAATGGACAAGGTCAAAAGGTCCTACATAACTCTTACATAATTTGACAGGAAAATTAGTTCGGTGATGTTTGCCATATTGGAGGGTTCACATTCTAGGACAGACTCAGACACAAAAGATGATAGAATCTTATGAAGATGTAAAGGAGGATGACCAAGATGGTGATGTCATTGAAGTAGGGAGGTTATTGAAAGGTAGACTAGGATGCTAAGAATTACTCTTGAGGGGCGGTCAATAGAGTATTTAAAATTTCTTTTCAGTTTTTAATCATTTACAACACATCATAGATTATTTTGTTTGTAAATTATTATGCAGCAGGAAAGCAATTAAGATAAACAAACAAAACAACAAAGAGCTATGCAATTTAGAAGTCACAGTTTTTATAGAGGTTCCCCAAATTTGGGTACGCCTCTTCTACCCCTTGGTAGGCTATCCACTATAGACATTGCTAAGTCTTTTTGATAAGGAGACTCTTAGAACCTATTACAACTGAATCTTTTGATAAGGAGATTTAAAGAACCACATGGAATTTTGATAAGGTCTCTTAAACCAATAACATGCTGATAAGGTGGTTGAATTAAACAAGAATCCTTTTGATAAGGTGGATTAAAACCAAACAAAGAGCCTTTTGATAAGGTCGGCTCAAAACCACCCTTGGATCCTTTTGATATGGTGGATCAAAAATCACTGAAAGAGTCTTTTGATAAGGTAGACTCAAAACCGCAAACAGATCATTTTGATAAGGAAGATCAAAACTAACAACGAATCTTTAGGTAGAGAGAACTCTTTCAGAAGGCAGTAGACAGAGATAGAATCAGTTATGTTGTTCTTCTTTAACAGGTTCCTGAAGATTTGATTCTTTTATGAGCACTGAGTAAGACAGAGAGAGAGATAATTGTCGAGTTTCCTTGATGAATCAGATTCAATTAGCTTAAGGTTGAATCTGTGATGAAAATGTATTTGATAACTCTTGTGATTTCTTCTTGATGAGCAGTCTATTGATCGAGAGAAGATGATCCTTGATGACGACAACTTTATCAGATCATGTGAAGTAGGGGAGTAGAGAGAAGGAGGAAGAAGAGAGAAGAATAGAGAGAGAGAGAGGAAATGTATCTCTATAAAAATGTTACAATCAGCCTGCTGCATCATAGAATATATATACAAAAATAAAGAATTTTTATTTGCTAAATCGGCTTCACCAAGAAATAAAAGCCTTCCATAATCAGATCTTAACGACTATAATCGAATTGACGATCTTGCCTTAATATGTTCAAGATGTATTCGAAATTCATCTACATAGAAATCGTCACATGAATTTTTGAACTCTGATATCTTGTCAACGTAAGCTCTATCATACTTATGCTCGGATATATCTTTAGAACAAACTCAACGCAAGGAGTATAGCTGTAACTATTTATGAGATGTTTACTAGTCTATAAATACAACTTCTTGGAGATGTGTAGACGTACATTGAGTTTGAATTGAGAAGAGAATGTCCCAATGTATATATGTATATATATACATATTGAAACTCTAACACCTGTCTTACAGATCTTGATGTATTACTGCAGATATTTGTTTAAAATGGAAGCATAAAATAAGACTACTCAGAGTACAACTTCTTGGAGATGGATGAGCTTACCAATCAAATAATTAGAGAAAATAAAATAAGACTACTCAGAGTACAACTTCCAGACAACATGTAAAAGAGTAGTTAGAAAGTGATTAACTTACATACCCATCAAATAATTAGAGAAATTTATCAAATAGTTAGATAATTATCAAACATTTAGAGAGTGAGAGTTAGGCTCTCGACTTCTCACTCCGCCTGGATCCAAGGAATGACTTCCCAGGCAACTCTACTCTCCCCCTCAATGCTTTATGAATGAAGGAAGCATTGACATCCTCTGGGAAGAATTATTGTACTGGAGGATTAGTCATCACTGGAATTCAATTCCTCTTCAGAAACTCTCAGCATTTCTTCAAGATAGTAATTTAATGTTAATCTTTGTTCTGGAGGAAGACCAACTTTATTGATGCAGAGACGATGATACATTTGACTTAAGACCATGCTTAAACCCATCCATGATAAATACACAATCTTCTTGTATATCAATAGGCCCCAGTTACATCCCTTTTGTAACACAACTCTCATCATGAGTAGGAGAAATTGTATGTTACAGACTTTCCTAGCACTGTTATACCCAAGATATCTCCTAGAAGTTGAAACTTTGTGCCTATTTCAGTTCTTTTAACTTTTTCTTAGTTACCCCCACAAAACCTCATAGCTAATAAGGCCATATCTTTCTCTTCAGCTGTGAGATATTCTTCATTCTCAATACTCTCAAAGTCAAAAGTACAGTTAATCATCCCAGGATTGAGAATACCATTAACAAAATGAACAATGGTTGTTATATGATTTTTCTGAAGAGATCTTAGCACTAGTATGAAACTCAACTATTTCAGAGGGATAAATAGAAGCAGGAAGAGACAATAAAGATTCCAACTTACTACTTTTCAACAGACTTACTACTTATTAAAACCTTCACTATGATTTTTATAGCTTTTTAGATCAAGTTCATATCTTCTGCTGGTTCGAACTTACCCACAAGAAATTAGTCTTGAAAGAAGCAGAAAAGGAAAGTAGAAATGCAGGTAAGAAAAAGGTTAGATAAAGGAGAAGATGAAAGAAAGTAGAAGTATATTAAGTCAATTTTTTCCAACACTACTAAAGTTGTTCATTTCTTTATTTATTTAGCCTGATTTGACTTCACGAGATAAATGGAGTTCAAACCTCTAGAACACCATTTTCAGTTATTAAAATATAATTCCGTACTGTTTCTTATTCTTTTGAGTCCCAAGACCATCCGTGTCTTTATTTAGTCAATATATTATTCTACTCAAGAGTTTATAATCTCAGTTCTAATTCCCTAAGCATAGAACAATGACTAATAATATTAAGACATGCTTAACTTCAAAAGGCAAAATATCATATATTGTCTAAGAGCAAAAATTATTATTTACAAATCAAAATAGTATGTCCAAAATTTGTATTTATAAATGGTTCATTTTAAACTACTAATAAAAGAGAATTTCTTCATTGCCTCCTTCAACTCCCCCTGGGTTGTTGCACCTTCCCCATGCTCAGCTTTCTTCCCAAGTCATCATCAATTTTCTTGCTTTGCTCTTTCAGTCTGTGCTGCAACAACTGCTTCCTCTTATTTAGTGTCCTCTACCACCTTCTTTTTCTCTTTCTCAGTACTTTCATGTGACTGTATTGACTATGACAAGTCTTCAATTTGGCCTTGAATGTTTTGGAAGCCCATTTTCACAAAATCAAATAACTCTTTCATTTCAGACTGAATCTCTTTCAGTATAGACATATTATTTTTAATATGTGGAGGGGGTGAAATTATTGGAGACATGAGTTTTTGGTGGAGATATTTCTAGAGAGGGTTCAGCTTCTTCCTGGTGTGATTGAGAAGAAATAACTATCAGAGAAGAAGGTTCTGATAGAAAGTGTTTCCATTTCCGGCGGTGAGAGGACTGAGAGGATGTCAGACACTTTCTTGCGGGTAGTTCTTCCCCATTTGTGCCGAGTAGGAATGAGAAAGAAGAGGACTGAGAGGATGACAGACACTTTCTTGCGGGTAGTTCTTTCCCATTTGTGCCGAGTAGGAATGAGAAAGAATGTGAGAGGATTATGCTCAATATTCCCCCAAAGTGCACCGTGAACGATCCTATCTTCTCAATCATGCAATCCAAAACGATCTTTCCCCAATCAAATTCCTTCTCCAGTACAATGGCGTCCATTAATTTCATATGTGCCTCTGTGACGACGGTATAAGTTGTCATTGTACACATGATCACCTTCCCAACCACATCCTCCAAGAATCCATATTCTTTTAGGAGTTCAGACTTCATTACGTCTTGAGGTTTCTTCCCTTTATACCCCATCAGGATTAGTGCTATCTCGACTTCGTCATCTGTTATCTCAGTATTATTGATGCATGTCGGTAACTCAAATACTTGAGAGATAATACTAGCATTTATAACAATTTCTTTATGTCCAACTCTAGCCTTGATTGAAGACCCTTCTGAATGAGCACTTCTAAAGAATTGAATCACATCATCTCTAAATAGCCTTCCGGGTGCAAAGACTAATTCTTCTAAATGACTCTTCTTTAAAAGAAAAAGTATCTGCATATACCTGCCTGAACAATGCGATAATGATTCGTAATCGAGCTAGAACCTTATATTAATCTTTGACGCCTTGAGATTTAAGAGCGACATGGTTGAAGCTAGAAAGGATTAGTAGATGGAGGCAGAAGAAAAGTGGAAAGGGAAGATACCAAAGATGACGTCTACTTGTGAAGTATATCGGGAAGGGAAGATGAAAAGTCTTAAGAAGTAGAGGAGGCTTTACATACCCTAAATCCTTACGTACTGTAGTCGTCATATCGACGTATAAATGAGACCAGTTGTCGACATATGTTGAGACCCGTTAGGACGGAAGGTTGCTGGTTGGTTATGAAAGTGCACAGTGTGCCTCTGAGTATACTCTAGAGGGGGTGAATAAAGATTTAAAAATATTTCTATCCCATTTGTGCAGACACAATAAAACACTAAGGGTCCGTTTGGTTGGGCTGTTGCTGATGAAAAACTGCTGATCAGAAATGGAGTTTTGAAAAAGAGCTGTTTTTGAGAAATGAAGTTTTGTTAAAAAACTGTTTGGGTGAAATGGAGTTTTCAGTGCTTATTGAAATGGAGTTTTATAAATTTTGTTTGGGTTAAATGGAGTTTTTGAAAAAAAAATTTGTTGTTCCATAAAATACACAATCTTGATAATACTGACTATAATAGATATAAATACCAATAATTCATCTCACCATCTAAGATCTAGAAGTGTACAACTGTTGCGCTATATTTTCACGCAACGTGATCATCTCATCTACCCCGTCTGCTGTATCAGGACAAACTACTTGATGCCCTTGTGTGCTCACCCCCTCATCACCACCTCCCTGCTCGAACTCATTGAAATCAATATCCCTCCGCGACGGGTGCCTCCGAATAAAATTATGCAGTGCCATTGTCGCCATCACAATATCAGTTTGTTTGGCGAAGCTGTAGCTCGGCATATCACGCAATATGACCCACTTTTTCTTCCAAATCCCGAACGATCTTTCAATGACACTTCTAAGGGATGAGTGCGCGTGATTGAATATCTCTCGGCGTCCTTCCGCCAGTAGTATCAACACACAAATGTCTTCTCCAAAAAACCTGCTAGCAGTCTCTGTCGAGTGCTGAAACCGCTCACATGTCTTCCTCATGATCTCGTTATGAGACAGTATGTCCAAGGTCAGTGCCAAAATCTCTCTAGATGCAGTCCGTCTCGTCCCGTGAAATCCGTACTTCTCCTCCAAGATATGCAATGGATCCATAAAAATTTCTTGGGACATCCGAAATGAATTATGAAACCGGACTGTCGAAGATTGAAGCATTTCTCCTACCCATTTATCACCTGTTTGCTTCGAAGTCATGTAAGGTACTGGTTGGTTGAAAAGAGAACTGCTTTCAGCTAAGATACTAACTGCTGCTACCACATTTTGATGATGTGCGATCGCATAATTTTGAATAGCCTCAAAGCTATCTTCTGAATCATCAGAGTCATTGGTAGACATATTCTGATACACAAAAGACAGGACATTAATAAGAATAATGTCTAACCACAACCACAACAACAATAACATAAAACGTCGTAAACAGTCTAGCAGAAACATACAAATACTAGAAATATCCAACATTGTAGCAGAATAACAGTAGCAGTCAAACAGTAATAACAGTCTAACAGTAGTAACAGTAGAAATACTAGAAATATCCAAACACAACATCAGAAATAAAAATAACAGTCTCAAAGTCCATGACCCTAACCAGCATAATTCTACCCCCCACCATTGTAGCGGTTATAAATCCACTTTATGTTCATACCCTCGGGTAGGAACATAAATGCCTCTCTATGACCTTTGTCCAAAAGAAATGTGATGGCAAAGTCATAGAATTTCTCATCCGCTAAAACGTCGGGGTATCCACTTAACCGCTCTAATGCCTGAGTAATAGTATAAGGGTTGCTCTTTGGATGTTCCTGAATGCATCGACTGATGGTCTTTGAAGATTCTGCCAGATCTTCTAAGACCGAGCTGGTGGCACTTCTCTTTCCTTTCTTCCTCTTCCTCGCCGATGTGACCTCGGGGGGAGGTGGTGCAACATTATCCTCCTGGATGTCATTCTCCCCACCGGACAACTCTCTCTCGTCGGTAGACTCAGGTGGATTACTCCTTAAGTCAGGAATGGTAGCATGACGTCCACATGCAATAACTGAATCGAACATCCTCCTCAATCGTTCCTCTAACTCAGGGGGATGCCCGCATATCTGAACTTTTTGGCCGCTGAGACAACCTACAATATTATAACACAAATTAGGAAGGGCAAATAATTGAACATAAAGTTAAATCATCATTTTTAAATAAATGAATACCTTCAATCTCTCAGTCCACCACTCGTCTGAAGCATCTATAGTCTTTGTAGTCGGATTCCAACCCAAACCAGTGGACGCACGTTTTAGCTCACTCCAAATTTTCCACTCCTTCAAATGATCCCATTTGTTCTTCATTTGAACTTTATCGTACCTTTTTCCAGTTTGTTGTTGAAATTTTGTAGTCACATTTAACCAGCCCTCTTTACTAAAATGGGTTGTGGGTCGGTTACCAAGCTCTATTTCATGAATGCATATATCGCAAAAAATCAGAACATCGTTTGCATCCCAAATAGCAGACACACCACCGTCTTTCGCCTTACCCATCTTAAAAAAAAATTCAAACATATAAACATATGTAAACATATAAACATGTAAACACACAAACATAAACATACACATATACATACACATACACACACAAACACACACAAACACACACACACACACACACACACATACACACACACACACACACACACACACATAAACATACACACACACACACACATATATATATATATATAAACACACACTCATACACACACACTCATACATATAAACACACACTCATAAACATATAAACACACACACACACACTCACACACTCACACACACACATACAAATAAACATATAAACAGATATACACATACACAAACACACACACATACATATATACAGCCACACACACACTCATACACACACACTCATACATATAAACACACACTCATAAACATATAAACACACACACACACACACACACACACACACACTCACACACATACACATACACACATAAACACACACACACACATACAAATAAGCATATAAACATATATACACATACACACACACATACAAACACCTCCATCTCCACACACACACACACATACATATACATACACTCACACACACACACATACACATACAAACACACACACACACACACACACACATACACACACACATAACACACATACACACACACAAACATACATATACACAGCCACAACAAATACACCACACACAAACACACACACAAACACACACACATACATATATACACACTTATACACACATACATATATATACACATATATACACACACACAACAAACACACATATAACATACACCACACACACATATACACACCACATATACAGCCACAACAAATACACCACACACATACATATACACAGCCACACATACAAACATATAAACACACACAAACACACACACCACAAACATCATCACACACACAACACAAACTCACACACACACATACACAGCACACACATCCATCTTTAATTGAGAAAAAGAGGAGATATACCTAAAGAGGGGGGAATGGAACTGGAGAGGCGGCGACGACGTTGACAGCAAACTGGAGAGGCGGCGGCCTCTAGAAATACCGGCGATGAGATCTGTGGGAGACAAGGGAGAAGCAATCCGGCGGCGTGAGTGGCTCCTATGGAAAACCGACGACGAGAATCCACCCTATGTTGGCGACGGCAGGCGGCCTGGCCACGACGGCGAGGAAAACCGGCGAAATCGCCGTCGACGACCCGCGATTTTGGAGATGCGGGGGAGAAGAAAACCTAGGGAGCGGAACGGAGCAGATGAGGCGCGGCTGGACTGGCGGAAATTCTCGCGTCTGGCCTATACAAAGAAACGAAGGTTATTAATAACCTCCGTTTCGTCCATCAGCCGCGCCAAACAATGCTTCATGCGGGAACTCCGTTTCATTTCTGCCGCACCGGGGCTTCTAAGCCGAACCAAACGGACCCTAAGTGTTATGCTCCAATAATTCCACACACAGAATAAAATTAGTGCTGTTAAGTAAAGCAGGAAAACAGTAAAAGAAATGAGACAACACAGAAACTTCACAACCAGAAGGCACAAAGATTTTATAGAGGTTCCCCAAAATGTGTGTAATCCTCTCTTCTATCACCTGGTAGGAATGAACCACTTGTGCCTGAGTCTTTTGATAAAGAGACTCTTAGAACCACTGATCTTTTGATAAGGAGATCATGAACCAACCAGATCTTTTGATAAGGAGATCTTGAACCAACCAGATCTTTTGATAAGGAGATCATGAACCACTGAATCCTTTGGAAGAGGGATTCTCAAAACTCTTTACAGGGGGTGTAAGAAAAGAAGAGTAATGAAGAAAAAAGAAGGAATCAGAAATCTGTTTCTCAGATTTCTGTAACAACAGTCTTTGAGTTGCTGTTCTTTGAGTGCTCTTCAGGATCTGTATCAGATTAACCCTAGCTTATGATAGTGATGATTGCTAGGGTTTGTAAGCTCTTGATCCTTCTTCTCTTTGCTCTTATAGTAGTACTGTTGCTATATAATATTGATGAGGAAGCAGCAGTTGTTTCCCTGAGCAAAGTATTATCTTCTGTAGATCTTTCTTCAAGAGTTTGTACTGAGGAGAAGAAGAAGAAGAAGATGAACCCTAATCAACAGCTGTCTGAGAATATGATCAAAGCTCTATGTTTTTCTTCTTCTCATGCCTTTTATTGTCCATCTTTAATTTGAATTATATTTTCTTTTCTAGCATGTCCTGAAAATGTATTTTGCATAGACAATTTCTCTTTCTTTCCTTCTTTAATTCACGACCCGTCCACCAACTGTATGTATATTTCCAAGAATGCTTTCCTGCCCTCTATTAATTCTTCTTTCTATTTGAGGCAATAAATAAGTCGTTGGAGAACGGTCTTGAGCACAGTGCCTTCGAGTTCTTATAAGAGCAGCTTCGAATTCCTTCTTGCTCTGATTGAACTATGCTGTCGACGTTACGTCGATTACTTATCAACGTATCTGTCGACTTGAAGACTTGAGTTTGAACTTCACCGTCTGCATCGATATGTAGTCGAAGGTGCGTCGACTTCAGATGGCTTCGACAGTTTCTTCCTTCTGCGCTGAGTTGAACTCGAAGCAGCGGCGACTTCTAATGATGCTTTAACTTAACCATCTCATCTACGTCGATAGCTATTCGACGTAACGTTGACTTGATCTACTTAGACAGAAGGGTTTAGTTGCTTGGACTTCTAGTCTAAGTAGCGTCGACATCCACTCGATGTTGGTCGACTTCTATTCGACGCAAATGTTAACTCTGTCCAAATTGTGCTTCTCTTGAAATGGTCTTGATACCCAAGGTTGAGTGTGACATCCTAAGATATCTAATGACCAGATTACCTTTACTATACAATGAGTAATCAAACCTAAGAGATAAAATCACGTTTAGGTAATTTGTTAAGTTAAATCAAAGGAGTTTTTCCCAACAATCTCCCCTTATTTATCTTAACAAATTTTACAGATTGAATAAAGTGATTTTACACATTCCTTTTACATAAACATAAATATGTAAGATAACATAGACACAGAGATACCAAAACAAACAACTGAATAGGTTGGTGAAAGTGGGGATAGATCAAGATTACTCTAGAGGGGGGGGGGGGGGGGGGGGGTGAATAGAGTATTTTAAAATAATTTTACTTAGCTTAAAGAAATCTGTAGAAAACAATTTGAGTTATTTAAGTATATGTGTAAGTGAGTGCAGCGCAGATATAAACATAAACTAAAACACAACACACACAGCACAGCACACACAGCACAACACAAATAATAAAGGCAAACACAGAAGACACAAGGATCTATAGTAGTTCCCCTCAACCTGGGTACATCTACTCTTCTACCACTCTGGTAGGAAATCCACTAAGGCTTTTTGATCAGGTGAGCCTTCACCACAGAGCTTTTGATCAGGTGCTCAAAACCACCACAGAGCTGTTGATCAGGTGCTCAAAACCAAAAATCAACTTTTGAAGGGAGTTACAACTCTGTACACAGTTATAAAATAAAAGTAAAATAAAGATGATGGTGTCTTCTCTTTTCTCTAACAACAGAGAAGACTAGTGGATTGTTGAATGATTGTCAGATCTCCCCCTGTGAATAAGAGTAAGAAAAATAGGAGAGAAAAATCTGCTCAGGGTGTAGGTCTTCTTGATCTTCAGAGTATCTCCAGCAAAAGTTCTCTAGAAGGAATTGATGCAGATGATTCCTAGAGTTTAAGAGTAGGTGTCTGGAGAAGATGAAGACTTCGGAGAAAATCAGAGAGAGTTCTTGAGAGGAATGAAAACTGAGTAGCAAAAGATTATTTTCTGTATCTGTGTCTCTCTCTAGAATAAATAGCAATGATAATCTCTGGACGGGAGAGAGTTGATCCTCTTTCAAATTTCAAACAGGGCTGGAAAGGAATGAGACAAAAAGGAAAGATTTGCCTCTTGACAGAAAAAGGAATACCAATATATTAAATTCCTTGAAACTTGCAATCTGCCTTATAAAATAATCTGCACGCAGCCCTTAATTAATGCAGCAACGACCATAAAATCTTTGATAGAAAATACTGCAATAACTGACTGATATTATAATAAGAACAGCTGTCAGCCTTCATAAGAAATTCTGAGGATAACTCCAAAATAATACTCTGAATAGAAGAGGTCACTGAATATAGAAACTCTGAAGAAGTTCGTCGACATGAGGGAAAGTTCGTCGAACTTAAACTGGGAAGTTCGTCGAACAAGAAGAAACTTTCGTCGAACAGAACTTTGAAGATCGTCGAACCAAGTTCGTCGAACGGATTCTTGAATTCGTCGAAAGTGTTCGAAGTTCGTCGAACACCTTGACTTAGCTAATCTTCAAATCTCTTCTAGACTTAGCCTATGACCCTTATACTATACATGATGGGGCAAAACAAATCATATACCTAGAAATAGACATCCTAGCCCAAATCAGTAATAGGGTTGAACTATGTTCCAACAATCTCCCCCTATTTGGGTTAGGATCCTATGTACAACATTTATCAACTAAACAAATATGCATAACAGAATTATAGGAAAAATATCTGACAGAAAGGAAATTCAGTAGATATAAATCAATTGTCACAAGCAGATATCATCACAGAATAATTAAGAGTCAATTAACCAGAGAGAGAATTTTAAGGATTCCTGTCCTCTGAAGATGGCTTCTTGAAGATTATTTTCCTGCTAGTATCTTCAGATTGCCTTCTGCTTAGCTTGCAGTCTTCATCACCCAGTGTTACCTTCTTGGAAACAGTTGGCAGAACAGCCTCTGGGTGGAGACTCATGTAGGCAGAAGTGTTGAACATATTCTTCACCTGGTACTGTTGAAATTCCTGTTCTCTATAGGGAGATATGGTAGAAATATGAGAGGTATCCATACCTTTTTCTCTGGCCTTTTTCATCTGAGATAGAGCAGCATGCTCTCTAAACCTTGCCATATTGTACAATCTATCTGCTTCAGCTTTATCTTCAGCTTCCTTATCTTTGATTTCTTGTTCAGATAATTGGCTATGCCTTCTTCCATAAACCTGATAGCCTGAAGATCTTCCTTCCCTGTATGAAGAGGATTGACCAGATGGCTTGGAGCCAGCAGACTGAGATGTCCTGGATGTGGAAGAAAGTCCTCCTGCAGAACCTGCACCTGGAGGAGGTGGAGGAGGAGGGGGTTTCTTGAATACAACATGGTGATCCTTCTGGTATCTTCTTTCAAACTTCCTTCTCTTCAACTCATTCTTGGAGAATTGCATCCAAGGTTGAGTTATTTCATGAGGCTTGAGATTTTTCTGCACATAATAGGGAATGTCATTTTTATCAGGCTTTTTGGAAGGGGCTGACAGCTTCTTGCATGGAGCTTTTCTTTTCTTGGATTTGACTTTGGCATCACTATCATCACTGTCATCATCATCATCAGAATTTGAAGATGAAGGCACATTCTCATACATTTCATAAATTTCCTTGTATGCTTCAATCCTTCTTTTCTCTAAATCATCATCAACATTCTTGACAGCAGTAGCAGCAGGCTCAGAAGAAGAGGAGGGGGCAGAGGCAGAGGCATCAGACATCTATTCATCAAGAACTGCCTGTTCAGGAACAACAGGTTCCTGATCTGCCTGCCTTAGAGATAACTGGCTCTGGAACTGGAGACACTAGCAAATCTCCATGCCTGGCTTCCAAGTTTGGGGAATAGCAGACAATGGCCTTGGAGAGGTCTTCAACTGATTCTTTGGAAGATGGGTCTGAGCAGAGGGACTGAATGGTAAGCTGCAGAATCTGATCCACTAGAGAGGTGGATTTGAAAGAGCTGCTGGGAGGAACTTCTGGAGGAGGAGGAGGAGCACCTTCTGTGCTTTGAGCCAGGGAGACCAAGACTGTGCTGACATCAGCTAGGTCTGACCCTTGCTCTTCAGGAACTTCTGCCTCTGGAGCTTCATCCTGGAACATCTCCCCCTGCCTAGACTCTGGGAAACTAGAGTCTGGGCCCCCAGATGAAGGGAAAGAGGAAGAGGAGAGAGAAGCAAGTTGAGAGAGAATAAGATCAAGCTTAGAATGCACTGGGGCCAGACTTTGATCAATAAGCTTCTGTAATTTAGAAGCTATGTGACCAAACACCTGGGTGGCTATCTGTGAGACATCCACAACCAGTACATCTGGAGTTGGGTGAGAAGAAGAAGAAGGGATGGAAGATGTGGTATGAGCACAAGAAGTGGATGGAGGAGGAGGAGTGAAATCTGATGGGATTTCATCCTGAGAAAAGTCTGGAATGGAAGTGTCTTGTGGAGGAGGAGAATTTTGAGGAGGTGAAGGTGGAGATAGAGTGGAGAGGTTTTCTGGAGGTGAAGGAGGAAGAGAAGAGGAGGCAGGCTCTTCAGAATGTTGAAGAGTCTGTGAGAGAGGAGGAGAAATCTGGGGTGGGGGAGTGCCTATTACAGCCCTGGTGTCCTCAAAAGCTTGAACTGATGGAGCCACTGGAGCTGATTTCTTCTGGAATGTCCTATCCCATTTCTTGAAAAGAAGGGGAGTCAGTTTCTTGGAGGCATTAATGCCAACAACAGTAGAAACTGAGAGGGCTGAACACTTGGCCTGAAGGAAGATTCCCAGAATCCTTCCATAGCCTACATTCCTTGAGGTCACTTTCTTTTTGATGGAATCAAACAGAGTCAGACCCCAATTGATGTGCCTCTTCTCAATCAAAGCACTCATGACTAGAAATTGCTGCCTGTTTATGTAGTCATGTGCTGAGCTCTTCCCCATCAGAACCTTTCCCACAACATCTGCCAGGAAGGTGTATTCCACTGCAAAATCACGTTTCAGAAGATGTTTAGGGTTACTCCCAGAGTACCCCATCCTGTCCAGCATCAGATTGAACTCTTCCCCAGTGAGTTCCAAATCATCATCTCCATTTTCAAATTCAAATATCTCAAACAAAACAGCAGCACTCAGAACAACTTCATTCCCTGAAACCTTTCCTGCAATTTCTGTGCCATTTCGAATCTCAGAAGTGAATGCCCATTCCTTTATCTCATTGATATGAATCTTGGGCCGGCAAGTCATAAACTTGCGCAACTTCGGGTCTTCAAAGAGATTTAGAATGTCTGTGAAGCCTTCTCCTGACTGGGCAAACGATTCCAGATCAATATCGAATCCCGTATCGAACTTTATTGAGGCGAGGACTCCAGCAGTGATCGACATTGTTCCTGCAAAGAAAGAAAAACGATCAAGTGTAAAGGGAACTGGAGTGTATAACCCTCATATTTCCCGAGTCGGTGTGACCCGACCCGGATGAGACCAAGACAGCAAGGGTAGCCGAAACAGTAGAGACCGGTTAAGGCAAAAAGAGGCAGTGGGGGAAGCGGAGGGAACACCCGCTCCCCCGACTCCCTTCGGGCGAGTGGGAAGAGCCTTCCCACTCGCCCGGTCTTCTTTGGGCGAGTGGGAGGAGCCTCCCACTCGCCAACCCTCTTTGGGCGAGTGGGAAGGGCTCTCCCACTCGCCGGCCCTAGGTAGGGGGAGTGGGAGGAGCTCTCCCATTCGCCGGGCGAGTGGGAGAGGTCCTCCCACTCACCGTCCCCTTTGGGCGAGTGGGAGGGACCCTCCCACTCGCTGGGCGAGTGGGAGAGGCCCTCCCACTCGCCGGCCCCCTTTGGGGGCGAGTGGGAGAGGCTCTCCCACTCGCCGCCCCCTTTTTGGGCGAGTGGGGGGGGGGACCCTCCCACTCGCCCGGCATCCTTAGGGGAGGCAGGCAGGACCCCCCCGTGAGGGGGGGAGTGGGCACCTCGAACCCCACTCGCCCCTCCTCCTGCGTTGACTGTTCATGGTCATGGTCGGACTGCGGATAGCAGGATTTTGGTTATCCGCAGTCCAATTTTGGCTATTCGCAGTCCATTTTTGGGAAAGTCTATAAATAGACCCCCACAGGCACCTTGGGAAGGGTTGGTCACTACCCCCTCCCTCACGCGTGAGCAAGCACTACCCCTCCCCTTGTCGTTGAAGGTGGTCGGTGAGGTGATCCTTAGTGCCCTCCAAGGTGCCCAGGCTCAGCATTGGCTTGGGAGGGGAAGTTCCTTGTGAGCTTCCGGGTATGTGGTGGGACCTCCACGCTGTAGCTTAAGGGTCTGTTTCTAGACTCCAGAGATCGTCAAGGGCAAGTTCCTCAGTTCTTAGTGACCGGTCAAGGGTCTAGGCTTGGGTCAAGTAAGGGTTAGTCGCAACCCCCTTTCGAACGCTGAAACCGGGTTACTGGTTTCAACATTCTGGGGCGGTGAGCGTGGAAGCGACTAGTTCGGAAAACTCTGAGCCAAGTCTCATGGCTGGAAGCGACGAGTTGGGAGACCCGCCTCCACCTTGCGAGTATGTGAAGAAGAGCGACTTCGACGAATTCAGCAAGAGGATCCTGGAGTTCATGCAGGCCGCATCCTCCGCTCGCGGCGAGTGCTCAACCCCACCTGCACCTAGGATCCCCTCACTCCCCCTAGTGGAAGTGAGAAGCAGTCAGCAAGAGAAGGGGCCAGCCTCGGGGGAGGGCTTGAGCCTCCAGGCGCGAGTGCTCTTCAACAGTTCGCCCCGGACCAGCTGCCCCGGCGGGGAAGTGATGCGAGCGCCTCCCCCCAACCAAGAAGAATGAAGAAGCCCTTTCTGCGAGCTGGTCATGTCAGCCCCCGTTCCGGATGGGTTTCGCGATCCTGCCATGTCCTACTACGAGGGGGATAGCGATCCTCTCCAGCATCTTCAGTGGCTCGAGGACATGACCACGATCAGGCAAATGTCGGACGCCTTCATGTGCAGGCTTTTCGCCGTCACGTTTCAGGGAAATGCGAGGGATTGGTTCCACTCGCTTCCGGCGGGAACCATCTACCGCTTCGAGGATCTGCGTCGAAGTTTCTTGTTAAGGTTCTCTACCTCGAAGAAGAGGAGGAAGAGCATGGAGGCCTTGTTCGCAGTCAGGCAAAAGCCAGGGGAGACGCTGGCTAGCTACATGGATAGGTTCCAGGCGGAGGTCCTTCTTGTCGTCGAAGTGCCCGGGCACACCCTGCAGCTAGCCTTCACCCTTGGGCTGCAGCCTGGGCTGTTTCGGATGTCTGACTCGGGACCCTCCCCTGTCTTTCGAAGAGCTGATGAAGCGTGCTGATCGTGAGACCGAGTGTGAGGCTACCGATCAGGAGTTCGTGGCTAGGTTAGCCGAGGTAGCAGAGGAGGAAAGGAGAGAGCGTGGAGGAAGAAAGAAGGAGGAAGTGAGGAGTCAGGGACACCAAGAACCCCCCGTTGGGCAGGAGCAAGGCTGGGAGTTTCAACCACCAGTCGCCCTACCGACCTGGAGGCCGCCAGGAGGACCCCCTCGAGGCCAAGGAAGAGGCCATTTCCAAGGGAGAGAAAACTTTCAGGGGGAGGAGGGACGGTTCAACCCAGCAGGGAGGCAGCCGGACACAAGGCCATCGCAACCCCACCCCCTGCAAACCATGATGACTGGCCGAAAAGGAGGAAATAAGAAGAGGGGTCGCGCAAGGAAGGAAGCAAGGATGATGACATTGCCGTACTGTGACTTCCATCAGCAGGAGGGCCACGCGACAGCCACGTGCCCAGAGTTTCTGGAGGTAAGGAAAGAAAGAAGAACCTCGACAGAGAGGAGACAGCTATACCCGGAACGACCAGGAGGAAGCTGAGGAGATGGAGGAAGTGATGAATGAGAAGGCCAAGGTGCATGTGGCCGAGTAAGCGCAAGGAAGCGCATTGTAATGGTATGTAATTTATTTATAATATATCAAAAGTAGTTAAAGATAACATCTAAGTCGAGTCCTCGACTGGAGACCACTCGCCCGGGCTTGTTGATGCCGGTTGCTGGGTGGCTCGTCGGGTAGATTCGTTTTAAGTCGTCCTCAACTGGAGACCACTCGCCCGGGCTTGTTGATGCCGGTCGCTGGGTGGCTCGTCGGGTAGATTCGTTTTAAGTCGAGTCCTCGACTGGAGACCACTCGCCCGGGCTTGTTGATGCCGGTCGCTGGGTGGCTCGTCGGGTAGATTCGTTTTAAGTCGAGTCCTCGACTGGAGACCACCCGCCCGGGCTTGTTGATGCCGGTCGCTGGGTGGCTCGTCGGGTAGATTCGTTTTAAGTCGAGTCCTCGACTGGAGACCACCCGCCCGGGCTTGTTGATGCCGGTCGCTGGGTGGCTCGTCGGGTAGATTCGTTTTAAGTCGAGTCCTCGACTGGAGACCACTCGCCCGGGCTTGTTGATGCCGGTCGCTGGGTGGCTCGTCGGGTAGATTCGTTTTAAGTCGAGTCCTCGACTGGAGACCACTCGCCTGGGCTTGTTGATGCCGGTCGCTGGGTGGCTCGTCGGGTAGATTCGTTTTAAGTCGAGTCCTCGACTGGAGACCACTCGCCCGGGCTTGTTGATGCCGGTCGCTGGGTGGCTCGTCGGGTAGATTCGTTTTAAGTCGAGTCCTCGACTGGAGACCACTCGCCCGGGCTTGTTGATGCCGGTTGCTGGGTGGCTCGTCGGGTAGATTCGTTTGGGTTGGTAAGGCTCCAAGAAGAGAAGACGGTCTGAGGATGTGTTGAGTTTCTCCACCTCCAGGTGAGCTCGGCTCCCTGTTAGGTGTTGAGTTCCTCCACCTCCAGGTGAGCTCGGCTCCCTGTTAGGTGTTGAGTTCCTCCACCTCCAGGTGAGCTCGGCTCCCTGTTAGGTGTTGAGTTCCTCCACCTCCAGGTGAGCTCGGCTCCCTGTTAGGCGTTGAGTTCCTCCACCTCCAGGTGAGCTCGGCTTCCTGTTAGGTGTTGAGTTCCTCCACCTCCAGGTGAGCTCGGCTCCCTGTTAGGTGTTTAGTGCCTCCACCTCCAGGTGAGCTCGGCTCCCTGTTAGGTGTTGAGTTTCTCCACCTCCAAGTGAGCTCGGCTCCCTGTTAGGTGTTGAGTTCCTCCACCTCCAGGTGAGCTCGGCTCCCTGTTAGGTGTTGAGTCCCTCCACCTCCAGGTGAGCTCGGCTCCCTGTTAGGTGTTGAGTCCCTCCACCTCCAGGTGAGCTCGACTCCCTGTTAGGTGTTGAGTCCCTCCCCCACCAGGTGAGCTCGGCTCCCTGGTAGGTATGGAGTTCCCGCCTCCCACCTCAGGTCGAGTTCAGCTCGACTAGAGGTGTTGAGTTTTTCTCCACCCAAGGTTAAGATCAATTCGACCTAAAGGTGTTGAGCTTTCTCCACCTTCTGTTGAGCTCGACTCACAGGAGGGGTGTCTAGTGGAGAAAGGTCCGTTCCTCACCTCATGTCAAGTTCAGCTCGACTAGAGGTGTTGAGTCTCCCTCCACATTTGGTCGAGTTTAGCTCGACCTAAAGGTGTTGAGCTTTCTCCACCTCCTGTTGAGCTCGGCTCGCAGGATGGGTGTCTAGTGGAGAAAGGTTCGCCTTCCGCCTCAAGTCAGGTTCAGCCGAAGGACTCGGCAGGGGTATCCCGTTGGCAGGTCCCTTCGCGGATCCCCCTCAGGTCCCACCTACTCGTCAAATAGGTGGGTTGGACTTTCTTTCCGAGCTTGGGACAAGCTCGCAAAGAGCGGGGATTGTGTACAACCCTCATATTTCCCGAGTCGGTGTGACCCGACCCGGATGAGACCAAGACAGCAAGGGTAGCCGAAACGGTCGAGACCGGTTAAGGCAAAAAGAGGCAGTGGGGGTAGCGGAGGGAACACCCGCTCCCCCGACTCCCTTCGGGCGAGTGGGAAGAGCCTTCCCACTCGCCCGGTCTTCTTTGGGCGAGTGGGAGGAGCCTCCCACTCGCCAACCCTCTTTGGGCGAGTGGGAAGGGCTCTCCCACTCGCCGGCCCTAGGTAGGGGGAGTGGGAGGAGCTCTCCCACTCGCCGCCCCCTTTGGGCGAGTGGGAGGGACCCTCCCACTCGTCGGGCGAGTGGGAGAGGCCCTCCCACTCGCCGGCCCCCTTTGGGGGCGAGTGGGAGAGGCTCGCCCACTCGCCGCCCCCTTTTGGGCGAGTGGGGGGGGACCCTCCCACTCGCCCGACATCCTTAGGGGAGGCAGGCAGGACGCCAGGACCTCCCGTGAGTGGGGGAGTGGGTACCTCGAACCCCACTCGCCCCTCCTCCTGCGTTGACTGTTCATGGTCATGGTCGGACTGCGGATAGCAGGATTTTGGCTATCCGCAGTCCAATTTTGGCTATTCGCAGTCCATTTTTGGGAAAGTCTATAAATAGACCCCCATGGGCACCTTGGGAAGGGTTGGTCACTACCCCCTCCCTCACGCGTGAGCAAGCACTACCCCTCCCCCTCCCCTTGTCGTTGAAGGTGGTCGGTGAGGTGATCCTTAGTGCCCTCCAAGGTGCCCAGGCTCAGCATTGACTTGGGAGGGGAAGTTCTTGTGAGCTTCCGGGCATGTGGTGGGACCTCCACGCTGTAGTTTAAGGGTCTGTTTCTAGACTCCGGAGATCGTCAAGGGCAAGTTCCTCAGTTCTTAGTGACCGGTCAAGGGTCTAGGCTTGGGTCAAGGGTTAGTCGCAACCCCCTTTCGAACGCTGAAACCGGGTTACTGGTTTCAACATGGAGGGAGAAGAAGAGTTTGAGAGCGCAAAAGACAGAATCCAGACGAATAGAGATTAAATATTAGGGTTCGGCGAAGACGAGGGTTTGCGCGGAACGGATTTGACGAGAAGACACGTGTTAGCGGGAAATAAAAAGCTGTCTTTCGTCGATCCCGTTCGACGAATGAAATATTTCGTCGATCTCGTTCGACTAATAACTTTTCAAAACTTCTTTCATAAGGAAGATAGAACGTCAGAGACTTCGTCGATCGGGTTCGACGAAATCGAGACTTCGTCGATCGAGTTCGACGAAAATTCTTCAGAACTTTAGAAAGAAATCTTGCCCAGTTCGTCGACCTCGTTCGACGAAAAAGATGTCGTTCGTCGAGCGCATTCGACGAATTTTCTGAACCTTAATATATTGAAAAAATTTTGTTGGGTAGAAAACTTTGCCAAATAGATTGACTCCCCATTTATCATTCCAAGCTGATTTATAAAGAATTGATGTTTCTTTTCATCCAAAGGCTTGGTGAAAATGTCAGCTCTCTGCAAATCAGTTGGTATGAAGTCTAAATATATTTTCCCTTCTCCACATTATCTCTGGTAAAGTGGTGTCTGATCTCAATATGTTTAGTTCTACTGTGGAGTACTGGATTTTGTGCTATTGATATTGCACTGGTGTTATCACAAAAGATTTTGGAATTATTTAGATTGTAACCATAGTCTAGGAGCTGGTTCTGTATCCACAAAATTTGTGAACAGCAACTGCCAGCTGCTATGTATTCAGCTTCTGCAGTTGATGTAAACACAAAGGTTTGTTTCTTACAAAATCAGGACACAAGTTTATCTCCAAGGAACTGACAAGTCCCTGAGGTGCTTTTCCTGTCTATTCTGCATCCAGCATAATCAGCATCTGAGTATCCAGTTAACTCAAATCCTGATTCTGTAGGATACCAGAGTCCTAGATCTGGACAACCCTTTATATATCTTAAAATCCTTTTTAATAAAATATAGTGAGATTCTTTAGGATTTACCTGAAATCTAACACTAATACATGTGGCAAACATGATATCTGATCTACTGGCTGTTAAGTATAAAAGAGACCCCACAATGGCTCTATATACTTTCTGATCAACAGGTTTTCCTGATTCATCAGTGCCAGCAGCTGCATTTGAAGGCATGAGAGTTTTCATGGGGGAGGCATCTGACATCCCAAATCTTTTAACAAGCTCTTTAACATATTTAGATTGGGATATGAAGATGCCTTCTGTTGTTTGCTTAACTTGCAAATCAAGAAAGTAAGACAGTTCTCCCATACTGCTCATTTCAAATTTTGAATGCATTAGATTTGAAAATCTTTTGCATAACTTAGAGTCAGTAGAACCAAATATTATATCATCTACATATATTTGTACCAATAGAGTTTCAGATTTATGATTTCTAAAAAACAGTGTCTGGTCTACTTTGCATCTAGAAAACTTATTCTCCAAAAGAAAGTTTGTAAGGGTCTCATACCATGCTCTAGGAGCTTGTTTGAGACCATACAAAGCTTTATGTAATCTAAAAACATAAGAGGGTTGAGTTGGAGAAATAAAACCTGGTGGTTGTTCCACATATACTTCTTCTTTGATATCTTCATTTAGAAAGACACTCTTAACATCCATTTGAAATACCTTGAATCTTTTGTATGCAGCAAATGCTAGGAATATTCTAATTGCTTCCAGCCTTGCTACAGGTGCAAAAGTCTGATCATAGTCTATGCCTTCCTCTTGGCAGTATCCTTGAGCCACTAGTCTTCCCTTATTTCTGACTATGACTCCTTGAACATCCAATTTATTTCTGAATACCCATTTAGTGCCAATCACTGGATGATTCTTGGGTCTTGGAACAAGTTCCCATACTTTGTTCCTTTCAAATTGATTTAATTCCTCTTGCATAGCAGTAATCCAGTTGGGATCTTGCTCTGCATCTTTGATGGATTGAGGTTCAATTTGAGAGAGGAAACAGGTGTGCAAATTATTTTGATTTAGTTGATTTCTTGTTTGCACACCCACTGAGATGTCACCAATTACTTGAGATCTAGGGTGATCTTTTATGTTGACATAATCAGTAGGGAAAATAACTCCTCCTTGAGCTTGTTCATTTTCTCTATGAGGAATTTCTATGTCCTCCTGAACTTCAGCATTAACAGCCTCAAGATTTGTAGGAATATTTGCTGTATCCAATGTTGCTGCAATAGGACATTCTTCTTCACTGTCCTCATTAGGTAATAGAGAAGGATTTATTAAATTCTCTTTCTGTAGAGTTAGATTATCTAACTTCTCACAGAGAATTGGTACCTGTGCATCTTGTGAGGTAGAGATATTTCTCTCCTTGCAACTCAAGTTAGTTTTATCAAAAGATACATGAATAGATTCTTCTATTTTAAAAGAAGATTTGTTAAATACTCTGTAAGCTTTACTACTAACTGAATAACCAAGGAAAATGCCATCTGAAGCTTTTGCTTCAAATTTTTCTAGGTGCTTCTTGTCATTATTATGAATGAAGCACTTACAGCCAAAAGCCCTAAAGTAATTTACTCTAGGCTTCTTCCCTTTAAGCAGTTCATAAGGTGTCTTGCCCTTTTGTTTATGAATTAAACTTCTGTTTAAGACATAGTTTGCTGTGCTGACAGCCTCAGCCCAAAAGGATTGGGGCAAAACAGCATCTGCAAGCAATGTTCTTCCAGATTCAATCAGTGTTCTATTTTTCCTTTCAGCTACCCCATTTTGTTGAGGAGTTCTAGGAGCTGAAAAGCATTGCCTGATACCTTCCTTCTCACAGAATTCTTTCATCATAAGAGATTCAAACTCAGTGCCATGATCACTTCTGATCAATGCAATCTGAGTAGAATACTCAATCTTGATGCTCCTGAGAAAGTCTGTAAGAACCTTGAAGTTATCTGACTTGCTTCTCAGAAAGAATACCCAACTGAATCTAGAGAAGTCATCAACAATAACTAAGGTGTAAGACTTACCTCCCAAACTGTGTATGGGAAGGGGTCCAAAAAGATCTAAGTGCAGCAAGTACAAAATCCTAGGAGAATCACTCTTAGATAGTGACTTAAAGCTGCTCTTAGTCTGCTTTCCCAATTGACATGCCCTGCAAAGGCTTTCCTTCTTGTATGATCCAGAAGGTAGTCCCCTGACAAGGTTGCCCTTTGATAACTTGGCTAGGGTCCTATGGTTCACATGACCTAGTCTCCTATGCCACAAATCAGTATTTTTACTGACTTGGTTAAACAAGCAGATCTCAGGTTTGGCTGAATTAAAATCTACTAAATAAACATTACCTTGTCTATTTCCTAAAATAACAATATTATTTTCAGAAAAGATAATGCATCTAGATTGGTTGAAACATACCTGATATCCTTCATCACATAGTTGACCTATGCTGATGAGGTTATGTTTGAGTCCACTTACATAGGCTACCTTTTTGAATGTGATTGTCCCAATCTGGACTGATCCATAGCCTTCTGTTTGTCCCCAATTGGAATCTCCAAAAATCACTCTTGGTCCAAGCTTTGCCTTATAGTTGATTAATTTGGCTCTTGTTCCTGTCATATGTCTTGAACATCCACTGTCCAAGTACCACTGTTCCTCTGTGGTAGGATAGTTCTTTTTCTGCAATATAAGGAGGGTTAGGTGTTCTTAACCCAGGTTACCTTGGGTTGCTTTTTGTAACCTTGAAATGCAGAAATATATGAGACAGCAGGTTGACTATGATAACCTAGAGGGTGATATCTTCTAGGAGGGATAATCCAATCACTAAAGGAATTCTTCAGTTTAGAAGAGGATGTATGTTGTCTGTCCTTAGTAAAATTGGCGTTCGACGAACTTTGTTGTGTTCGTCGACCTGGTTCGACGAAAGATGTGGCATTCGTCGAGCCCTGTCTGCAGCAGGTTTTCTGCTTAGATTCAGGCCTTGGTTTTCGTCGATCTATGTTCGACAAAACCTGTTGGTTTCGTCGATCGCCGTTCGACGAACTTGCTTGAGCAATATTTGTTTCAGGAATTTTTCCTGTGTCTTGTATTGCTTCTTTCCCTTTTGCAGATACAAATTTTACTGGGGTAGATAACATATTCTTCTTCAAAAGAAGAGGTTGATTAGATGATGCCCCCAAGCCCAGTTTGCCATTCAGCCTGACATTCACTGTGCTTGTGATATCCATCAGCTTGAGACTTCTCCCATTTAGAGAATTCTCTAGCTGCTTGGCCTCAGTTAGCTGTGTTTCTAGAGAACTCACTTGTTCCCTGGAAATCCTTAGCTCATTTTTGAGCTTAGTGTTTTCAATGGATATTCCATCCATCTTAGCTAACTTGTCTCTCAGAGAAATAATTTCTTTCTCTGATCTAATCATATCTTTACACAATTGTTTAAAGTCATCTTTAAACTGTTCTGAATGAAAATCAAAACTGGAAATTACCTCATCCCCATTAGCTTCAGATTCATCATCTGAGTTGTCATTTGATGAGGAGGCATTGATTGCCATCATGCAGAATTCCTTGTCTTCTGCTTCCTTCTCCTCATCACTGGAACTGGAGGATGACTCAGATTCAGTGTCACTCCAGGTTTCAGCAACAAAGCCTTTTTCTCTTTTCTTGTGGCCTTTTGATGAGTGTTTGCTGGAGTGTTCCTACTCTTTTCTCCTACTTTTCTTGTGAGCTTCTGGGCACTCAGTGAGGATGTGTCCAGGCTTCTTGCAACCAAAGCATATTATTTCTTTAGATGGAGTTTTATCATACCTTGGCTTTTCATTGTGCCTGTTGGACTTTCTTCTAAAGTCCTTCCTTGCCATCTTGTAAAATCTCTTTGCTAAGAGACTCAGCATCTCCTGATCACCAATCTTGTCTTCTTCCTCTGTTGCCTGAAAGGCAATGCTCTTCTCTTTCTTTGAGGATGAAGATGGAGAGGCTTCTGCTTCTCTGCTCTTTATCAGCTGCTCATAAGATTTGAGCTTCCCAAGAAGATTCTCAGTTGTAATCTCACTTAGTCCTCTGGCATCTTTAATTGGCCAGATTCTTGTGTCCCATGTGCTGGGGAAGCACATCAGGGCCTTGTCATTAATTTCAGTGACTGTGATCACTTTCTCCAGGGTTCTCAGCTCATTGATGATGAGGCTGAGTCTGTTGTACATCTCTGCAACAGTCTCTGATTCTCCCTTTTTGAAATTCTCGTACTGGGAGATTAAATGTGATCTTCTGTCCTTTCTCTCATCTGCTGATCCTGCCACCATTCTTGTGAGGGAGTCCCAAATTTCTTTGGCAGAGGTGCAGTCAACCACCTTCTGAAATATGTCATCAGACATGGTTTGTGCCAAGATATTCATGGCCTTTGCATCAGCAATTTTCTGTTTCTTTTGTCTGTCCATTCTGGAGGAGGGACAGCAGTTGTATCTGTTGTTGTTGAGGTTGATGCAGTTGGAGGTCCTGTCAAAATAGAATTAAAAATTTCCTCATCGATAGAATTCATGTAAAGTTTGATCCTTGCTTGCCATAGTGCAAACTTGTTCAGATTGCACATAGGAGGTCTTGTGCTTGAATATTCTTTGTTCTGTGCCATGACTCTAATAAACAAAAAAACCTTTAAAGTAGTCTAGATCTATCAGATCTGTTGGTCCAGGTGTTAGCCTGTAACAACCAACCCAACCTCTGATACCAATTGAAAGTAGGGATAGATCAAGATTACTCTAGAGGGGGGGGGGGTGAATAGAGTATTTTAAAATAATTTTACTTAGCTTAAAGAAATCTGTAGAAAACAATTTGAGTTATTTAAGTATATGTGTAAGTGAGTGCAGCACAGATATAAACATAAACTAAAACACAGCACACACAGCACAACACAAATAATAAAGGCAAACACAGAAGACACAAAGATCTATAGTAGTTCCCCTCAACCTGGGTACATCTACTCTTCTACCACCCTGGTAGGAAATCCACTAAGGCTTTTTGATCAGGTGAGCCTTCACCACAGAGCTTTTGATCAGGTGCTCAAAACCACCACAGAGCTGTTGATCAGGTGCTCAAAACCAAAAATCAACTTTTGAAGGGAGTTACAACCCTGTACACAGTTATAAAATAAAAGTAAAATAAAGATGATGGTGTCTTCTCTTTTCTCTAACAACAGAGAAGACTAGTGGATTGTTGAATGATTGTCAGATCTCCCCCTGTGAATAAGAGTAAGAAAAACAGGAGAGAAAATTTGCTCAGGGTGTAGGTCTTCTTGATCTTCAGAGTATCGTCGGCAAAAGTTCTCTAGAAGGAATTGATGCAGATGATTCCTAGAGATTAAGAGTAGGTGTCTGGAGAAGATGAAGACTTCAGAGAAAATCAGAGAGAGTTCTTGAGAGGAATGAAAACTGAGTAGCAAAAGATTATTTTCTGTATCTGTGTCTCTCTCTAGAATAAATAGCAATGATAATCTCTGGACGGGAGAGAGTTGATCCTCTTTCAAATTTCAAACAGGGCTGGAAAGGAATGAGACAAAAAGGAAAGATTTGCCTCTTGACAGAAAAAGGAATACCAATATATTAAATTCCTTGAAACTTGCAATCTGCCTTATAAAATAATCTGCACGCAGCCCTTAATTAATGCAGCAACGGCCATAAAATCTTTGATAGAAAATACTGCAATAACTGACTGATATTATAATAAGAACAGATGTCAGCCTTCATAAGAAATCCTGAGGATAACTCCAAAATAATACTCTGAATAGAAGAGGTCACTGAATATAGAAACTCTGAAGAAGTTCGTCGACCTGAGGGAAAGTTCGTCGAACTTAAACTGGGAAGTTCGTCGAACAAGAAGAAACTTTCGTCGAATAGAACTTTGAAGATCGTCGAACCAAGTTCGTCGAACGGATTCTTGAATTCGTCGAACGTGTTCGAAGTTCGTCGAACACCTTGACTTAGCTAATCTTCAAATCTCTTCTAGACTTAGCCTATGACCCTTATACTATACATGATGGGTCAAAACAAATCCTATACCTAGAAATAGACATCCTAGCCCAAATCAGTAATAGGGTTGAACTATGTTCCAACAGTTGGCAAATAAGAAACATCTGATTAATTATCAATAAGTGTTTATCAGAGTTTACCCAGGAAAAAGTCTACTTCCTTCCTTTAAGAAAAGTAGATAGGTCCTCATAGACCATCCTGAATTTCCTTTTCACATATCTGAAGTTTGCAGGAGTGGCTTTCTCTGGATTCTTCTGTATTCTTTCATGACCTTTGAATAGTTTCTTCAAATCCACTTCAGTATTAGGATGAACATCCTTGAGTGTGAAGCCAAGACCAAAAACTTTTGCTGTCATCAAATTTATGATTTCTAGATTTAAATCATCTGAATCAGGTTCTTTATCAGGATTTGATTCAGCAGCAGTTGGTTGTGCTTTCCCAGAGGTTGAAGCTTTTGAGAACATAATCTTCTTCTTCTTCTCTTCAGGTGATTTTTCTCCTTTCTTCCTTTTCTGAGGAAGCTGTATTGCATCCTCTGGATTGCACCCAATACCTCCTCTGTGGAGTTGCCCTACTCCTTCTAACATTTTGGCTTGGGGATTCTTTGTAGTATACTTTGTATGATCAAATAGAGTAGATTTAATTGGAATTGCTTTGGCCAACTCTTCCTTTTCAACAACCTCTTTTTCTCTTTTCAGGATATCAATAAACCTGTTTTTCTTCTTTTCAAGCTCCTTTTGGGCTGCCTCATATTCATATCTTTCTCTATCACCAATCTCCTTTAAGACATTCTTTTCACGGCGTCAAGGCGTACCAAGGCGAGCCCCGGTCACCTTGACGCTTAGGCGCCAAGGCGGACGCCAAGACGACAATAAGACGAGCAAATGCAAGACGACAATTTTAAAAAAAAAAAAACAAATGAAGACTATAGACAACAGTTATTATAATAACCGCTGTCTATAGTGACTGTCAGGGGAGAATAAACAGCGGTTATTATAATAACCACTGTCTACATAACTATAGACGACGGTTATTATAATAACCGCTGTCTACATAACTATAGACGGCGGTTATTATAATAACCGCTGTCTACATAACTATAGACGGCGGTTATTATAATAACCGCTGTCTATAGTCCCCTGACAGTCACTATAGACAGTCACTATAGTCCCCTGACAGTTATTATAATAACCGCTGTCTATAGTCCCCTGACAGTCACTATAGACAGCGGTTATTATAATAATCGCTGTCTATAGTCCCATTTTTTTTTACAAGTCTGAAAGAGAATTTACAACTCCGTCAGCAGTCATTCAGCATTCAGATACACATTTTTTTCATTAATACATCCAAAATGAACCAGGCAACCAACATGAATCATTATTAATATAAATCACTTTTTAGTTTTTTATAAGTATCATTCCACACATTGAGGAATAGTGACATGAACAATCACACATTGAGGAATATCAATTAGTAAAATATGTAAATTCAGAATCAAATAGAAATAATATATTAAAAATCAATATATATAATGACAATCACAACCATTTCACTCAATATCAAAATGTTATCATCATACACTGATACACACTAACATTAATAATTTTTTAGATCAAATAGAATCATCATCTAGTAAATCGTCATTGGCATTGCATGAGCTTAGTTGGTTTGAGTTACTCGTCATTTGCCCATAATTATCAACAATATCTTATCATCATTTGCAAAGCTAATATGATTTAGATCTTCATCCCCTTCTGCTATTAGTTCAAGATTAGCTGGAGCTCCACTTCGTAAATTTCGAGCCCCAGTCCCAATAGCTCTCTCTACAGCTTCCCATTTGAGATCATCATCATCATAAACTAAAGCTTCCTCCGGTTGGTTCATCATCCACTCACTACTCCAATCTAGCTCATCAAGCACTAAGGCTTGTAATTTCTTCATTTTTCACGTTTTTCTTGGAATCGTGCTTGCAGACGACGATTGTATTGGATGTATACAAGATCATTAAGCCTTCTATGCTCAAATCTAATTTCTTTTCTTTGTGTGAATCTGAATCAAGATAGTTGCAAACTTGTTATTTGTTAGTAGATAAAACAAGTTCAATTTTAAATTATTGAGTTTGTATACTTACAAACTCAAAAGTACTCCAGTTGCGCTCACAACTAGAAGAAGAACAACATAAGCCAAGTATGCGCAATGCTACCTTTGTAAGGTCAACATTCGGTTCTCCATGTGCACCCCACCAATCAACTATTTATTTAAGACAAAAATAAATTAGTATAACATATAAATAGTTTAAGAAAAAATAAAAAGCGTAATCAATATTTACTTGGATTTAAGGTGGTTCGTTGCCTAATAGCCATAAACTTTCCAAAACTATTTCGAGATGCTTTATAGTTAGTGCCTTGCTCTGCAATCTTGTCTTGCAATTGTTGATCGGACACTGGTATTGCAATAACATCATTGAAAGCATCTTGAAATATCCAAGTATCATCAGGATGTTTTTCCTTATATTCAAAATATTTGTTTGGATTTAGAAACAAAGCCGCTCTATACAACTGTTGCTCCATTTGATTTGTCCACCTATTTTGAACAATGTCAATAATTTTTTTATATAATCTTTCTTTATTATCAAAATGATCTTTGATCTTTTGTTTGGCTTCTTCCATTGCCACATATACTTCAGGCATAGCTGGCTTTTCATCTCCATCTACTAATCACAAAACAGCTATAAGTAGCTTTTCTCCTTTTAGGCAATCTCTTACTCCATTCCAAAAAACAGCTGAAAGTATTGCTTCAACAACTTGTTTTCTGGCTTCGATTTTTGCCAGATTAGCAGCATTCCATGAAGACGACACAAAAAATAATTTCAACTTCTCATGCTTAAGCACACTTTGTACAGTAAGGAATGATGTTGCAAATATAGTCACTGAATGCCGGACTAGATCACCACCTATAGTAGTGCTTACTGCATCAAGTAAATTAGTGTGCCTGTAGATGAAATTTGTAATCATCCTTGCCTTTTTTATCAACATTTTATTTTGTTGTAGCTTGCTTATATCTTCTAGCATGAGCTCAATGCAATGAGCTGCACAAGGAGTCTAGAATAATGCATGCCTTCTCTCCATTAAAATTTTACCAGTTGCCTTATAATTGGAGGCATTGTCAGTCACTACCTGCATACAACATAACTTTGTATATATCCATAGTTCTATACTTCTATACTCTATAGTTGTAGAGTATTAAACATGAAATATGAAAATTAAAATAAGCAAAAAATTTACCTGAACAACACAATCTGCTCCCATCTCTGTTATTTTACTATCAAACAACTCTGATAGCATTGTAGCATCTTGAATATGACCGGATGCATCTACGGAACCCATAAAATAAGTTCCTTCTGAACAGTTTACTAGGAAATTGATCAAATGCCTCCCTCTCCTGTCTGTCCAACCATCTGACATAAAAGTGCAACCATATCTCCTCCAATACTCTTGATACTTTGTTTTCATATCCTTAACTTTCTCTTTTGTATTTAATAACAAAGGGACTCATAAATCATGATAACTAGGGCGTTTATAATCAGTCCCATACTGTTCAACTGCTTCAAGCATTACTTCAAAACTTCTTGCCTTTGCAGCATTGAAAGGAATTCCACATTCATAGAACCAATCAGCAACATAGCCATCAACTTTCTTTTTCCCTTCAGGAGATCTAAAACATCTCTCAATAGTAGTTTGTGCAGGACCTTTAACACGCCTTTCATCAACTACATTTTCGGGAGCACGTCTCACATGAGCATCCATATGGCCCCGTTTTTGTGGAACGTAGAGTATTTTTCTCTTTTTGGCACTTGTCTCAGAACTTGGGACAAATGAACTTTTAGCTGTAGATAATGCCGGAGATACATTCTGTGAACCTGTTCGCTTTATTTCTTGTTCACTCGCATTATCATCATCAGCTGTCAAATCCACCTTGTTCTTTTTTTATCATTTAAAGCTGCATACATCTCAGTTGCTATTTCCGAAGTAGTCTTAAAACACTTTGCCACATCTCCATATCCGTCACATAAGTATTGTTTCAATCTTTTGATTCCCCCTTTATATACTTTATCACACAAATTACATTTAACTATATTTTTATCCTTTATGTCAGGCTAATGTTCATACTTCCATTCAGGATCCTTTGAATTTGCGTTTCTTTTAGGATCAGTTTTTGGATCAAGCTCATTGCTATCAACGGATGGAGCAAGCTTGTTATTGTTTTGGTCTTCCATCTTTCACAAACAAGACATATAGAATTCATAGTTAGGTCGGGTCAATGTCCATAAACAATTACAATTATAATTTACACATATACAAGTAGTTCATACAGTCCTATTTCTACAAAAGTATGAAGTAAGTAGTAACACATACAAAATTACACAAGTAGTTCATACTGAAATCTTCATACAGTTCTATTTCTAGTTTTCTACAAAAGTATGAAGTAAGTCAAGCAACACACTAACACATACACAATTACACAATTACATTTGATTAGCAATAAAACAAAATATGTTTCAAACTTTCAATCATGTTTCATGTCGCACAATAATTGATTATATAATCACAAATCTTATTTCGCATATTATCAATTTTCTCATGCGAAAATTCAGTTACTCCATCATAGATCTGCAATAAAAACAAAAATATTTGTTAAAATAAATTCAATATAATTATTATCAAACTATATGCAGTTAACTTACCTTTAATGACATTGTCGTACTCCTAAGAGCATCAATTATGTCAATCATGCAGCACATGATATAATATCCACATTGAATATCTGGTTGTTTAGGACACTAAATAAATAAACAAATAGTAAACATTAAAGTTTAGAATTTTAAATATCAAAAAAATTATATAACATATACTCATATAGGCTATAGCTTACCGACTTCCACCTTATAACCTTTGGTTTTGGAAAACTAGATTTTCGATCCTTTGCTAAATCCTTCAATGCACTTCATAAAATATAAAAAAATTTAAGTTTACAGTCGAATCTAAATTTCAAATAGGGAAAAAATTAATTAATAAACTTACAGTGTAATGACATTTTTAAGATCGTCACGAATGTCTATATTTAAAGGATCAAGCCAATAAATTGTATTTTTACTGTATTCAATAATCGCCAACATCCAATGTACGCTGTGTAACAAATAAAATTATTAATATGTAATAACTTAATTAGAATAAAAAATAGCAATAATTATTGATACTTACTCTCTATGATATGACAAAAATAATAAAGAATTCGGTTAGAGTTGAGTAAACCTATTTTTTAGATCTTGTACTCGTGATTTAATATGCTCCTTGACAAACTTATCATTAAAAGCAAAAATAGATGTTGGATTATGAAAAGATACATTTTTTGTGTATCTAAACTTTTTTAGTTGTGAATCTATGTACCTGTAAAAAATATGTAAATTCAAAATCAATATATATATATTAATTAAAAATCTTAGGTTTGTAATATTTGATAATCATTACTCATCCAATACATATGATGTTAACTCCAATTTTTTTTCATATTAAGAAAATCAAACAACTCTGAAACTTCAAAGTATGTACATGTTGAGTCTTCAGTCCCAAATACATTTGGATGTAATACCAGAGTTATTATTTTTCCCTGTCTCTTCATCGTAGTAATGAAATCGGGTAACATGACAATGACATCATTTGTATTATGTGGCATTAAAAATAATTAGTATTTCGGGAACAAATATTAATTACATAAAAATAAAAAATAATAATTATAAATTTTTAATATCGAAGACGGTAAACACCCATGTGATGTTTCAGGTTGATGTGATGTTTCAGGCCCATGTGAGGCTAATACAAGTGCCTTAGACATGTTTTGAGATGTTTCAGTTCTAGCACCAAACATGCGCATAAGTTCATCAATTTGATTTTTCATGCCAGCCATCTCTGATTGATGCGTTTGTTGTTGTTGGTTGAGTTGGCTCTGAAAGGCCTGCTCATGTTGTTGTTGTTGTTGGTAGAGTTGGCTCGCATATGCTTGATGCTCTTGTTGTTGTTCTTGTCTCCATAACTCTTGTTGCTGGCTTAATCTTTTTTGAACAATAGATTCCACATCTTCAATATGAGCTATTGTTCTCTCCTTCCGCTTATCATTCTTGAAAAAACTTGTAATGGTGGAAAACTTGCCACCAACTCTTACTCTGCCCGGATGTTCCTTGCCTAAAACAGATGCAAGCATGTCATCTCTTCCCTGTGACACTGTTGCAGCAGTCTGGGACACTTGGCTCGAGACCTTATCTTAAGTGAAATCAATAAATATTAATGCAAATGATGAAATGAAAATTTACAAATGATGAAATGATAATTTAAACATACAATTTTAGCTGCCAAATCAGATGCATCTTGACTAATGTATTCACCAGTCTTTCTTTTGTGACCGACTTTCCATAGCTCCGCACGTGAAATTGGTGCATTTGCACCTTGTTCAATCTTGACAATAAAATGCAAATAAATTATCATTTAAATTATTGAGAAAACTAATTTTTAAAACAAAATATATGAGAGAGAAGTAGAGAACTAAATACTAATACCATCCTTTTTTCTAATCCAGAATAACCCATTCTGGAAGTAGTATAAAACGACTTCTGTGTTTTTGCTCTCTCTGTATTAACTTTACTTTTCTCATACACAAATAAATATTTGTTAATACTTAGAGTAGAATGCTTACAAAGTTAGTAGATGCTATAAAACATTGAGTTTATTAAGAACACATAACCATAGATTTCGGAGTGGTGCGATTGTCGACAAAAACTTTCCAATCTTCAGGAGCTATAAAATTATACTTGACAGGAACATTGTAATGATGCTCCAAATCAACATCTTTTACGTAAGTGACATAAAGTTTGGATTTCCAGGACCTCCAACTTTCGCCCATGTTTTTCATTAATCCATGACGAACACCATCAACATTATCAAAATAATTATGAAAATAATAGACAATATTATTAATAAATAACTAAAATAACACAGTTATCTAATCACTAATAACAAAATTACGTACATTTACTTCTTCCCATATTCGATCTTTAATTTTTTTATCAACTTCCTTCCATCTAGCACATGTAATTGGAACATAAATCTTCACAAGGGAACCAATTAAACTCATCAATTTATTAGACTCAGGCCCGAGAATAATGTGACCATCATCATTAACAGAAATAAAAAGCTTCTTCCCCTCTGCTCTTAGCTTATTCAATCCCATCATTTTAGTGAAGCCTCTTGTTGACTTTGATGAGGATCCTTTATCAGCCATTTTCTTGTAATAAGAAAACCTTAAAAAAACCCTAAACCATCAAAAGAACATAAAAAAATTCATACAAAACCGCAATGATATTGAGGTACTACCAGTCTACCAGTCTACCACGCATTAAGTCAATCACACATAAATAAAGAACTATAGAAGCAGTAGGAAGTTAGGTAAAAATGAAATGATCATTCAACTTAGAAATTATACCATTCAACTTAGAAATTATATGAACAAGAAAAAAACCGTAAAAACGAACCAGAGGAAAATGTCGACTTGTCGAGGAGAAATCGCCTTTAGGGTTTTCGCACAGAGCAGCAACGATCCAGCGACGGTAAAAAGTAAAATGTTGAGGTAAAATCTATTGTTTATATCCCTATTAGACAACGATTTATATATAAACCGCTGTCTATTCTGTTATTACGTGTACAATGGACAACGGTTTATATATAAACCGATGTCTATTCTGTTATTACGTGTACAATAGACAGCGGTTTATATATAAACCGCTGTCTATTGTACACGGAATGATACAATAGACAACGGTTTATATATAAACCGATGTCTATTGTACACGAAATGTTACAATAGACAACGGTTTATATATAAACCGCTGTCTATTGTACACGGAATGTTACAATAGACAACGATTTATATATAAATCGCTGTCTATTAGAGTATAGACAACGGTTTATATATAAACCGTTGTCTATACCCCTAATTTTAAAAAAAAAAAATCTGCCTTCGCCTTGTTTTCAATCGGCCGACTGGACGCCTAGGCGACGCCATGATAAGAATGCTCTAAGACTTTGTCGAGCTCTGGATTAGTGTAAGTTTTCATTGTGTTCTCTGGAAATTCAATGGTGTTGAAAGAATTGGTTTAAGAAATGGAGCACGTGGAGATGGAATCTGAGCTGGAGGAGGAAACTGAGCTGGAGGAGACAACTGATCTGGAGCTGGATTAGGTGAAGCAAGATCCTGGTCAGTCATCTTGACTGGTGAGGGTGCTGTTGTGGAATCTTCAGAGGACACTCTGAATGCAAGAACAATAGGAATGGTTGACTCTGTGTTTTCACGGAATCCTTGGAGAGAGTTGAGGTAGACCTGATCATCTGAAAATAGAGAAGACTTCCCCTGAATCGAGGACTCCCCTTGTGTTGAGAGCAGAATCCTTGGAGGGGTTGACTCCCCCTGAGTTGCAGAATCTTGAAGCTGTAGCTTGGAGGAAACAACTGGCTCCCCTTCAGAAATAGAGGGAAGAGGAATTGTTGTTGTGTACACTGAGTCTTTAGGAAGCTGCCTGCTGATACATTTCTACCCCTGCTTTATATCATTGAAAAAAGATATAAAGACATCTGCATGCACAACAACTAGTCTCAATTCCACATCAATGGCCTTGATTTCTGATGAAAAATCTTGCAACCTTCTGTGTTGGCCTTGTAGTTTGCGATAACATTCCTTGGAGAAGTCAAGATATAGAAAACTAAACTTTGATAACACTGTTTCGAGAGCAAGATTAACTGCTTCAATAACATCTTGTTGAAGCGACGAAGATGCCATTGAGATCTTGAAGGTACCTGCACTGAAACAAGAGAGAGGGACGAAGAGAGGAAAATGTAGGAGAGCAATAGGGAGAGAATTCGAAAAGCACAATAGAATCAAACGCATAAGTTGCTTTGAGTAGATGAATCGTCGCAACTAGGGTTTTATTCAAAGCAACGTCGAAAAGAGCTGAATTCAACGCGCCAGAACATGTCAATGCGTGCGATTTGTCAAAATCGACGGAGCGTCGAATTGACGTCGACGTGGCTTCGAAATATAATCATCAATGGTGATGTCGACGTAAGCGTCGATAGGTATTCGACGTTACGTCGAATGCTATTCGAATGAACCGTCCCAGAGAGCTCTCGAAGCTGACGTCGAGTAGAAGTCGACGGAACGTCGATTTGAATTCGACGCAGCTCTGATTAAACAGTTATGTTTTTCTCAACACTCCTTGCTGTTTTTCCCAGCAATAATTTTCTATTGAAAAATAGGTCTTTATACATAATAAGTGAGACCTACAAAACTCCATCAAGCATACCTAGTGCATTGATTAAGAATTTGTGCTTACTTTCATCAAGAGGCTTAGTGAAGATGTCAGTCCTTTGAGTGTCAGTAGATATGTATTGAAGGTTGATCTTGCCCTTCTCTACATTGTCTCTGAGAAAGTGGTGTCTTATCTCTATGTGTTTAGTTCTGCTGTGAAGAACATGATTGGAAGCAATTGAAATAGCACTAGAGCTGTCACAATAAATTATGGAATTGTCAAGGGAAAAGTTGTAATCCAACAGATGATTTTGCATCCACAAGATTTGTGAACATCAGCTTCCTGCAGCTATATACTCAGCTTCAGCTGTAGAAGTGGAGAGTGTGGTTTGCTTATTGCTAAACCATGAGATCAGTCCAGCACCCAGAAACTGACATGTTCCTGAAATGCTTTTCTATCCAGCCTGCATCCAACACAGTCTGCATCTGAATATCCAACCAATTCAAATCCAGATTCAGCTGGATACCATAAGCCAAGCTCAGGAGTACCCTTCAGATATCTGAGAATTCTTTTGACAGAACTCATGTGGGATTCCTTTGGGTCAATCTGAAATCTTGCACAAATACATGTAACAAACATTATATCAGGTCTGCTAGCTGTCAGGTAGAGAAGAGAGTCAATGACTGCTCTGTAAGTCTTTTGATCAAAGGACGTACCCTGTTCATCTCTATCTAAAACAACATTAGTAGCCATGAGGGTTTTCATAACAGAGGCATTCTCCATCCCAAACCTCTTAATGAGTTCTCTGGTATATTTGGATTGGGATATAAAAATGTCATCTGGATTTTGTCTGACTTGGAGACCAAGAAAATATGATAGTTCCCCCATGCTACTCATTTCAAATCTTGACTACATTAGGTAGGCAAACCTTTTGCATAAAGATTGATCTGTGGATCCAAATATAATATCATCTACATATATTTGTACAAGTAGTAGCTGATTCTTATGTGCTCTTGTGAAGTGGGTTTTATCTACCTTTTCCTTTTTCAAAGTTGTGTTCCAGGAGAAAAGTGGATAAAGTCTCATACCAAGCTCTTGGAGCTTGCTTGAGACCAGATAATGCTTTATCTAGTCTATATACAGAAGAGGGAAAAGTTGGATTGACAAAACCTGGTGGCTGCTCCACAAACATCTCTTCTTGAAGTTTTCCATTGAGAAATGCACTCTTGACAATCCATCTGGTATACTTTGATCTTCATGTGAGCAGCATATGCCAGGAACATTCTGATTGCCTCCAGCCTTGCTACTGGAGCAAATGTCTGGTTGAAGTCAATTTCTTCCTCTTGCCTGTACCCTTGGGCCAAAAGTCTAGCCTTATTCCTGATTATGACTCATGATGAGTCCATTTTGTTTTTGAACACCCACTTGGTGCCAATAACTGGGTAATTCTTTGGTCTTTCAACCAATGTCCAGACCTTGTTCCTTTCAAACTGTGTCAGTTCCTCTTGCATAGCAGATATCTAGTGAGGGTCACTGTCTGCTTCTTCAAACTTTTTGGGTTCATATTGTGACAGGAAACATTGCAGCATTGTCTCACTTGTGAGTTGTTTCATTGTCTTGACTCCTGCTGTCAAGTCTCCTATTACTTGAGTTGGAGGATGATCTTTTTGAGTCATCCTGGATCTTGTTGAGTGATCTAGGATATTCTCTTCTTCCTGAGCTGTTACTTGCTCAGCGACAGTTGGAGCTTCATCCTCATTTACTGGAATGATGTCTGTGGCTGGTAATCCAGGTGCTGCAGTTTCCTCTTCATCTGCTGCAGAATCTTCACCTGAGTCAGTGTCAATCTCCTGTTGTCCTTTTTCCTGACATACAGATGGATGGTCCACTAAGCTCATCCTTTTAACTTGTTCTGCTAGCTGGTCTTCTTCCTGCAGAATAGGACTGGTGGAAGTTTCCTTCCCCTTGTAAACCATGTTAGTTTCATCAAAGACCACATGCACAGGCTCCTCAATTTTGAGAGAGCTTTTATTGAAGCACCTATAGACCTTGCTTGATGAGGAATATCTTAAGAATATTCCATCATCAGCCTTCTTGCCAAATTTGGCAAGATGACTTTTCCCATTGTTGAGGATAAAACAAGTACACCAAAAAATTCTAAAGTAAGTGACTATGAGTGCCTTTCTCTTCAATAACTCATAGTGAGTCTTTAACTTAGTCTTGTGAATGAGACTTCTGTTCAGAACATAGTTTGCTGTATTCACTGCCTCAACCCAGAAGGACTTTGGCAAGTTGGATTCAACTAATAATGTCCTACCTGATTCAATTAGAGTTCTATTTTTCCTTTCAGCCACCCCCATTTTGTTGGGGGGTTCTAGAAGCTGAAAAATATTGTTTGATCCTTTCATCCTCACAGAATCTACACATTAACTGATTTTCAAATTCAGTGTCATGATCACTTCTGATCACAACAACCTGGGTGTTGATTTCAGATTGAATCTGTCTAATGAATCTTGAGAGGATCTTGAAGGTGTCTGACTTAGCTTTTAGAAAGAACACCCAGCTGATTCTAGAAAAATCATCCACAATGACTAGTGTGTAGGACTTACCTGCTAAGCTTTGAGTGGAGATGGGACAAAATAGATCCAAGTGTAACAGGAAAATGATTCTAGGGGAATCATTCTTACCAATTGGTTTGAATGATGCTTTGATCTGCTTTCCTAGCTGACAGGCTCTACAATGATGGTCCTTATTGAATTTACCAGTTGGTAAACCCCTAGCTAGGTTAAGTTTGGAGAGTTTGACAATGGTCTTAAAGTTAAGGTGACTAAGTCTCCTATGCCACAGCTCACTATTTTCTAATTGAGAATTGAATAAGCAGATCTCAGACTTTGTGTACTCAAACTCTACAACATAGACCTACCCTTTCTGAGACCAGTCAATACTATTTGATCAGTCTTAGAACTGACTATATGACATAGAGACTTGGTGAATACAACTTTGTATTCACCATCACACAGCTGGCTAATGCTAATCAAATTATGTTGAAGTCCTTCAACATAAGCTACTTTAGAAAAGGAAATTTCCCCAATTCTGAGCAAACCATATCCTCTGGTTTGACCAGAGTGGGAGTTCCCAAAAATTACCTTTGGCCCTTCCTTGGCCTTGAAATTCTCCAGCAACTCTTTTGCTCCAGTCATATGCATGGAGCAACCACTGTCCAGATACCACTGCCGGTTTGTGGTTGTACAGTCTTCCCTCTGCACATTGAATTAAACATTAGTAACGACCCTCTCATGCTGGGGTCTCTTTCTTCTATCATCATATGGAGATATGAAAGACTGAGATGATCTTCCATTGTTCTCCCTTAGGTGAAGAAGTGCTGCATTACTATGCCAGCAATATTTGACAATATGTCCTTGTTTAGAGCAGCAAAAACATCTAGGAATAGAAGTAAAATGAGGTTTTGATGTTTGGTAATTTTGTGCAGTAAATATGCGTCGAGAAGAAATCGACGCATTTTTAGAGTTGCGTCGAATGGAATTCGACGTACCTGCATAGTCTCGTCGATTGCCATTCGAAGCATGGTATGTGGGTGCGTCGAAATGATGTCGACGCATATGCTGGATTCCGTCGAGAATGCATTCGACGCATTCTTAAAATTGCGTCGAGTTCTATTCGACGTATGATTCTTATCATTAAGGGTTTGTGAATTTGCGAATTTGCGAATTTGTATTGTGAATTTGTATTTACAATTTTCATCAGCAAGTTGATTTCTGATTTTAATTCATCATTTTTGATCATTAGATCATGTCTAGCTTTATTATAGGCATTTATGCTATTTTTAAGAGTGGAAACGACAGAGTCGATATGAGTTTGATAATTATTCCTATACTCCTCAAATGTTTCATCCATCTCTTCTATTTCAATTTTATAGCTTTTGCATGTAGCACACTCATTTTCCAAAGATAAATTTTCTGAAGATTGTTTGCCTAAGATTCCTGGTTGATCACTAATGTCTACTCTATTAAATATGATGAGTTTATTAGAGTTATTATTCTTATGATCTTCACATGATTCTGAAATATTATTAGGTCTAGACCTAAATGATGCTATAGGTTTATCACAAGCATGTTTGCTAGTGAATGGTTGTGATTCCTGACCAAGATGATCAAATCTCTTGGAGATATTTTGTGAGATATCTTTGATCTTTTGACTCCTTCCATTTAGGGAGTCCTCCAAGGCTTTTGCCTTTGAGAGTTCTTTCTTTAGGTCTGAATTTTCATTATCTAAGGAATATATTTTTTTCTTTCTTAACCAGTTCACATCTCAGATCATAGTTGACTGAGAGTAGAGGATCTTTCCTAAGGACTTCTAGTCCTGATTTGATTATTTCAAGTTCCTTTAGATTGTTAATGTAGTTTTGGCAGAATTCCTTGAAGCATTCTTTGAAATCTTTTGAAGAAAAGTCAAGGTCTTCAAAAATGCTTACCTCATTCTCTGCAGAGGAGTCTTCCAGAGCCATTAAGCATGCTTCTTCTGGTCCACCATCTTTATCATCATCATCAGAGGAGGAGCTTGATTCAGAGTCTGAATCACTCCAGGTTTCAGCTATGAAACCTTTCCCTCCTTTCTTATCCTTTCTCATGAAGGATTTCTTCTTATGCTCCTTCCTCTGCTTGTTTTTCTTGTTCTTTTCTTCCTCAGGACATTCAGTAGAAATATGTCCCGGCTTCCTGCAGGAAAAACATATAGTCTTTTGTTTAGGAGTTTTATCATACCTTGGCTTGCTTAAGCTCCTCTCACTCCTTCTGGAATCTTTTGTCCTGACCCAATTTTTGAATCTCTTAGCCAAGAGATTAAACATTTCTTCCTCAGTGGTGGAGGACTCTGCTTCTGCAGTCTTTAATGCAAGAGTCCTTTCTTTAAGAGTTGGTATTCTTTTTTGGGCTTCTGATTCAACCCTGCTTTTCAGTAAAAGCTCATAGGACTTGAGCTTTCCCAGGAGAGCATCAGTTGATATCTCTCTGAGGCATCTAGAATCTCTAATAGCCCAGATTCTAAAGTCCCATGTGCTTGAGAAGCACATAAGGAGCTTGCCATTAATTTCTGTCAGAGAAATTTCCTTGTCAAGCCCTCTCAGCTCATTTATGATGAGGCTGAATCTGTCATATATTTCTGTTATGCTTTCATCAGCCTTTTTTCTTGAAATTCTCATATTGAGATATGGGAAGAGCCTTTTTGTCTTTTCTCTCATCAGAGCTTCCTTCAACTAGTCTAGAGAAAGATTCCCAAATCTCTTTTGCAGAGTTGCAATCAACAACTTTTTGGAATATGTCATCAGACATGGTCGAGACTAGAATGTTCATGGCCTTGACATCAAATGCTTTGACCTTCTTCTCATCATCAGTCCATTCTGCTCCGGGGACTGAAGTTTGTATGACCTTTCCACTAGTGTCTTTCCTTTTTGGGACTGAGGGACCTGTGAGAATGACATTGAAAATTTCTTCATCAATAGAATTCATATAAAGTTTTATTCTGGCCTTCCAGAGTGTAAACTTATTCAGATTACACACTGGAGGTCTTGTAGAAGCATAGTCCTTAGAACTCATTTTCTTTATAAAATATATTTGTAATAAAGAAATAAGAGTAGGAGGTCTTTTTGATCAAGGTGTTAACCTTTTAATGATCAACCTACCTCTGATACCAAGGTTGAGTGTGACATCCTAAGACATCTAATGACCAGATTATACCCTCACTATACAATGAGTAATCAAACCTAAGAGATAAAATCACTTTTAGGTAATTTGTTAAGTTAAATCAAAGGAGTTTTTCCCAACAGGTTATACCAACAATCTTTCATCTCATGACCTAACTTGTAACAATAAAAACATTTATAATTCTTACATATATTTTTCTTATAAGCTTGATTAGAGTAGAGAGGTCTTGAAAGAGATCCTTGCATTCTATAATTCTGCACAGTATCAGTCATACGTCGACTAATAGTCGACGTAAAGGATGGAAATAGCCTAACTGGTTAATCTTTATTTATGGGAGCTCTTCCCAGAATTCCTCTTTGCTCTATATAAATCATTTCATTTCTCAAATGTTTTGATTGTTTTTATTATTCTTTTTGTAGTGAACTTTCCTTCTAACACTTGTTGATGTAGAGGGAGTAGTAACCAGGGAATTTGCTGGTTCTTTTTCTTTTGTGTTTATGAACTTTATTGGATTTTTCAAAACTAATGCGCTGGGAGAGTCAGCACCCAGACTTAGGTTTTTAAACCTGACTGAAAGGTTTTTAGAAATAGCCTTCAGCTGCTGGCTCCTCCCATTCAAGTTATCTTCAAAAAGCTTAGTTTTATTTAGTTCAACTATTAGATTCTCGTACTCTGATTTCAGAAATTCAAGTTCTTCTTTTAGTTTATAATTTTCAATTCTTAATTCATAGTTTACCACAAGAATTTTCTTCTTTTAATATGTTAGTAAGATGAGCTATTTCTTCTTTTAAAATTTTTATTTGATTTTCTGCAACCAATTGGTTTTGACAGAAACCTTTAAATGTTGTTTTAAATTCTTCAGAAGAAAATTCAAAATTCTTAAAATAAGTTACCTCATCATTTTCTTTTAGAAGATCACCTTCCTTTTCAGTGAGTTCTAGAACCATCAAGCAGACTTCTTCTGCTTTGCTCTCATCTTCGTCAGAGCTTGAGGAGTTGTCTTCAGTATCACCTAAGTCTCTGCTATGAATCATTTGCCTTTCTTTTTGTTCCTTTTCTTAGGATCATAATTCTTCCTGTGATCCTTATCCTTCTTCTGGATTTTGTCTTTGATTTGACCAGGACACTCTGATGCAATATGTTCAGGTTTGCTGCATGAAAAATATATTATTTCCTTAGAAGGAGTTTTGTCATACCTTGGCTTGGAGGTACTTCTTTCATTTCTTCTGAAGTCTTCGGCTTTTATCCATTTCTTGAATCTTCTGGCTAGAAGACTCATCAGTTCACCCATAGACTGACTTTCTTCTTTAACAGCCTTGAGTGCTATGGATTTTTTTCTTTAGAGGTTGAGGAGGTGTTCTCCTTTGCTTCTCCTTCTGCTCTTATTTGAAGAGAAGTTCATAAAATTTTAGTTTGCCAAGGAGAACATCTGTGGTAATCTCCTTTTGATATCTTGTCTCTCTTATGAACCTGATCCTTGCATCCCATGAACTTGGGAAGCATATTAGGAGCTTATCATTTATCTCTGTCATAAAGATGCCCTTTTCAAGTCCCTTCAGTTCATTGACTATGATATTGAATCTGGAATACATATCTGTCACAGATTCTTCAGAACTTTTCTTGAAGTTCTCATATTGTGAAATCACTTCATGTCCTTCCTTTCATCTGAACTTCATTCAACTAAATTTGTCAGTGAATCCCAAATTTCTTTTGATAATTGTCATTTATCAATCTTTTGGAATATGCCATCTGACATTGTTGACACCAGAATATTCATTGCTTTGGCATCACATGCCCTAGTCTTCTTCTGAACTTCATTCACATGTCCTGGTAAGACTTACTGGACCTGCAATGATGGATTCAAAAATATCTTTATCAATCGAATTCATATACAACTTTATTCCAGATTTCCATAGTAAAATTTTTTGGATTACAGACTAGAGGTCTGGTGGATACATAGTCTCTATTCTGTGTAGAACTAATAATTAAAATAAAAAATTACACCAGTAATTCTTAACACCCTCGGATCTTGATCAATGTGTTAGCCTTTTTAAGATCAACCTTCCTCTGATACCAATTGAAAGGTAGGGTATGATGGTAATAATTACTCTAGAGGGGGATGAATAGAGTATTTAAAATTTCTTTTCAATTTTTAATCATTCACATCACATCACATATTATTTTGTTTGTAAATTATTATGTAGCAGAAAAGTAATTAAGATAAACAAACAAAACAACAAAGAGCTATGCAATCTAAAAGATAAATTTTATAGCGGTTCCCCAAATTTGGGTACGTCCTCTCTTCTACCCCTTGGTAGGCTATCCATTATAGACAGTGCTGAGTCTTTTGATAAGGAGACTCTTAGAACTGATTACAACTGAAACATTTGATAAAGTAATTCAAAGAATCACAAGAGATTTTGATAAGGTCTCTCAAGCCAATAGTTTATTGATAAGGTGGCTGAACCGAACAAGAATCCTTTTGATAAGGTGGATTAAAACCAAACAAAGAGCCTTTTGATAAGGTCGACTCAAAACCACCCTTAGATCCTTTTGATAAGGTGGATCAAAAATCACTGAAAGAGCCTTTTGATAAGGTGGGCTCAAAACCACAAACAGATCCTTTTGATGAGGATCAAAACCAACAACGAATCTTTGGGAAGAGAGATTTTGTGACCTCTTTCAGAAGGTAGTAGACAAAGATATAATCAGTTGTGTTGTTCTTCTTTAACAGGTTCCCGAGAACTTGATTCTTTTATGAGCACTGAGTAAAATAGAGAGAGATAGTTGTCGAGTTTCTTTGATGAATCAGATTCAATAAGCAGAAGGTTGAATCTGTGATGAAAATGTATTTGATAACTCCTCTTATGATTTCCTCTTGATGAGCATTCTATTGATCGAGAGAAGATGATCCTTGATGATTGCAATTTTATCAAATCCTGTGAAGAAGAGTAGAGCAAAAGAGAGGAGGAAGAAGGGAGAAGAATAGAGAGGAAATGTATCTCTACAAAAACGTTGCAATCAGCCATAGAATATGTATACATAAATAATGAATTATTATTTGCTAAATCGACTTCACCAAGAAATAAAAGCTTTCCATAATTAGATCTTAACGGTTATAATCGAACTTAAGATCTTGCCTTAATATGTTCAATATGTATTCGAAATTCATCTGCATAGAAGTCATCACATGACTTCTTGAACTTCGATTTCATGTCAACGTAAGCTACTTATGCTCTGATATATCTTTGGAACAAACACGCAAGGAATATAACTGCAACTATTTATGTGTTGTTTACTAGTCAGAGTATAAATACAACTTCTTGGAGATGTGTAGACGTACATTAAGATTGAATTAAGAAGAGAATGTCCCAATGTATATATGTATACATATATACATATTGAAACTCTGACACCTGTCTTACAGATCTTGATGTATTACTGCAGATATTAGTTTAAAATTGAAGCATAAAATAAGACTACTCAGAGTACATCGACATGTCCACTGCATAATACTCGACGTACGTCGACTTCTTTTTTTAGTATAACTTGACATACATTGACATCTCTTCTTAACCTTTTGAGTTGTTTATCAATGCTTTGACTACTTCTTAATCATAGTAATCTGTCATAACTATAAAAAATTTCTTTATGCAAACAATAACACATGACTTAATTCATCTGAAATAGCTTGATATACCAAATCAAGAGTTTTTTCCCAATAGTTGCTGAAGATGTTGATAGAGAAGAAATATTGTCTAGATAGTAAAGCCCCCCAGTTCAATTCTACTAGCAATCATCTTCTTTGATTGAAATTCTGAAAATAACAATAAGTTGGAAAGAATCAGACAACCATTTAAATGTTTTGTAAGTACATTGACAGACAAGAGATTTCAAGGGGAATTTGAAACATATAAAGTGCCATCTTCTTTGAGAATGGAGGTAGTAGTAACAGCTCCAGTTTCACAAACTGGAGCAGAAGTGCGATCTACCACGAACACTGGTGGTAACCAAGTATGTCTCTCGAGGTGTGGGAAGGCAAGAGAGTTCCAGTCATATGATTATGTGCATCAAAATCAACGAGGTACTTACCCAGAGCAACAATACACGCTACTTGAAGAAGTGACAGCAGAGACGGATATCTTTGAAGCATTAATCAGAGCTTCAATATCCGCAGAGGAGAACCATCAGCCAAACTCACGTAGCGGAGTGGAGGTTCTTTGAGAAGTCTCAGACTCAGTAGTACTTACATGGGCTTGAGGTCAGAGATGAGGATGCTTCGCAAAGCAACGCTCGATAGGATAACCAAGTTTGTCGCAATAAGAGAAGAGAGGGGCCTCCACGCCTGCCAGTGTGGCCTCCACGACTAAGATGTGCTCCATAACCAGTAGCGTGAGCATAATTCTCGGAGGGTGGAGGGGGCAATCAGAGGTCGATTCAGGAGGTTGGTCACTGTAGAAACACGAGTGGAAGTAGCTTCTAGTGTGGGAATGTCGGGTTCTCCCAATATCTGTCGACGGATCATTTCGTACGACTCGGGAAGACGCATATGATAACAAATAATAAGAAGTTCTTGAAAATGCTTCTACTGGGTTGCAAGGTGGTCGATGTTGTAAAAGATCAGTACCGAGAGTCTAAATTCTTAGTAAGCAGCGTCAGGAGAGAGGTTTGGTCCAACAAAGAAATCTGAGTACAGGGTGTAGATGCGAGACATTTTGATACCCTGGAGTAAAGAGCTCCAAGATGATCCTAAGCTACCTTTACGGTCTCATCATGTCAAATAGCAGGTAAACATGCATCAAAAAGAGTGTTCGCAAGCCATGTGCGGACAAGTGCATCACTGACGTCCCATTTAGCATAGGTGAGAGATGTAGGCTCGAGAGGAGTGTCAATGAAATGATGTCTTTTGCGCTGATATTGCACAAGGTGAATGAGATAATCCAATCAGGAGAGTTGTGTTCAGTTAATTTGGAAGTTATCCCTAGTTTTCCAAGGCACTGGAAATAAGTGTAGTTGCATGGTCAGCTATAGTTGGAGCTGGAGGGAGCGAGGGCGTCCCCATAATTGAGCCCGAGGGAAAGCAGGAAGAGAGCGAGGGACTTCCTTCCTACGCATATAAAAAGGGGGTTGACCGGAGATCGAGGAGAGGTGTGGGATGACTGGCACGTATGGGAGCTCGCGAAAGAAGGAGAGTGGACAACAACACTCGCGGGATACGAAACTGCGGGATGGCTGCAACGCGCAAGAGTATGCATCGAAAGCAGGATATAAGTAGCCTTTGAGTATGCAATGCTCGTTGCCAGTCAGGCTTCGCGGGAGAAATCACAAAAGCTGGAGACTGAAGACGTCGGGAATCGAGAAGGAACTCGCGTTCGCGGGATGCAAAGCTCGCGGGACGCGAGTGTCGGAGTCGAACTTGTGTCAAAAGCACGTCACAGGAGCGGGAGTTGAGTTCGTGGGATGCAGAGCTCGCGGGAAGAACTGTCGCTGGCTGAGGAGAACTTGTCGAGAGCTCTCGCAGGAAGTACACGTGGGAGAAGCTCATGTGACACCGATCGGAACTTAATCACGAGTCGTTGAAAACACAATAGGCGTGGTTGTTCCAGAAGACACGTAAAAGTTAAATGGGGTCAACAAGCATATGCGCTAGGAGTTCCTGTGTGGGGATGGGAGTATTCATGCGAGACTGAAGTGGTTCATGCGAGACATGGAATATTCACGCGAGAGGATATCATCGAAGAAATAAATCTCAATCTGATACCATGTTAAAATTTGAAAATTAAATTTATTATGCTGTCAATCTACCTTATTACATTGATGCTCCCTTCTGTATATAGAGTAAAGGAGGAGAAATAATCTCCATTAATTGATGTAAGACTAAATACAAGAGAGATGAAGAATCTACAATGGACCCTTATATTGGGCATTTTTTTACAATGGGCTTTAATAGTTGGCTCATGTGGGTCTTTAGTGCCTCCTTATCATGGTTAAAGAGGTTCATGAGCAAGACCGTTGGTTTCAAAGGTTCTAGACCAGGTGATATGATGACAATACATGGTTGAACGTTAGCTCTTTGTGCTTCGTATTCGATAAAAAACTACTATTTGAGTGGGGAGTGATGACTATTGTTCATGGCTTCCATGTGACGGTGATATTTTTGAGAATGATGAGAATACTGAGTTTTCTCCCACAGTAGATATGTGAATGATATGTTTGTGTATAAAATTAAGTGGTTAGTCGTCTCCTATAAGCTAAAACCAGCCGATGTCGGTCCCAAGCCCGAATGAAAAATGGCGAGGGTTGTGTTAGGTAGACGACTTGCGTAAAATTTAGTCACCCTTATGAATATGGATCTCTTGAGAAATTGTGCTAAAGCTAGGTTGTTCCCCTTAAGGAACGCGTCATATGGTCCGAATGCGGCGTCTTGGCAAGGACCGCTACATCTCCAGGACTTGGGTGTAGTGTTAAATAGGCAAGAGTCCTCGTCGTATGGTCCGAATGCGGCGTCTTGGAAAGGACCGCTGCACCTCCAAGAGGACTTGGGTGTAGTGTTAAATATGCAAGATCCCTCACATATTAGGCATCCGCATATTAGGCGTTCTAGAAAAATAGATCGTAGGATTTGTGATCGACTTAGGTTTGGAAGTTGGAATCTAGGTACGCTAATGGGAAAATCGATGGAAGTAGTGGATAAAATGATTAAGAGAAGGATAAATATTTTATGTCTGCAAGAGACTAAATGAGTGGGTGAGAAAGCTAAATTTTTAGATAATTCAGGTTTTAAATTATGGTACACAGGAAAAAATAAAATAAGCAATGGAGTAGGTATTATTGCAGATACTACTTGGAGGGATAAAGTTGTTGGGGTAAGCAGAAAAGGTGATAGAATTTTATCTCTTAAATTAATTGTAAAAAAAGAAATTATTAATGTAATTAGTGCTTATGCGCCACAAGTAGGATTAAGTGAAGTTATTAAAGTACAATTTTGGGATGACTTGGATGATCTGGTAAGAGCAATCCCACAATGCGAGAAAATTTTTATTGGAGGAGACTTAAATGGACATGTAGGGAAGAAAAATACGGATTATACAGATGTTCATGGAGGATTTGGTTATGGAGAAAGAAATGAAAAAGGAAGAACCATTCTAGACTTTGTCATAACACATGAGCTAATTATGACAAATACGTTCTACATGAAGAGCGAAGAACACTTAATTACGTTAAAGAGCGGACAAAATAAGTCACAAATTGACTATTTTATGACTCGCAAAATGGATAAAAAGATTTGTAAGAATTGCAAAGTCATACCAGGAGAAAGTTTGACAACGCAACGTAGGCTAGTGGTGTTGGATGTACAAATTAAATATAGTAACTTTAAGAGAGACAAAAGTGTTGCCAAAAATTCGGTGGTAGAACTTGAAGAAGGAAAAACAGGTTGTTTTCAAGGCAGCGGTTTTAGAACAACTAATTGATGATCCTAGTGTCACATAGGAAGTTATGTCTTTTCACTTAAGATTAAGTGGAAAGAACGTATTTGGAGAGTCAAAAGGTCGTGCGCCCCCACAAAAAGAATCTTGATGGTGGAAAAAAGAAGTGCAAGACAAAGTGAGGGCAAAGAGGGTCAGCTACAAAACATTATATGTTTGTAGGAATGATGAAAACTTGATAAAGTATAAAGTCGCCAAAAAAGAAACTAAATTGCAGTAAGTAAAGCAAGAAGTCAAACTTATGAAGAATTTTACGAACGACTAATTACCAAAGATGGAGAGTGTGATATATATAAAATTGTTCGAGCTAGAGAGGAAGACAAGAGATTTAAGCCAAGTTAAATGCATAAAAGATGAATCAGATACGGTTTTGACGAATGATATGGCTATTAAAGAGCGATGAAAAAGATACTTTTATCAACTATAGAATGAAAGAAAAGACAATGAACTGAACTTGGAAGAGTTAAGTAAATCGGAGGAGTATATAAACATAACTTTTTATCGTAAAATTCAAGCATCAGAGATAGATGACGCTCTGAAGAAGATGAAAAATGGAAAGGCGGTTGGGCCAGATGATATACCCATTGAAGTATGGAAATGCTTAGGGAGAGAATTTTATGGCTTACAAGTTTCTTCAATAAGATACTGAAGACAAAGAGGATGTCAGACCAATGGAGAGAAAGTATTTTGGTACCTTTGTAAAAGAGATATACAAAATTATGTCAATTACATGAGAATTAAATTAATGAGTCATACTATGAAACTATAAGAACGCCTAATAGAGAAAAGAGTTAAACGAGAGACTAGCATCTCAGAGAATCAATTTGGATTCATGCCAGGGAGGTCAACCATGGGTATACATCTCTTGAGGAGACTCATTGACATTTATCGGGAAAGATAAAAAGATTTACATATGTTGTTTATCGATCTGGAGAAGGCTTATGATAGGGTTCCAAGAGAGGTCTTGTGGAGAGTCTTAGAAAAGAAAGGTGTAAATGTATCATGCATTAACGTAATCAAAGATATGCATACAAATTTAGTGACCAGGGTGAGGACATCTGGAGGATTAACACATGAATTCCCTATCGCCGTTGGCTTACATCAAGGGTCAGCTTTAAGCCCTGATCTCTTTACCCTTATCTTAGATGAGCTCACCGGACATATCCAACAAGCACTACCTTGGTGTTTATTATTTGCAGATGATATTGTTTTGGTCGATGAGACGCGCGAGGGTGTAAACGCAAAACTTGAATCTTGGCGAGACACTTTAGAAAAGAAGAGTTTTAGGTTGAGCAGGACAAAGGCGGAGTATATAGAACTTAAATTTAGTAGTGCAAGAAGGTCAGATGACTCCGTCATTAAATTGGGTGACCAAGATATTTCCCGCAGTGAGTGCTTTAAATATCTGAGATCGATAATTCAAAAAGATGGAGGTGTAGATAAAGATGTGATACATAGAATCCAAGCAGGTTGGTTGAAGTGGAGAGGCACGTCCGGGATCTTATGTGATCATAAAGTACCATTAAAACTTAAAGGCAAGTTTTACCGTAATGCAATTAGGCCAGCAATGCTCTACGGTTTTGAGTGTTGGGCGGTGAATCATGAGCAAAAAATGGGAGTTGCGGAGATGAGATTGTTTAGGTGGATGTGTGGTCACACGAGACTGGATAAAATTAGGAATGAATGTATCACGGATAAGACAGGGGTAGCGCCAATTGTAGAGAAGATGCGAGAAGCTCATTTAAGATGGTTCAGACATGTACATAGGTGACCATTAGAGGCACCTGTTAGGCGTTGTGAGAGTTTAGTCACTAGACATGTTAAACTGGGGAGGGGTAGACCAAAAAAGACTTGGAATGAAACTATAAGGAAAGATATGATGTACTTAGGTATTAATGAGGCTATGATTAAAGATAGGGTGCAATGGCGACTAAGGATCCATATAGCCGACCCCACTATGGTGGGATAAAGGCTTGAGTGTTGTTGTTGTTGTTGTATAGGTTCGGACACTAGCTTATTAAGACTCAGCTTTGATTCCCCTCTAGTTTACCGTCCTGGCTCAGACGGATATTTTTTATCTCTTTTGACTCACAATCCGTGAGAGTGACAGAAAAACATTGTAATTCATTAATTGATTCACTCCGGAACAGAGATCCAAGCACTAGCTGTGCATCAAATTGGAATTAAATGAAATGTGACTGCTGGGATTCTGCAGAAAGTAAGCTTATTGCATTAATTCTTATGTGATAATGTTGTGTCCTATGGACATCTTGTTTATGTCTCTGTAATTATATTTTGAAACTAGTTTTTTTGTGTTCAGGAAGTTTAACGAAGCAGAGGAGCTGTTAGTAAAGGCACTTACCAAGGCTGAAAGTCATTTCGGTTGAACTTTTATTTTCTGTCTGTAGCCGTTTTACTTAGAGGATGTTGACTGTAGTCCATGCTAATAGCAAGCTTATATAAATTATTTGTTTTTTCCAGGTTTAAATCATTACAAGGTTGGGGTCATACTGACTTGCATAGCATTGATGTATAAACAGAAAGCAAAGTTCGAGGCTTCAAGTGCTATATTGATTCAGGAGGTCGGATTGAGCTGATCTATTTTATTTAGTATTTTAGAAACTTGCTATAGTTTTAGAGGATTGATGATCATGGCAGGGTTGTACTTTTTTTTTAAAATTTAACACAATTGCTTGAGAACTTCAATGCTCAAGCTCATCATTACCCTTATCCCAAATATAGTAATCCTCAAATTTTTTCATTCATTTTTGGTGACTGTTTCCTAAGATTCTAAAACTTCTCAAATTATTATGAGACTGCCTTCATTTATTAGTCTAGCGATTGTATTTTTTGCCCTTTTATATGAATATAAACTATCTAAGCCTATTTTCTGTTACCTTATCTTCAATGGATGTAACTTAGAAAAATTTCTCTAATGCATTGATTCATTAATTGTTCCTTCATAGTTTCTTATGACATTTGTATTTCCATCACACTCACTCTAACATAGATATTGTGGTATATAGTCCCACATTGGGAAACTCATATAACCTTGTACACTCAATATAGATCTTTGGGCTTCTACATCCATAATCAATTAGTTTACATTTGATGCATATGTTCTAACAAATATCAATGACTTCTTTATTGCGAACACTCAGATCCATATGCTGGCCTCATTGTTGTTAAATAAAATTTACCTTTCAAAGTCTATGATATCCTTCTATGTTATAATACTCTTGAGAGACTTTTCCATGTAACCAACCCACATAAGTCTAGATATTTTATAAGAAATCCAAGATATTAAGGCTCCGTTTGGCACGGTGGTGGCAGTCATGAACGCGGTGGTTATGAATCGTTGTTCGTGAAGGCCTGGCCTTACCTAACTACATCCATTTTATGTTCAGAACTAGTTTTATTTTCTTGGTGGTGGTCGTAACCGTTGTCATGCCAAACATACATTCTATGACGGCGGTGGCATTTTTGTCCAAACTCACCAAAGCAAAAACGCTGCGCCAAACAGAGCCTAAGGGTCTATTTGGGAGAGTGGTGACGGTTGTTGAAAGAGTGGTGGTAAATGGAGGGTTGCAAATTGAGTTGTAGGAATCTGGTTGTTGCAAATGGAGATATGTTTGGATGACCTCCGTTTGCAGAGCTGTTCAGAACAAAGAATTTTTTTTAGTTGTTTGGCAAAACAACGGTGTGATGTTTCTGTTAAAAGGAATTGCTCAAAAAAATTTGATAAATCACCGGACAATTTTTTTCTCATTGCGTCAATTCTAGAAAAACGTACATACATCAACTCAAACAATTTGAAAACATGCATACTACGTAGAAGCTTTGTAGAGTTGTTCGACAATGGAGTCATGCATCACACTCATCTCATCAACACATTCGCATGCCTCTGACATGATCTGCATTTGCTCTGACATTAGTAGGGGCTTGGCCTCGTTGTCGCTGATGTGCTTCACAACACCTAAACAACACATACAACACACAATGACAACACACACACAACCGCGCACAACCGCGCACAACCGCGCACAACCGCACACACAACCGCGCACAACCGCGCACAACCGCACACACAACCGCACGCGCACAACCGCACGCGCACAGCCGCACGCGCACAACCGCACACACACAACCGCACACACAACCGCAAACGCACAACACACAATTGCATACACACAACACTAAACCGCAAACACAACACACAACCGCATACACACAACACAACCGCATACACAACACAACCACATACACAACACACAACCACATACACACAACCGCATTCACACAACACACATACACACAACCACATACAACCACATACAACCACATACAACCACATACATACAACCACATACACACACACAACACAACCACACAACACACAACCACATACACACAACACACACAACACACAACACAAACACACATACACATGACTTTCTAATATCTGAGGCAAAAAATACAGCATCAAGTAACAATGATCAACTTCAAGAAGTATCTTTATCTTGAATTTTTCTTTTAGCTAGATCAGAAACATTTGGAAAGCCAAGATCATGTTTGATAATATTGAAAGCAACTATTCTCATACTTCAAACTGATAATACTAAAACCAAACTATTCTCATTCTCATACTCAAGCTTACCATGATCTGCAAGGAATAAATTGACTGGCATTATAAATGAACCTCACCTTGATTTTCCGGCGATGGGGAGAAAATGGATCTGCTGGTTTCAGTGGAGTAGCTAGATAGGAACAAGCTGAACCCTTTGGTGTTCTCAGTTGTTTCCGAGCAGCAGCAGCGAGAATGACAGAGAAGATCTGGGGAAGGAGCTTCCTCCGTCGATTCTTCCCCAACTGTCTCCGAGCAGCAGCAACGAGAAGATCTGGGGGAAGAAGAAAATCGATCGGCCTCACCGAAGGAGATTCGTCGACAAAGGAACGACCGCAACACCTGCTCGAAGAAGTGGATCGATCGGCCTCACCGGGGGAGATCTCTGGAGCCGAATCTGGATGAAACGTGCCGCGGCGGAACAGAGAGGGATACCTGAGGTCACGAACAGCAGCCCTAAAAGGAGAAATCTCGTTCGCGTTGCGAAAGGAGGCGGAAAAACAAATGGGAGAAGCGCTCCATTGCGTTCAAGCGGAAACAGAACGGAGCCCCAACGTTATCCCAAACAGGCCCCAAGTCTATCAAACATAAGTACCAGTTTATCTTATAGTACTATTTATTGATAATTATCAACATACCCAATAAAATTACGTACATTATATTCGGTGTCTGCACACGCGATGGTAACTCTAGATTAATTTTGTTTATGTTGTTTGGAAAACGTGCGCATCTTCTTGCAGTAGCCGTCTAATTATTTTTTTAAATTTCTAAGAACGCATTGATGCATGTAATTGCCAACTTGAATGAATGTCATCCCAAACTTGCACACAGGCAGGGTGATGAACTCAATACATAAGACATGGTGGATAGCTGATTGTTGTCTATAAATGTCAAATGGCAGGGGCTATATAGGAGGGCTTTAGACAAGCTAAAAGCTCCATCTTTAGATAGCCAAGGTAACCTACTGTCTATGCATACCACCTTGAGGTATTCTAGTTCAAATATCTCTGATAAATTGCTACCTATTGGTTTCATCTTTTCCAGATTCTGTGGCTGAATTTGGAAAGAAGGACGTGATAGCGCTTGCAAGAGGTACATTTTTGCATCTCCTTCCTGTATGCATGCAATGCAACACGCGATTACTGCATATTATTTCATAGGAAATTAGTGCTACATGTTAAGTTACAGTCTACAATATCTGTCCATGGTTGTTTGTGAAGGTGGTTATGCCGAAGTCCTCTGCGTTCAACAGAATAGAAAAGGTGAAGGAGAGCGAATGAAGAAATGGGCGGAGGCTGCATGGACGAACCGCCGCATGTCCCTTGCCGAAGCACTGGAGGTCTCTGAAGCTTCTAAATCTCCACTCGTCGTCGTCGATACTCGTATTTGCAGAGCACTTTAGTGCTTACTGCCACGAAAAATATATAGAATGATGGTGCGAACCGGGATTTTCTTAATGGCACCTCCTTTCATGGCTGGTTGAGAAATGGTGTCTTCCCCCTTTGAAATAGTTGGTTGTGAAATGACATCTTGAAGAACATTTTTGTATGAATCTCCTGGTCCAGTCCAAATAATCCAGTTTCTTCTTTCTTTTGACAGTGTTTACTCCAATAAATTATCCTTGATCTCTTTATGGAATTTGAACATTATGAAGACAATGTGCATGTTTGCATTATTTGTTTATAAAGTGCCTGTTTTTTTGAACCTTAAATCATTTATGGTCGCGCGGTTGGCTTAAAAACTGCATGTTTGGAATCGTTGGATGTTTGTATTTGAGCATTTATATTAGCACCTCATTTATGGATGAGCACCCCGTAAAAAACAACAAATAACATATAAATTTTATTAATATTAGCACCTCATGAAACATCAAATAACACATAAATTTTAATACCTTACTCTCACCCAGCACTAATCCGCGACCCCCGCATCTATGCTCCTCGCTCACTGCTAGCTCATCCTCATCGTTCCCAATGCTGCTTCCGTCACCAACATTGAGCTTTGCCATCTCCACCCGAGGCGACTCTTCCGGCGGAGATTGCATTCATTTCCAACAACTGTGTGGAAGCTCCAACGATTCTCGTGCGACACAAGTTTGCTTCACCTCCTGCATTGACCTCATAAATCTTATGGAGGTGGTAGGGTAAACTTATGTTTTCTTCCTTAGACACCTTATTCCTTTCCTATGTTATGCTATCTTATGATATATTATGATTTTACTTTTGATCAAATATTGTGAGGGTGTAGATGCTATCTTTTGTGGTTTGAAATGAATGGAGAAATTTACTTTTTTTTGGGTGTGCTAATAGCCTACTGGTGTGAAAATTGAATTGTTTGGGCGTGCTAATATAATATGGCGGCTAATAACGGATTTTTGGGTGCTAATAACTTTGCTCTTATATTTTCATTGACTCGTTGGGAGCTCTACTTGTTCAACACTATTTGACATGCGAATAGTTGACCTCTCTATCCCATTTTTGATGTTGGAAGTTGTTTCTTCCTTCTACCGCTCTCTTTTGTTGGTTTTTTCCCTAGGTTTAATTGTTATTCCCCGGTCTTGGTGGGGGTATTTTGGGGATTTTTAATATAATTTTGATATGAGAAGGTACTTATGACCTGTAATTTTGACAATTGATGACTTTTTTTTTATCTTTGATCTTTGATCTCTCAGAGATCATATTTGACACCTTTAAAAGAAAAAAATGTAACGTGTTAAAATCAAGTGAATTCCAGACATACAATCAGCCCAAAAAAATTTAGGGGGCTGCTATGTTTTCGGCAGAAGCAAATGTCAGAAAGAGAGCCGGGATTCCAAATAAAGCTGAGCATATTATTTGAAACTCAAAAGTCACTCGAAAATCGCTCGAATATTGAGCCGAATCGCAATCGGTTACAATTGATTCGACTCAATTTGAGTCGATTCAATTTGACTCGAATCTGATTTTGAGTTGATTTCGAGCCAGCCTTGAATCGCTCGAAATATGATTCGAATCATCTCGAATTGATTAAAAACATTATGTATTTATTAATATATTATTATTTTAAAATCATAAACACTAAATTTTAAACTCAAATACAAACATTGAAGGCTTTAAGTGTTTCATTTGTTAAATTTAAATGTTTCTCAATTTAATTTCGAGTCAACTAGAAATAAAGAGAAAATTTGCTAAATTTCGAGCCAACTTGATTCGATTTCGAGCCAGCTCGATTCGATTGAGCCATCTAAATTCTATTTTGAGTCAGCTCGATTCTATTTTGAGTCAACTCGATTCGATTTCGAGCCGGCTCGGAATCGAGCGATTTCGAGCCGAGCCAGCTCGACTCGAAGAACCGAATTCGACTCGAAAATTTCGATTTCGAGCCAAGCCAAAATCGCTCGAACTCAGACTTGATATCAGCCCTAATTCCAAGCGATTATACAAATTAATTTTAATAAATGAGTTTGAAATGTACTTATCTCGATAGGGAAATTATAAAAAAAATGTTTGAATGATAGATTGATTTTGGCGGTTTCTATAACCTTTTGCCACATGGCTTGAAAATTTGTTACCGCTGGCATGGGATCACATTATATTGAATTATTTAGGACAGATTTAATTGTCCTTTGCAATGATTTGAAATTTATCCACTTTTAAATTGAAAAGTGGATAAATATCAGGAGTTTTATAAAATAATATTCATAAATGGAGAGATTATTAGTACCGGACTCCGTTCCAAGAGCTAGAACGGTTGACAAGATGCTTTGCCGAGTGGAGTAATCAACGTGCGCGATCAAAGAGGAGGTAAAACTATAAAATTGTAGGGCACGGGGAACCCGTTTGGTGATCACACATGATCGTTTTTGGTAGCCCATTACCCGGTCGTAATAGCTTCGCTGACAAATGATTATTCACGGCCAATAATATAACGATTATTATTGTTTCTATCAATTATAAAAAGATTTTCAAGAATCCGCTTTCAATCCAATGTCAATACATTCAGGGATTGACATTGAGTTAATTCCAATTTTGTTGTTCGCCGCTTGAGTAGTTTTATCAAAAGAATTGACATTAGTCATTTTTGTTTGTTCGGATTGAAGACATTAGTTTTCAAAAAAATTGAAAGGAAAGGAAATCATAAGAACACAAACAAAAATAAAACAATATGTCAATATGAATGGAAAGGCAAGACTCGGGGGAAACATAACCCCGGGCGAAAACGTGAGTCCGGGCGAAAAACGAGCACCCAGGCTAAAAATGTGCACCGGGCGGAAAACGTGCGTCGGGCGGAAAACACATGCACAGACAGAAAACACAAAAAACGAGCGACCGGGCGAAAACGCGAGCCGAGGGAAAACGAGCTCCGGGAGAAAACTTGCACGGGGGAAAACGAGTGCACGGTTGAACACCCGCGTCTGGGTGAAAAAAGTTGGCCCGAGCGGAAGCGTGCGCCTGGCGAGAAACATGTCCCCATGGAGAAAAACGAGTGCCAAGGCGACAAAAGAGCGCGCGGGCGAAAAACGCGCGCTCGGGCGAAAAAAGGCCCACGGGCAGAAAAAGGGCACCCGAGCAGAAAAATGAGCACCCGGGCAGACAAGTGCGCGCCATGTTGGTATTTCCAAGGTGATCTCAAAGCAATCAAACAGTTAGTCTCACTGCCAACGCAATATGAGTCTATGAGGTCGCACAAAAGAGTGTTTGTATAAGTTGGAGGAAGGATTGTGTTGGCCTTACTCATATTGGATAAGAGTGAAAGACCAATCCTATGACTCATTGGAGTTAGGTCGAGTCAGCTAAATGTTCCACAGATATTATGAATATTGTATGGAGCATGTTGGCATGTGTTTAAGACGACATTGCATGTATCGTCGAAATCATTAAAACGATCTTGTGAATATCGTCGAATGATCACGACGATATGACCGACTATTATCTATGATGTATCGTCGAGTGCTAAGTGATATCGTTTTGACTTTCAAGACGATATTTTAGGCATCGAGATGGTATCGTCGAGATCGTCTCGACGATACAGGTCATCATGACGATATCATCGAGATCGTCTCGACAATATAGGTCATCAAGACTATGTCGTCTTGACTGTCAAGACGATATAGGTCATCACGATGATATCGTCGAGATCGTCTCGACGATATTCAGTGATCACGACGATACACATCGAATACTCCTATTAATGGCTGGGGTCTGCGGATATCCAATTTTATGCCCTGGGTATAAATAGGGAACCGATTAGGTTTTCCCTAAGGCTCTTTATCTGAGACAGAGGCTGAACTGTTCTGCAAGGGTTTTCCGTGAGATCCCGTCCGCCGTCATCGCCTCTCCCTTTGTCAGATCTAGCAATCCGTGGGAGATGCTGAGGGCACTTCTTCTCTGACCCAGATCTTGTTCGACAAGAGGCTTGGGGTTCTCCTTCACTTGTGTGGACCGCTTTAGAGGCACAGATACACTTTATGTGGTTGGAACTCAGCCACAAGGTTTTAAATCCATATTTGGAGCATCTTGGTTGAGTGTTGACTCAATCCCTTTCAGGTATATTGCAATGTGTTGCTCTTTTATTTCTAGATTCATGAAATCGCAAGGTCCTGGTTTCAGGTTGTTCTTGTTTCTTCATCCCGCTGCGCGCATGTTATGTGCTGTTTATAGAAAACCCAACACGCCAGGGGGGAATGCGCTGAATCGGCGGAAAAATATGCGCTTAGGCAAAAATTGCGCGCCAGGGCGGAAAATGCGTGCCAGGTGGGGGGGGGGGGGGATCCACGCCTTGGAGGAAAATTGCGCGTGTACAACCCGTATTCGCCGAGTGGCCCCCCCCAGCCAACTGGCGAAACCTGGGTCGTCCGGATCATTCGCCGGGTCACTCGCCCAGGCTAAGGAAGGTAAAAATGCCCCCGGGTTGGTGGGGGTAAGCTGTAGGAGAGAGGGCGCTAGGCGAGTGGTGCCCTCACGGATCACTCGCCCAGAAGCGTGGGCATTCGCCCAGCCAGGCGGGTGCCCAGCGAATGATGCCCTCACGGACCATTCGCCCAAAAGGGTGTGAGGGGAAAATGACCATAATACCCCTGGTGGGCTGCAAATAGCCCTTCGGAACAGCGGAGTTAGGCTATTAGCAGACCAATTTGGGGTGCGGTTAGTAAAACTAAAAGGCGGATTCAGGCTATTTACAGACCAGCCTAGGAAAACTATAAATAGACCCTTAAGGGCACCTTGGAGGAGATCCAATTTTAGAGAATCCTCTCCTCCAGGCTAGGTTTGGTTGGCAGCCTGTGCCCTCCAAGGTGCCCGGTTGAGCTTTGGTTTGGGAGGGGAAGCTCTCTAAGATCTTCCGGGTGTGTGGCGGGACCTCCTCGCTTCAGCCTTGGGTCTATTCCGTTTCCAGCATCCACCGTCAAGAGAGTCCAGTGAGGGAGAAATAAGTATCGGCTACACCCCCAGTGGGTCCGAACTCAAGAGACCAGTTGCTGGTTTCAACATTTTTGGTGCGGTGAGCGTGGACCGTGGCCGGTGAAAGAAAATCCCAAGCTAGTTTCGATGACGGGAGATGGAGGAAATGGTTCTGACTCAGGTCACTCGCAGCCACCAGCGGCAGGGGAGTGGCTGGAGATGTTTGAGAAGTTCAAGCGAGAGGTTCTGCAGACAGTTCTCGCAACAAGGACCGAGTGCGAGACCCCGGCGGTCCCAGTGGTCCCGCCTTTGCAGATTGGCGAGAACGCACCGGGGAAGCGGCCGGGGAAGGAGGTGCCGGCAGAAGGAAGCGCGCGAGATCTCCCCGGACGGCAGCTGTTCAGCAGTCCGGCAAGTGCTGAGGTGTGTGAGTTGGTCCCGCGCGAGAGGACCACTCGCCGAGCAGGGGAAGGGAGCCCCTTTTGCAAGATGATCCTCTCGGCCCCAGTGCCAGAAGGGTTTCGTGGGCCGGAGATGTCTTACTACACCGGCAAGGAGGATCCAGTTGTGCACCTGCAGTGGTTCGAGGACATGACATCAATCCTTCCCATGTCGGATTCTTTTCAATGCCGACTCTTCGCGACCACCCTGAAGGAGAAAGCAAGGGACTGGTTCCACCAACTTCCCACAGGTTCCATCTACGCGTTCGATGATCTGCGCCGAAGCTTCCGACTGCGTTTCTCGACGTCAAAAAAGAGGAAGAAGGATGCGGAGGCTCTCTTCAAGATCAGACAAAGGGAGGGGGAATCCCTGGCCAAGTACGTGGACAGGTTCCAGGAGGAGATACACCTAGTGCAGGAGGTGCCGGGATTCGCCCTCCAGATGGCATTCATCGTAGGGCTGCGAGAGGGGTTCTTCAAGATGGACCTGAAGAGAAGACCTCCTGTATCCTTCGAGGAGTTGATGGAGAGAGCCGCGGAGGAGATTGAAGGGGAGGCGGCCAACCCCGAATTCTACAAAAGGTTGGCGAGGATGAGCGAGCCCGAGGCGAGGCAGCCAGAGGGAAGAAGGCGAGAGGAGCCCAGGGGCTAGGGGTTCGAAAGACCACCTCGGGTTTGGAGGAACCAAGAACCCAACAACAGGTTGGGCTGGAGGAATCAGGAAGGACCGGCGCGAGGTCAGGATGAAAGGTACCAAGGAAGGGAGGCAGGAGGAGTGAATCAGGGGTGGAGGCAGGGTCCCAGACCCCCTCACCCCCCGAGGGAGCAAGCCATGGTGGTAGGCCGAGGGAGAAGAGGTAGAGGAGCAAGAGGAGGAAGAGGAAGAGCGGGAAGAGAAGACAGGGTGGCGTTGCCTTACTGTGACTTTCATCAGGAAGAAGGTCACGCGATCGCCACCTGCCCGGAGTTCTTGGAGATGAGGGAAAGAGGACAGCCACGGCGGCAGCAAGCCAGAATTGAGGAAGTGCTCCCAGAGGCAGAAGAGGACCGGTGTGAGGATAGGGCAGATACAGGAACCAGGGGGGAATCGGGGTGATTCACGGTGGGGTTGGGATAGAGGCCTCTCGCAAGAGAAGCTTCCAGGCCATGTTCCGAAGGGACGTCGCGTCGACTTCCCAGACCCCACCCCCCTCTGAGAAGCTCACCTTCTCCTCAGAAGATATGCCAGATTATGAAGACCCATTCTGCGACGCCCTGGTGATCCAGACGGCGATAGAAAACTTCACGGTCTCCCGGATCCTGGTGGACAACGGGAGCTCGGTGAATGTGATCTTCAAAAAAGCTTTCGACGCGATGGAGGTAGAGAAGAAGAGGGTGCAGGCCTCCGACGGACCACTGTTTGGTTTCTCGGGGGAGCGGAAGGAGGTTGAGGGAGGCGTAGGTCTCCAGGTGACGCTAGGAGGAGTCCCAAGAAACTGCCGGTTCGTCATTGTGGACGCTCCGAGCAGCTATAACGCCATCTTCGGACGACCCCTCATCAACGCCTTCCGGTGCGTGCCCTCATCGTACCATCAATGCTTAAATCTCCATAGTGGAGGGGTCCAGATCCGCGTCCGAGGAGATGCTAAGGTGGCGAGGCAGTGCTACGTGACTGCCGTCAACACCATTTCATGGATGGCGGATGCCGAGAAGATGGATGAAGAGATGGCGAGGCCGGAGGGGCCAGGAGAAGAAGTGGAGAAGAGAGAAGTAGGGGGAGAGGGCGATGCCCGAGAGGAGAATATGGAGGTCGCTCGTGAGGAGCAGGAGGTCGAGTTGTTGGAGGTCGCTCGTGAGGAGCAGGAGGTCGAGTTGTTGGAGGTCGCTCGTGAGGAGCAGGAGGTCGAGCCGGTGGAGGCGGAAGGAGCTGCAGAGGAAAAGGCCCGGGAGGAGGGGCGAGAAATAAAGGGCCAATGGGAAGAGCCAGCCCGGCTCGAGGCGGCAGAAGAGATAGTTGAGATGGAGGTTACCACCCAGGCAGGAAGGGTGGAGAAGGTGCGGATCAGCGGGGGCCTCGGCCCGGAAGACCAGAGAAGGATGCTGGAGTGCATCCAGAAGAACGTCGACATCTTCGCATGGAGCGCAGCGGACATGCCAGGCATCGAGGCGGACGTGGCTTGCCATCGTCTCAATCTCGATCCAGAAGCCCGCCCCATCCGGCAGAAGAGAAGGACTATAGCTGACAAGCTCGAAGGACCGATCCGCGAGGAGGTGGCAAAACTCCTCGAAGCAGGTTTTGTAACGGAGATCCAGTATCCAGGCTGGGTCTCCAATGTCGTAATGGTAAAAAAGGCCGATGGCCGCTGGCGTATGTGTGTGGACTTTTCATTGTTAAATAAGGTCTGCCCTAAGGATTGTTATCCCTTGCCTCGGATCGACGCGCTGGTTGACTCAGCCGTCGGTTTTTCTGTGATGAGTTTTTTGGATGCTTTTTCAGGTTATCACAAAATAAGAATGCACCCCCCGGACGTCAGAGATGTCTCGTTCATCACCATGGAGGGATGCTACTGTTATAAGATGATGCCCTTCGGGCTGAAAAACGCAGGAGCAACCTACCAGAAGATGATGGATCGGGTATTTAAGAAGCAAAGGGGAAGGAACCTGGAGGTCTACGTGGATGACCTTATGATAAAGAGCAAGTGTGTGAGCTCTCACATCCGGGACCTCGAGGAGACCTTCGCCACCCTACGCAAGTACAAGATGCGCCTAAACCCCCTGAAGTGTGTGTTCGGGGCCAGCAAAGGGAAGTTCCTGGGGCACCTTCTCACCCCCTGGGGGGTAGAACCTAACCCGGACAAGGCCAGGGCTATAATGGAGCTGGGGTCGCCACAGAACGCCAAGGAAGTTCAGCGCTTGACCGGAAGACTCGCCGGGCTGAACAGGTTTCTCTCCCGGGCCGGGGAAAAATGCTCCCCCTTCTTCAAAGCGCTACGAGGCAACCAGAAGTTTGAGTGGACGAGAGAATGCGAGGAGGCCTTTCAGGCCTTGAAGAGCCAACTCACCAAGGCTCCGCTACTGCAAAGTCCCAAAGAGGGGGAGGATCTACATCTATATCTCGGGGTCGGGGCGGAGGCCGTAAGCTCCGTCCTGGTTCGGGAGGAAGGCAAGAAGCAGCTGCCAGTCTACTACGTAAGAAGGGTCCTGAGGGAAGCGGAGCTCAGGTACCCAATCTTAGAGAAGTTGGCCTTTGCCCTGGTCATCGCAGCGAGGAAGCTCAGGCCATACTTCCAGGCCCATTCGATCCAAGTAGTGACGGACCATCCTCTCCGCCAGATCTTCGAAGGAGTGGAGCACTCGGGAAGACTCGCAAAATGGTCAATAGAGCTAAGTGAATTCGACATTACCTTTGTCCCTCGATTATCTATGAAGGCGCAGGTGGTGGCTGATTTCATGACAGATTTCGTGGCCGAGATGAAAGAAGACGGAGCCCCTCGTCACATTCCGTGGAAGCTGCTGGTGGACGGGGCTTCGAGCAAGAATTCCCTCGGAGGAGGGGTGATGCTGGAGAGTCCCCACGGAGTAAAGATAGAGCAGACACTAGTGATACACTTCCCAATCACCAACAACCAGGCGGAGTATGAGGCTGTAATCGCCGGTCTGCGGTTGGCCCGGGAGCTCGGGGTCCATGACGTGGAGGTCCTCACTGACTCCATGATAATAGCTTATCAGATAAGGGGAGAGTTCGAAACAAGGGAACATGTGCTCATGAAGTACTTAACAAAAGTCAAAGGTCTCGTGGGGACGTTCAAAACTTTCTCCATCCGGCATGTCCCTCGAGAGGAGAGCACCCCGGCCGATCGGTTGGCAAAATCTGGTCCTCGGGCCGGAGGGACCCTGACGGACCTATTCTGTCCTTCGATTGAAGAGGGAGAGCTCATGGAAGTAGAACAGCGGCCCTCTTGGAAGGATCCCTTCGTCACCTTCCTTGCAACGGGAAAATTTCCGGAAGAAGTTCCGGACCAGAGGCGCTTCCGGTATAAGTCTGCCTACTACGTGCTCCATGAGGGTGACTTGTATCGAAAGACCCTCTCAGGCCTCCTGGCCCGATGCATCTCGGAGGAAGAGGACCCAAAGATCTTGGAAGAAGTTCACTCCGGCGAGTGCGGCAGCCACTCGGGGAGCAGGATGCTGGAAGCAAGGATAATAAGGCAGGGGTACTTCTGGCCAACCCTAAGTAAAGACGCGGCAGCCTTCGCAAGAAATGCCAGAAGTGCCAAATGTTCGCCCCGCTTCAGCTCATGCCAGCTCAGAGGCTCAAGAGTATCATGGCGCCCTGGCCATTCGCCATATGGGGAATGGATCTGGTAGGACCCTTCCCCCAGGCTAGTGGACAGAGGAGATTTCTCCTAGTCATGATTGACTACTTCACAAAGTGGTTGGAGGTCAAGGCGTTGGCTAAGGTCACCTCCCAGGTAATCCGCAACTTCGTATGGGGGGAGATCATTTGTCGGCATGGGCTTCCGCATGCCATAGTCACGGATAATGGACCGCAGTTCGCAAGCGAGGAATTCATCAGCTTCTGTGGCCAGTTGGGGATAGACCTTAGGTTTGCGTCCGTTCACCATCCCAGGAGCAACGGGCAGGTGGAGGCGGCGAACAAGGTCATCGTGAACTTGCTCAAGAAGAAGGTGGAAAATCTCAAAGGCAATTGGGTGGAACAGCTCCCCTCGGTCCTATGGGCTTTAAGAACCACCCCCAACACCGCCACGGGAGAGACCCCTTTCAAGCTCTCTCACGGCTGCGAGGCCGTCATTCCCATAGAGTTCGAGGTTATGACACCACGGGTAAAGGTCGCCGCAAATGGAGAGGACGATTGGAGAGCCGAGAACGAGGAGGAGTTGCGGCTCTCCCTCGACCTCATCGAAGAAGCCCGGGATCGAGCAGCCATCCATCAAGAAGAAATCAAGCGGCGGATGGCCAAGTATTTCGACAGGCACGTCAGGATCAAGAAGTTCGAGAAGGGAGATCTGGTACTCAAGAAGGTCGACGCGGCTGGGAGGTCCGCCGCGGTGGGAAAACTTAACCCCAACTGGGAAGGCCCCTATGTCGTGGAAGAGGCACTAAAGTCCGGGGGGTATCGCCTTCAGAATGTGGAGGGCCAACCCCTCAGCCACACATGGAGCGGCGACGACCTTAAACGTTTTTATCCTTAGTACCATGTAATCATGATGGTTTTTTGAATGAAAACATTTTTGTTTAAACTATGTGTATGAAAATGATGCTACAGCTCGCAGGAAAGACCCTGGATGTTCAAGAGGTTGGCCCCGAGCAGACCCGCTGTCCAGGCTCTCATCTACCTAGCAGGTCCGAAGGCTCACTCGGTGGCAGGTTCTATGTTCCAGAGGTTGGCCCCGAGCAGACCCGCTGTCCAGGCTCTCATCTAGCTGGCAGGTCCGAAGGCTCACTCGGTGGCAGGTTCTATGTTCAAGAGGTTGGCCCCGAGCAGACCCGCTGTCCAGGCTCTCATCTAGCTGGCAGGTCCGAAGGCTCACTCGGTGGCAGGTTCTATGTTCCAGAGGTTGGCCCCGAGCAGACCCGCTGTCCAGGCTCGCATCTAGCTGGCAGGTCCGAAGGCTCACTCGGTGGCAGGTTCTATGTTCCAGAGGTTGGCCCCGAGCAGACCCGCTGTCCAGGCTCTCATCTAGCTGGCAGGTCCGAAGGCTCACTCGGTGGCAGGTTCTATGTTCAAGAGGTTGGCCCCGAGCAGACCCGCTGTCCAGGCTCTCATCTAGCTGGCAGGTCCGAAGGCTCACTCGGTGGCAGGTTCTATGTTCCAGAGGTTGGCCCCGAGCAGACCCGCTGTCCAGGCTCTCATCTAGCTGGCAGGTCCGAAGGCTCACTCGGTGGCAGGTTCTATGTTCCAGAGGTTGGCCCCGAGCAGACCCGCTGTCCAGGCTCTCATCTAGATGGCAGGTCTGAAGGCTCACTCGGTGGCAGGTTCTATGTTCCAGAGGTTGGCCCCGAGCAGACCCGCTGTCCAGGCTCTCATCTAGCTGGCAGGTCCGAAGGCTCACTCGGTGGCAGGTTCTATGTTCCAGAGGTTGGCCCCGAGCAGACCCGCTGTCCAGGCTCTCATCTAGCTGGCAGGTCCGAAGGCACACTCGGTGGCAGGTTCTATGTTCCAGAGGTTGGCCCCGAGAAGACCCGCTGTCCAGGCTCTCATCTAGCTGGCAGGTCCGAAGGCTCACTCGGTGGCAGGTTCTATGTTCTAGAGGTTGGCCCCGAGCAGACCCGCTGTCCAGGCTCTCATCTAGCTGGCAGGTCCGAAGGCTCACTCGGTGGCAGGTTCTATGTTCCAGAGGTTGGCCCCGAGCAGACCCGCTGTCCAGGCTCTCATCTAGCTGGCAGGTCCGAAGGCTCACTCGGTGGCAGGTTCTATGTTCCAGAGGTTGGCCCCGAGCAGACCCGCTGTCCAGGATCTCATCTAGCTGGCAGGTCCGAAGGCTCACTCGGTGGCAGGTTCTATGTTCCAGAGGTTGGCCCCGAGCAGACCCGCTGTCCAGGCTCTCATCTAGCTGGCAGGTCCGAAGGCTCACTCGGTGGCAGGTTCTATATTCCAGAAGATGGCCCCGAGCAGACCCGCTGTCCAGGCTCTCATCTAGCTGGCAGGTCCGAAGGCTCACTCGGTGGCAGGTTCTATATTCCAGAAGATGGCCCCGAGCAGACCCGCTGTCCAGGATCTCATCTAGCTGGCAGGTCCGAAGGCTCACTCGGTGGTAGGTTCTCTGTTCCAGAGGTTGGCTCAAGAGCATTCACACAGACTACGCGCCGGAGAGAAGGTCACACCTCTCCTGACTACCTAAGCAAAATCCCGTGATGCGCGAATGGTAAGGTTCACTTGGAAGCGAAAGGTCGAAGGGTTACGACCGACCTAAGTCATCTCCGAGCATTCGCGAGATGGCCCGGACAGCCGCATCACGACCTAACGTCCTAATGAGCCTAGCGAGGTGTGGCGGCGAATAAGAGGAATCGACGTCCTAATGAGCCTAACGAGGTATAGCAGCGATTGAGAAAAAAGCTGAGAATAATACAAATTGTAATCAATGAAGTACATCTTTTACAAGCACTCGCCCGTTCGAGATTACAATCAAAAGTATAAACGCAAAAAGAGGAAATACAAGAAGCCCTTCTCAAGGATCAACAGACTTCTCGCTTGAAGATCCGTCGCTCTCGTCAGAGTCTGGAACGAGGGCGTCTTCTCGCGGCTCGATGTGGTCATCCTCGGGAAAGGGAATTGGGATGTAAAGCTCGGGGACGACTTGACGAGCGGAAAGGTGTTCGGCCTCCGCCTTCAGGTATCCCGCTCGCCGCAGCACCTGCAGCGCATGCTTGACGGCATTTTGCGCGTTCTCTTGCATCAGCTGCTCCAACTCATGGTGGGGATAAAAATGGCCCCCACTCCCTGGGTCGAGTGCTGACGCACCAGCCTCTCGCAATCGATGGACCTCGGCTTTGGCCAGACGGATTTCATCCTCAAGGCCGGCCACCCAAGCGCGGAGCATCTCGGCGACCATGGTATCCTGAAAATAATGACAAAGGTGGTAAGAATAAAGTTTGTCAATCGGCAACAAGTCATTCGCGAGAAAGGAGAAAACGGTCCGAAGGCTCACTCGGTGGCGAGAAGGGTCTCCGCAGCCGTCAGCTTGGTCCTAAGCTCCATCGCCTCAGTAGAAGCAACGGACCGGGACTCCTCCACCGCCGCCAAGTCCCGCGCCAGTTTGATGCTCCGGCGCGAAGACATGTGCGCGAGCTCGAGCGCCCGCAGCATGGCCCTGGCACTCTCATGAGCGAGAACCTGGGTCGTCTCGGCATCATAGACTTCGGCGTCTTCTCGGCCATAGAGGGCATACGCGATGGCGTAAGCCTCACCGCTGGCAAGATCGCTCTCTATCCACGACGGATGGAGGGTGGAGAGCGAGACCCGGTTAGCATTCCTGTCCCACTTCACCAGGGGAGCCCCCGAGGGGTCCCTGTACTTCTCGCCGCTGGGGAAGTTGCGATGGTCCCTGGGAAGTGGGGGGGGGGGGGCGGCAGCGACAGTCCCGCACGAGGGGTGGTCTCTCCTGGCGCACTCGTCCCCAGGGCTTGGATCTGAGCATCCGCCCCGAGGGTCTCGTCCAGGACCTCCTTCCCCTTGGCGGAGGGGGGGTTTTTGTGCTTCTTGGAAGAGGAAGAAGTCAGCACCGCTGGCTTGCGCTTCTTTCCGCCAGGCTTGGAGGAAGAAGGTTCCTCTCGACAGGCATCCGCGGCGGCTTGTGCGAGAGAGAGGGTAGATCCGGAGGGACGCGGCGGATGAAGGGGGAAGTGGCGCACACCTGCATAATATAACCAATGGTTCTAGCGAATGATGCAAAAATCACAAAGCGAAAGCGAATGAAGTCTCGAACACTTACCCTCGCCCTGCAGAATGGGTGGAAGCGAGTTGACATTTCGCCGGAGATGGACGAGATCCATCCCGTGCTCCAGGATGTATTGGTGAAGTTTGGCCTCAGGCCCCCCTAGGGTCGGGGGGCGGAAGGTTGACTCCTCCTCCTGCACCGGCGCGAGGAGAGTGTTCCCCAGGTTCCCGCTTACAAAAATAAAGCGGCGAACCCAGTCATGGTTCTTGTTCGGGAGCCCGTAGTGTTTTAGGGGGCTCAGTCCCGAGAAGAACGAGATACCATGGGTGCAGCGGAAGGTATAGAGCTTGCGGAAGACGGGCAACGAGAACTCGATCCCCTCTTCTCGCAGGTAGCTCGCGTACCCGACCAGCATAGCGATGGAGTTGGGGTTGAGCTGGCCAGGCACGACCCCGTAGTACCTGAAGGTCTGGCGGAGTTCCGGCCAGATCGGGAGGCGAAACCCCACCTCGAAGTGCTCTAGCGGGATCGCGAGAGCACAAGGCGAGATGGAATTCAGGCGCTCATCCGGCCTGGGCTTTCGCGCCTCGAAACCCGGCGGGACGTAGTCAGCGACGGCAGTCAGGTAGGCCTCCTCAGAGAGGTCGCAGGAATCAAAGACGTGGTTGGTGAATGCGCTGGCGCACTTAGCCCTGCCTTCCGCATCGCCACCCATTTTTGCGAGTAAAGAAGGAAGGAGGAGCAACAGAAAAGGAAGAAGCGCGAGTGCTAGCGCAAGGAAAGAGAGCGGATGGTTAGGTATTTAATACGGTGGTTGAAAGACCTATTTATAGAGGGACTAAGCGGCGTTTGGACTTTCGAGACCTAGGGTGTGCGGATAGCCATCGCGCCCTCCCGACGCCTCGAAGCCCGAGCCGGTCCCTCTCGCCCATTAATGGTAAATGCCCTATGTCTATTCATTCCGCGGCTACGCAACGAAGTTGGAAGAGCATCCGGCTATAAGTTATCACTCGGCAATACCCAAGCAAAGCTATGAGATACGAAAAACGAATAAAGAAGCATTCGCAAAGCATAGAGAAATTATTACAGAGAAATAACGTTCAACATTCGCAGCATAAAGTAAGAAAAGAAAACAATAAGAGGGGTGGACGTTGGGTAAGTCAGGTCTCCCCCCAGATCCACCGACCTCGCTTTCGCGACCCAGCTTCCATGGGCATTCGCGGGCGGTAATAAGCGAGTATATTGGTGATCTCATGGGAAGCCAGTTGGAGTTGATCCCGGGCTCGCGCGGCGTGTGTTCCGGGAGACAACTCCCCTCCCTCACCCCCTAGCCGCTCCACCTCCGCGAGAAGATGCGAGTGACTTCGTCGAAGGTCCTTCAACTCACGCGCGACTCTCAGCCGCACGTCGTCCACCTGGCTGGCCACGTTCCGCTGGATGTGGATAAGCTTCCCCAGGACCTCCGAGATCCGATCCTTCAGGGTCGCGTGATCCGAGGAATCACCCAGGAAGTCAGCAAGATCCCCAGGGGAAGGGAGAGGCGAGAGCATTCCCTCTCCCCCCTCGTAGTAGGAGTCGAAGGGGGAGGCTTCTCGATAGCCTGCGGAATCACAACTAGGTTAGTGGTGATAAAGTATGCGAGTACATTAGAGGCGGGTGAGTGAACTGACCTGGGGTGGGGTCCGGGTGACCCGAAGGACGAGACAAATGGGGGTGCGTCCCAAACAGCCAGGCGGGAGGTAAGACCTTTCCCTTTCCTGGACGGTAAGGCTGTGAAGAAGGAGCCGGAACATCCGCACGGTCATCAGCACGGAGAGGCTGATCCAGCTCTCGCTCAGGGGAGACCCTCCGTTCATTCGCGGTGACAGCGGGGTTCACCTGAGCAGGGGGACTGGGAGGAATGGAGTCCCGCAGCGGGACGTCAAGGTTGAGGGCTGCGAAAAGGTAATGATTAGTAGCCGACAACATGAAAGGAAAAAGCGAGAAGGTTCACAACTCACGGGGTTGGGGTACAGTCTCCCCAGGAGGAGGCGGAGGAGCAAGATCCAGATCGGGAGGAGGTACCTCGTCCGCGGGAGGTGGCACCCCCGCACTGCTCAAAACGGCCCCATGGCCGTCCTCAGGTACCAAAGCCCCCTGCGAATGGTCGAAATAAGCGCAGGGTAAGGGACAAGAACTAAATGGAGACAGGAAGAATCCTCATACCAGCACCGCGGGGTCCGGAAGGGCATCCGCCAGCGTATTCGCCGGTGGAGTATCCGCCGGAGACTCCGAAGCAGTCTCGCCTCTCTGACGATTCAGCCGAATCGTCTTGGCTCGACGCGAGACATAGGGGGCGCTCGGATCCCGTTTAGACATTAGCCAGGGAGCAAATTTGGATGCCCTGGGGGCAGTCGCAGCTTGGGCCGCAGCTAGGCGGTCGATCATCTCTCGCGAGAGGGGTTTCGCAGAAGGTTTGTGGAAAGACATTAGGAAGTGGAGAAACTCTGAGCCAAGATGAGGGAGTGGTCCAGAGAAACCTGACATGAGGGTATATATATAAGGTGGCGGTGGGACCCACGGAATCTTATGGATCCAGTCAGCAGGCACTCACCGAATACAGGGTTGGACTGTTCTTTACGACCGTAGGAACCGCTCGTAAAGAGCGGGGATTGTGTACAACCCGTATTCGCCGAGTGGGCCCCCCCAGCCAACTGGCGAAACCTGGGTCGTCCGGATCATTCGCCGGGTCACTCGCCCAGGCTAAGGAAGGTAAAAATGCCCCCGGGTTGGTGGGGGTAAGCTGTAGGAGAGAAGGCGCTAGGCGAGTGGTGCCCTCACGGATCACTCGCCCAGAAGCGTGGGCATTCGCCCAGCCAGGCGGGCGCCCAGCGAATGATGCCCTCACGGACCATTCGCCCAAAAGGGTGTGAGGGGAAAATGACCATAATACCCCTGGTGGGCTGCAAATATCCCTTCGGAACAGCGGAGTTAGGCTATTAGCAGACCAATTTGGGGTGCGGTTAGTAAAACTAAAAGGCGGATTCAGGCTATTTACAGACCAGCCTAGGAAAACTATAAATAGACCCTTAAGGGCACCTTGGAGGAGATCCGATTTTAGAGAATCCTCTCCTCCAAGCTAGGTTTGGTTGGCAGCCTGTGCCCTCCAAGGTGCCCGGTTGAGCTTTGGTTGGGGAGGGGAAGCTCTCTAAGATCTTCCGGGTGTGTGGCGGGACCTCCTCGCTTCAGCCTTGGGTCTATTCCGTTTCCAGCATCCACGGTCAAGAGAGTCCAGTGAGGGAGAAATAAGCATCGGCTACACCCCCAGTGGGTCCGAACTCAAGAGACCAGTTGCTGGTTTCAACAGCGCGCTCGGGGGAAAAAATGCGCCTTGGCAGAAAAATACGCGCCCGGGCGGAAAAATGCGCGTCTGGGGTGGAAAATTTGCGCCCTGGAAGAAAAATGCTCGCCCGGGCAAAAATATGCCCACCAGGGCTGAAAATATGCGCGCCCGGGCAGAAATTGCGCGCCCGGGAGTACAAATGCGAGCATGTGCGTGAAAATGTGTGCCCTAGCAAAAATTGCGCACCCGGGCAAAAAATGCGGCCACTGGCGAAAAATGCGATCACGGGCAGAAAATTGCGCACCTGGGGAAAAATGCGTGCACAAGAGAAAAATGCGCACACAAGCGAAAAATGCCCGCACGAGCGAAAAATGTGCTCTTGCAAAAAATGCGCACCCGAGTAAAAATTGCGCTCCCCGCGAAAGTTTCTCGCCCTGACGGTAAAATACGTGTTTGGCAGAAAAATACGCGCCTGATGAAAAAATTCTCGCCCGGGGCAAAAAATGCGCTCCTGGGAGAAACAAAATTTGCACTCGGGCGAAAAATGCTCTTCTTGGCGAAAACCCACGCCACGGAGAAAATGTGTCCTGACGAAAATGAACGCTTATGTGAAAACTCGCGCTCTGGTGAGTTCGCAGTTCCAGAATGCTCGATCTCAAAACGTACGGCTAGACCAAACCATTCGATGGAATGTTTTGTTGGTTTATTTCAATATTGATCGATTTGGACCCAAAAGCCAATTTCGCCCTAAACATTTCATCCGAACAACAATATTGATATTCGTATTCTCACAATCGTGTGTCCAGGCGGAAAACTTGCGTCTGAGCGAAAAACGTGCGTACGGGCGAAAAAACGTGCGCACGGGCGAAAAAAGTGCGCCCGGGCGAAAAACGTGCGCCCTGGAGGAAAACGTGCGCCCAGGAGGAAAACGTGCGCCCAGGAGGATGTCATATGGTAGGAAAACATGCGCCCGCACTGAAAACATGTGCCCCGACAAAAGACAAACAAAGAAAAAAATGAGCGATCGGGCGAAAATGCAAGCCGGGGGAAAATGTGCTCCGCGCAAAAACGTGCATCGGGGGAAATGCGTGCACAGCTGAACACCCACGCCTGGGCGAAAAATGCCGGCACGGGCGGAAGAGTTCGACTATCGAGAAGCGTGCCCCTGCGGGAAAAAAAATGAGTGCTAGGGCGACAAAAGGGCGCGCAGGAGAAAAGGGCGCGCAGGCGAAAAACGCGCACTCGGCGGAAAAAGGGCTCACGGGCAGAAAAAGGGCACCCGAGCGGAAAAATGAGCACATGGGCAGACAAATGCGTGTCAGGGGCGGGAGAATGCCCACCTTGGCGGAAAAATATGCGCCCAGGTGAAAAATTGTGCGCCCGGGCAGAAAATGCGCGGCAGGGGGGGAATCCGCACCATGGAGGAAAATTGCGCGCTCGGGCGGAAAAATGTGCGTCTTGGCGGAAAAATGTGCGCCTTGGCGGAAAAATGTGCGCCCGGGCGGAAAATATGGGTTTGGGGTGGAAAATCCGTGTCCAGGAAGAAAAATGCGCACCCGTGTGAAAAAATTCACGCCAGGGCAGAAAAAATGCGCGCCAGGGCGGAAACTGCGCGCCCGTGCGTACAAATGCGAGGCCAGGCATAAAAATGTCCGCCCGGGCGAAAACTGCGCACCCGAGCAAAAAATACGCGCACGAGTGAAAAATACGCGCACAAGCGAAAAATGCCCGCACAAGAAAAAATGCGCGCAAAAATTGCAAGCCCATGCAAAAATTGCGCGCCCAAGCAAAAATTGCGCCTCCTGCGAAAATTGCGCGTCCCGGCGGAAAAATACTCGTCTGGCAAAAAAATGCTCGCGCGACGAAAAATGCTCGCTTGGGTGAAAAAATGCGCTCCCGGGCGAAACAAAATATGCACCCGGCCGAAAAATGCTCCCTCGGACGAAAAATCGAGCCTCAGAGAAAATGTGCCCTGACGAAAACAAGCGTTTATGTGCAAACTCGCGTTCGGGTGAGTTCGCAGTTCCAGAATGCTTAATCTCAAAACCTACTGCTAGACCAAAACATTCGATGGAATATTTTGTAGTTTCATTTCAATATCGATGAATTTGAACCCAAAAGTCAATTCCGTCCTAAAAGATTTCATCCGAACAATAGTACTGATATTCGTATTATACTTATTTCATCCAAACAAATAGACCATTAGTTATTTGACTATCTGCAGCCATTTTTTGTTTTTTTTTTAATTTGTCCTAGCTTGAAACATATTTTCCACAATTCCACCCCAATCATTTCTTTCGGTGCAAATTTTTTAATTTTTATTTTTCTTTTCCACTTGTTTTACTTTATTTATTTAGCTTAAGAAAATATAAAATAAATAAGATGATATTAAAATATATATTAACTAAACTGGTCTTATTTTAGTATATATTTATTCCAACAATGATACCCACTCTTATAGTATTAAAATAAAAATTCTATAAAAATGAGCTATTTTTTAAAGAAAATTACATGATTAAATCTATTTATTATAAATTTATATGTGTTGCGGGTCGCTCGACGCTCTTATTAGTCCGGTCAAATTGAACCGTCTCAGCTCTAGAGTGAACCGAGCGCGCAATCAGTCAAAGTAAAATGAGACAGTTGACAAGAAGTCTTTTTACGTAGAAAACCCGGAAAAGGTAAAAAATCACGGGGCCGGATCGGTGCCACCAAATTCAATTATATCTTTCAGTGTTATAAGTTGTAGAATGCAAGAGGGTGACAGACCACCGCTCATTGTAGGAAATGCAGAGAAGGTTGAGAAAGAGGAAAATCTCTGAGGGAGGAGATCTTCTAGAGCTTAAGGAAGATCTACAAGTCACCTTCGAAGGAGAAGGAGATCTTCGAAAGCGGAAGGAGATCTTCGAAGGATTCTTTGAACGCCGGAGGGGAACTCTGAAGGATCTTCGAAGGAGTTCTCTCGGGCGCTGAAGGCAAGGTCCCTTCAATAAAGGCTCTGGGCTCCTTTTATAGCTTTGGGCAGGGGCAACCTAGTAATTTTGTTGTAGTAACCACCGTAACCACCTGACGGGTGAATCATGTTCATCGATTTAGAGCACACAAATTACAATTTTTTGGATATGCCCATCTTGCTCCCTCGGGCAGTTCGGGCAGCTTCGTTGATGACAATGACAGCAACGAACACAATCTGCAATCTGGGAAATCAAGAAGGTTAACTGATGTGCGCGCTGCAAACTTGGAAACATCCAGCGCACGCCATGTAGGTAGAGGCGTTCTGAGCATGTCGTGAACTCGGAGATGTTCGGTGCGCGCCGTGCATTTGGGAGCATTCGACGCGTGTCATGAACTTGGAGGCGTTCGACGTACGTCGTGAACTTGGAAGCGCTCGACGCGTGTCGTGAATTTGGAGGCATTGGGCGCGCGTCGTGAACTTGGAGGCGGTCGACGTGCGTCATGAACTTGGAAGTGCTCGGCGCTCGTCGTGAAATTGGAGGCGTTCCACGCGCATCGTGATCTTGGAGGCCCCGCCATACCTCAAGGAGGGTGCGGCCTTGGCCGCACCCCATTTGTGAGGTGCGGCCTTGGCCGCACCCCATACGGGAGGTGCGGCCTTGGTCGCACCCCAAAGGGGGGGGGGGGGGGGGGGGGGGGGGGGGGGGGGGGGGGGAGGGCGGCCTTGGCCGCCCCCCAAATGGGGGTGCGGCCTTGGCCATCGTGGGGGGTGTGATTAGTGTGTATGTTTGCGTTTCGGTGTCCGTTTGGAGAATCAAAGTGACTCGGAATTACGCGAGAATGGGCCTGTTGGAATTATATCGGCGAGTCGGTCGAGGTCGCGACAGAAAATTACGGATTCGACCAGATCTGTTTTGGGGAACCCCATCAAATGACCCCCAATTTTCGGAGGTCAATTTTTGTAGAAAATAAGCCCCAAATTTTTTCTGACGAACGTATATCTTCGGGTGTGCGAGCTCGTTTAGGCGAGTTGTCATGACTTATGCTGTTATGAGCTTGTCGTTATGCGAACTTTTCGGAAGTCGTCACTTTACTCTAGTGCAGGAGGAACTTCTGTCTCGTTCTCATCGGTTGCGAGCTTGCCGCTCAGCAAGTACGTTGGAGATTGTGACGAGCTTGTCATTTACCGTTGAGGATTGAGCAGCTTTGTGGAGAGATTCAGGTTTACTATTTCGGTGTAGGGACCTTTCATTATGTCTAACCGTGAGCGTGGTTTTGGGCGCGAAACTACTATGACGGTGAAGATCTTTCTCGTTCGAACTGATATCTGCAGTCTGAGAGCTGTCATATTATGACGGTGAAGAGCAGATGCATTTGATCCGTTGGCGACCGTGAGGGGAGCAGGACCTGACAGTGTCATGATCTACTATGACGGTGAAGATCGGATGCCTTCAATCCGGTAGTGCGCGGTCAGGGGGACTGTCACCGGAAAACTGGTGAAGGACGGACGCTTCGAATCATTGGCGACCGTGAGGGGGCAGGTCCTGGCGGTGACGTGACCTACTACAGTGGCGAAGGGCGGATGCTTCACACTGTTAGTGCGCGGTCAGGGGGATTGGCCCCAGAAAACTTGTGAAGGGAGAACGCTTCGAACCGTTGGCGACCGTGAGGGGGGCAGGCCCCGACGATGTCGTGACCTACTATAATGGCAAAGGGCGGCCGCTTCGAGCCGGTAGTGCGAGGTCAAGGGGTCTGACCCCAGCAAACCAGTGAAGGGAGGACGCTTTGAACCGTTGGCGACCGTGAGGGGTGGGGGGGGGGGGGGGGGGGCAGACCCTGTCAGTGTCGTGATCTACTACAATGGCGAAGGGCGGATGCTTCGAGCCGGTAGTGCGTGGTCAGTGACGTGAGTATTCCTGCAATTGGATACAGTTAGAAGCAGTCACAATATTATTAAATAAAATAAAACGTACGCACGCAAGTGTGAACTTGTGGTTTAATGTGTGAGGATTGTTTTAAGCAAACAAAACAAAAGCAAAACGTAGATAATATAGGGCTCTCCTGCCCGGTTCTTGGTTCTCATAGGTAACGTTTGCACGGGTTATCCCGATCATCCAACATGATGTGCGGCGGTGGTGCCCATGGTACTAGTCGCGCCGAATGCCGGAGTCGCTCCTTGCCCTGATTAGGTCTGCTCTAGATAGTAGGAGCGGGCTGCCTCCTGGTTTCCACAGACGATCTTGACTCCTCCTAGGGTGATGAACTTCATCGCGAGGTGCGGGATAGAGGGAATGACCTTGAACGTCGCTTGGACGGGGCGACCGAAGATCACGACAGGGAGTCTGATTCTACAACCACGAACTGGACGTCATGCGTGACTTGCTTCGGAAATTCGCCCAGAGTTACGAGCTTAGTGACTGTTTTGTTCCACGGGGACGGGGCCGCTGTTGAAGCCATACATCGGCCATGTTGCTAGTTGGAGTCGTTCTTTTGAGACCTTCATAATGCGGAGGGAGGACACGAATATGATGTTAACGGAGCTCCCGTTATCGATCAATATCCTCTTAAAAGCTTGGGTCGCTAATCTCCGCACTGATGACAAGCGGGTCCTGGTGCGGTAGGAGCAGTCCTTTCAGATCTTCATCTCCAAAATTGATAGTCGATGCGTGTTGCGTGCTCTGATCTTCTCGCTCTCTATGCTGGGTGACGGAGTTGACAGAGTTGGAGGTGAAGGGGGAGCCAGCTATGGTCTCCACCACTCATACCATTTGTCTGCACCCTGCGCGTCCTGGTGTGCATATGATTATTCTCTTCTAGGCTGTGATAGCTGGTTGCGGGTTGATCTTGCAGAAACCTACTGAGGATGCCTTGACGAACAAGGCATTCAATCTCGTTTTTGAGCTTAATGCACTCCTCTGTGGTGTGTCCCGCTCCTCGATGGAATTCACAATACTTCGATCAGTCTCCCTTGGTATTGGGGGGGGGGGGGAGAGTTCTCGCGGCCTCTGGTGCGCCGGGTTTTCTTAGATCGCGTAGAGTACATTCGCGCGGGAGGTGTTGAGAGGAGTGTAATCTCGAGGCGTTTGGTGATCCCAATCTGCCCCGGGTCCCGACGATGCTCGTTGTCATTACGCTCTTATTGTCTTCTGGGAGCCTATTCCTCCCCCTTCTTTCTCTTCTGACCTCCTTCAAATTGTTGGCGATGTGCTTCTATAGCCTCTCCTGCGGCAATCAGGGCTTTGAACCGATGTACGAGATCAGGATAGCTGGGCATCGTTTCTCTCATTAGTGCTGAGTAGAATCCACTTAGTCGTAATCCTCCTAGGAAGACACCTGCAAGAGCTCGGGGTCGACCCCAGGGATTTGTCGAGCCTCTATAGTGAAATGGCAGAAGAAGCCTTTGAGGGATTCTCCTTCGCTCTGGCGTATTCCAGACAGGTGAGAAGGGTCCTTGACGATCCTGCGGTTGGCTATGAATTGATCTAGGAACTGTTGAGCCAGTTCCGTAAAGCTGCCGATGGTTCCATCTCTGAGGGAGTGGAACTAAGTTCTTGCTTGCCCTTTTAGCGTGGTCGGGAATACTTGACATAGGAGCTGATCTGGGCATTATAGATCCTCAGAATTATGGTGAAGCGGTTGATATGTTCTTGTGGATCGTCAGTCCGGTCGAACGTCTCGATGTTGGAGAGTTTGAATCCATGTGAGATCGGATGAGCTAGGACCTGAGGCGTTAGTGAGGAGCAATGGTGTAGAGGGCGACTGACAAAAGTGGTCCGTCGACCGATCTGTCCATACTCTTCTGTAATCATTTCGCGAATCTCTTCGCGAGTAAGTCTTCCAACTTCGTAACCGACGTCTGCTGCTTCTTGCTTGTGGTGACGAAAGTCAGCCCCAGAGCCTCGGGCCGGTCGAGCGGGATGCCTGGAGTTGTCTGCGTCAGAGAATTCTTCATCATAGACATCATCCTCTCGTGTGACTTCTTCTGGTGGAGCATGGTTCTGAGCTATGAGAGACAGATTGACTAGCGGGGGGGGGGGGGGGGGGGGGAATTGGAGCTCGATGGACTTCTATATTTCTCAGTAGGGCCAGCATTTCGGCCTGCTGCTCTTCCATATGTTGCATGCGTCCTTCCAGCGCTACTATGTGCGCAATCACTGCCTCCTCCGCGAGAGGCGGGTTGAGGAGTGAGTGAGAGGGAGCTGGGTCGATGCGTCCCCTGGGATTGATCCTTCGGTGGTTCGGGCGCTCCTTCTTGCCATTGCAGAGTTCTTGGGAACACTGTTTCCACAGACGACGTCAAACTATTGCGGGTTGCTCGACACTCTCGTTAGTCCGGTCGAATTGAACGTCTCAGTTCTAGAGTGAGCCAATCGCATAATCAGTCAAAGTAAAATGAGACAGTCGGCAAGAAGACTTTTTATGTGGGAAATCCGAAAAGGGTAAAAACCACGGGGCCGGATCGGTGCCGACTAAATTCCACTATATCTTTCAGTATTTCAAGTTGTAGAATATAAGAGGGTAACAGACCCTTACTCGTTGCAAGAGATGCTGAGAGAGTTGAGAAAGGGGAAAATTTCTAAGGAGGGAGGAGATCTTCTAGAGCCTAAGGAAGATCTACCAGTTACCTTCGAAGGAGATCTTCGAAGGAGAAGGAGCTCTTCGAATGCGGAAGGAGTTCTTCGAAGGCGGGAGGAGATCTTTGAAGGATTCTTCGAATGTCAAAGGGGAACTCTGAAGGATCTTTGAAGGAGCTCTCTCGGGCGCTGAAGGCAAGGTTCCTTCAAATGAACGCTTTGGGCTCCTTTTATAGCCTTGGCAGGGGTAGTCTGATAATTTTGCCGTATTAACCACCGTAACCACCTGACGGGCGAATCACGTTCGTCGATTTGGAGCACACGGATCACCATTTTTCAGATATGCCCATCTTGCCCCCCGGGCAGTTTGGACAGTTTGGCACCTTCGTTGATGGCAATGACAACAACGAACATAACCTGCAATCTGGGAAATCAAGAAAGTTAACTGTCATGCGCACTGCAAATTTGAAAACATCCAGCGCACGCTATGTAGGTAGAGGCGTTCTGAGCGTGTGACGAACTCGGAGATGTTTGGTGCGCACCGCACATTTGGGAGCGTTCAGCGCGCTTCATGAACTTGGAGGCATTCGATGCGGCTCGTGAACTTGGAAGCACTCGAAGCGCGTCGTGAACTAGGAAGCGTTCGGCGCGCATCGAGAACTTGGAGGCATTCAGCGCGGGTCGTGAACTTGGAAGCGTTCGACGCGCGTCGTGATCTTGGAGGCGTTCGGCGCGCGTCGTGAACTTCGAAGCATTCAGCGCTGGTCGTGAACTTGGAGGCGTTCGCCGCGCATCGTGAACTTGGAGGCGTTCGGCGCGTGTCGTGAACCTAGACTTAGGAGGTGCAGCCAGACGATACTAGGGAGATGTGGCCTCGCCGTACCCCAAGGGGGGTGTGACCGTGACCGTACTAAAAAACAGGGGGGGGGGTCGGAATTGGCCGCACCCCAAGGGTGGTGCGGCCCCACCATACCTCAAGGGGGTGCGGCCTTGGCCGCCCCCCATAGGGGGGGGGGGGGGGGGTGCGGCCTTGGAAGCACCCTGATTGGTTTGGCCGCACCGTGGTGGTGCGGCCCGGTTGGCGTGGCGGACGTCGTGCGGTGGCTACAATGTGACGGTTTCGCTATCGTGGGGTGTGGTTAGTGTGTATGTTTGCATTTCGGTGTCCGTTTGGAGGATCAAAGTTGCACGGAATTACGCGAGAATGAGCCCGTTGAATCGTATCGGCGAGCCGGTCGAGGTCGCGGCGGAAAATTATGGGTTCTATGAGATCCTTTTTGGGAAACCCCATCAATGTGTATTATGAATGAAATTAAGTAACTTAGAGAGTCAAGAGAATGATTTCATCCAAAACGAAAATATAAGACAGGTTTCTTAAAGTTATTAGAGTTTTGTGTCTAAAAGCTTAATTTTTCCTAATTGTTTAGTCAAAATTATATGATATTATTTTTTATATGAAAGACAATATTAAATTATCTGTTTAATTTAATGATTATAATAAATATTCACATTATCACCTCCTCAAGGAAGTTACTCCATAGATTGATTTCAAATAAAACACAGTTTCAAGATCATCATGAGGGGGAAAAATTCACTAACTTATTTCAAATTTGGGTTAATTTTGAGGGACTAATTTACATTTTTTTTCTTAAAAAAAGAAAGTATTATTAAAGGAGAGATACTTACAAATAAAATCGTAGGATCGTGATTTCAATGATGGAGATCATCTGTGAAAATATACGGTCATATTTGTATATTACGATCGTATTAAATACTGACCGTATTTTAGATCAATCATGCGCGAAAAATCGTGCTAGTAAAAATAGACATCGGGATTGAAAGTTCCGCACCGTGATCTTAGGTGCGTTACTTGCACAAACAATATAGTCCTATTGAAGGCATAATTAAAGTACAAATATTATATCAACTAGAGGCGGAGAGCGGTATCCCCGTTTATACTATTTGATGATGATAAATTTTTCGTGCATAGTATATGGTGATAAAAGTTAAAATCCTCAAGGGTCTGTTCGTTTCACGTATATTGATATTAAAGTATTGACTTTCAATCCAATATCAATACATACGGGAAATGACATTAAGTTTAAATCCAATTCTTTTGTTCGTCTGTATGATGATTTTCTGTCATAGGAATTGATATTCATTATTTTTTACTGTTCGTTTGCAGAAAAGCTTTCTTTCATAAGAATTGACATTGATCAATGTTGAACTTCTAAGCTTCTTCATACAAATTATCATAAGCAAAATTGCATTTTTTTTAGCCTGGCACGCGTTTTTTTAGCCCGGCGCGCGACTTTTTCGCCCGGGCGCGCTTTTTCGCCCGGGCGTGGTTTTTTCGACCGAGCGCGATTTTTTCGCCCGGGCGCGATTTTTTTCGCCCGGGCGCGATTTTTTCGCCCGGGCGCGATTTTTCTCCCGGGCGTGTTTTTTTCACCCGGGCGCGATTTTTTCGCACGAGCGTGTTTTTTTCGCCCGGGCGTGATTTTTTCGCTCGGACACATTTTTTCGCCCAGGCGCGAAAAAACACGCCCGGGCGGAAAAGGCGCGAAAAAATCGCGTCCGGGCGAAAAAATCTCGTCCGGGCAAAAAAACGCGCCCGTGCGAAAAAATCGCGCCCGGGTGAAAAAATCGCGCCCGGGCGAAAAAATCGTGCTCGAGCGAAAAAATCGCGACCGTGCGAAAAAAAATCGCGCCCGGGTGAAAAAAACACTCCCGGGCGAAAAAAACACGCGTGGGAGAAAAAAACCGCGTCCGGGCGAAAAAATCGCGTCCGGGCGAAAAAAACACGTTCGGGCGAAAAAAACACGGTCGGGCGAAAAAAAAAAACGGCCGGGCGAAAAAAAAAAACGGCCGGGCGAAAAATTGCCCCCGGGCAAAAATATCGCGGGCAAAAAGTTCTCGTAAGGGGTGAAAAATCGTGTTCGGCCAGAAAAATCGCATACGGACGGAAAAATTGTGTCCGGGCGAAAAAATTGCGTTCGGGCGAAATTTCTGCGTCCTCACAAAAGTATAACGTATGGAGCCAAAAAATAACGTACTGGCGAAAAAAATAACGTACGGGCAAAAAATGCGCATTCGGGCCAAAAAAAATTAATATACTTTTGGAAAGTCGGAGTTGACGATCTCAATATCCGCCCCTGGAGATAAATATTGGATCGATAGGTTTTTAGGTTAGGATGAATATCGTCGACTTTCCACCAGAAAGCCAATTCCACTCTACAATTATTGGTACGAACAACAGAAATGACTTTCATATTCTCAAAGTCAATACTTCAATATCAATGTCTGTGAAAAGAACAGACCACAATAGTTGGTTGCAACACTTTGATCGATCAAGTAATTTTTAGGGAAGTAACTTCAAGCCAATACACTGTTTTCTCAAATTTGAAAATAATTCTTTGTTTTTAATTTTTTCCTAATTTAATTTTAGTTTAACATAATAGTAATAATAATACCAATAGGATATTATAGATAAGTTTTGTTATGCGTTGCAAAAATTTCTTATTTCAATAGCTAAATGTTTGCTTATTTTAAGATTTCAATCCTATATTTTTGCTTTAGGATTTTTTGACCTAGCTAAGTTTTACTCCATTTTTTCTATTTTTGTCCTAAAAGATAAAAAAATTGACAATTTTAATTTAAAATCCTAGGCAGGCGTGCACAAAAAAAACCGGTCTTAACCGGTCCGGTTGGGACCGGACCGGTTAGGACCGGCTAGGGACTAATCTCGGTTAGGACAGGTTTGGTCCCGGACCGGTCCGAGGGGCTCGTCCGGTCCCCCTTTTCCAGCAAAAATCGGTCCGGGACCGGTAAAAGACCTGTCTTGGACCGGTCAAAGACCTGTCTTGGACCGGTCAAAGACCCGTCCCGTCAGTAACAACTCTAAAATTAGAGTTGTTGGGTAACGGCTCTTTTAAAGAGTCGTTACCCGCCGACAGCATAATGTTGTCGGCCTGCTGCAGCATGCAGCCCTGCTGTTGCTGCCAGCCTACGGCCTAGGCTTCACAGCCCAGGCCCTAGGCTAATTAAGAAATTATATATTTTAAAAAATATTATATAAAATCCGCCCGCCCCTCTCTCTCTCTCAGTCACTCTCACTCAATCACTCTCTCACCTATCCTATCATCCCCCTATCTCTCATTTTATAACCTCCCTCATATCATCCGACCCCCCCCCCCCCCCCCCCCCCCCCCCCCCCCTCTCTCTCGTAATCACTCTCTCACACTCTCTCCAAATGGCTTCCTCTTCATCCATGTCGACGTCCTCCTCCGCGTTTGTTGCTCATGAGATAATAGAGCACCACCACAAAACGACAGTATGGGAGAACTTTGATAAAGTGCGGATCTATGGCGAAATAAAAGCGAAGTGCAAACTTTGCGGGAAGCTAATGGTCGTTGACAGCAACACAACACTGATCCGGCATGTGAAATATTGTATTTCTAAATAAGCCCCGGAGTCTACCCAAGCTGAAATTTCGGCGACCGAGCACATTTTGACGTACGACCAAGCTCGACAACGAGAGCGACAAATGGAGAACGTCATCAAAAAGGACTCTCATTCAACCACTACGACGATGAAGAAATGACGTCTTACATTCACGACGTACTCCAGTCTAAATATCACCAAGTAAATCGTATTACAACTAGACGCGATGCTTTAGCGACTTGTAATCTAAAAAATATTAAAAAAATAATTTGAAACATTCGACGGCCGTGTTAGCTTAACGAGCGATGTTTGGACTAGCGGTATAATTGATAGACTTAGTTATATTTGCATTACTTGTCACTGAGTCGATCCAGATAGTTGAGAACTAAATAAACGAATAATTTGTTTTGAAGGATTTGAGTATCCGCACACCGGTAAAAATATTTATCAGGTTATTATTAAAATTATTAGGGAATTTAAAATAAAAGAAAAAATTATGAGTATTTCTTTCGATAATGCTTCAAATAATGAGATGATCGTCAAATATTTGTTATCAGATTTGCAACCAATGTTAGATTGAATATTTTTTCATACGCGTTGTGTATGTCATGCTTTAAATTTAATTGTGCAAGATAGTCTACAATTTATGAACGATTACGTTAGTAAAATACGCACTATGCTAAGAGTTATTTATAGTTCAAAAGAAAAAAAATAAGATTTCAAAAAAATTATTATTTCCCAAGGTAAAAAGTTTTTAGGATCATCTTATGATACGCCTATACGATGAAACTCGACTTATAAAATGTTAAAGCGAGTTTTGTCACAAAAAACGTTACTAATAGAATTTTATAATAATGTCGAAGCACATGATTTATGCCCGTCAGACTGGGCCGTGCTCGAAGATTATGTAAATTTATTAAAAAGTTTTTATCGAGCAACAACAATTTTATCTGGAGTTTACTCTCTTACTAGCTTTATTAGTTATTGAAAATATTTTATTAATTTTTGAAATGTTTAAAATTATAAAACGAACGAAATGTGACGACCGTTAATATTAATAATGGAGGATTTTTTTTTTAAATATTACAAAGATATGCCTCATATATTTTCTTGCGCCGCGACTTTGAACCTTTTAATGGGCGTAGACGGCGCATAAATTTTTATAGAAGAAATCAATCTGAATTTAAATTTAGACGAATCCTTTAGTATTTTTGTTAATGTTAGTGTTTCAAAATTTATTTCTGAATTTACTCGCCTTTATAATTACTATGATCAAATTTATGGATCACGACCTCGCGTAGAATCCACCAAACCTAAACAAAAGATATTTAAAAAAATAAATTTTTAGAATTAGCTTCTAGGAAAAAACAAAGAACATCAAGTACTTTAAACGAATTAGGTTTATATAGCAAAACATTATTTCAAGATTATATGACCGCAAGCGAAATTAAAAAGTTTGATATTTTAAACTGGTGGAAATCTAAAACTAATATGTATCCTATTTTGACCTTAATGACCCGTGATTTACTAACAATCCAAGTTAGTACGGTAGCTTCGGAGTCTGCGTTTTCTTTGAGTAATAAGATTCTGAATGAGCGAAGAAGTCATTTGACTGAAGAATCTTTGGAGATTTGCATTTGCTACAATGATCATTTGGATGCTCCGAGGAAGAGGCATCATTGTTGAAACCAGTTTCCCGGCTTCAGCGTTCGAAAATAGGGGTAGGCAGCTTACCCTTACTTATCTCAGGTAAAGTCGAACGGCTAGTCACTTAGAGCCTAAGAACCTCTCTACTGTTGGATTCAGGTGAAAACAGACCCCGCGAGCTGCAGCGAGGAGGTCCCGCCACTAACCCGAAAGACCCGAAGATCTTCCCCTCCCAAGCCAATGCTGAGCCTGGGCACCTCGGAGAGCACTAACAACACCTGACCGTTGGCCTGAAAGACTTGGCGAACGGAAGGCAGGGTCACTAGCTAACCGAACACACTAAGGGGGGTGGGGGTAAGGAGTTGCCAACCCACCCCAAGGTGCCCATGGGGGTCTATTTATAGATTTCCTGAAAATGGGCTGCGTATAACGTAAAAGGTCTGTCAATAGCCAGGTTCCGCTGTCTGAAAACACTACCTGCAACCCTGCGACCCTGCGACCCTGCAACCTGAGACCCAGTGACCCTGCGACCCTGCGATCACTACCAAGGTAGGTGAGGGGGCGAGTGAATGGAGAGGGGGGTCTCCCCCCACCCGCCCCCAAAGGGGCGAGTGGGAGTCTCCCCCACTCGCCCCCACTCGCCCCCAAGGGGGCGGGCGAGTGGGGAGGGGGGTCTCCCCCCACCCGCCCCCAAACGGGCGAGTGGGGGTCTCCCCCACTCGCCCCCAAGGGGGCGGGCGAGTGGGGAGGGGGGTCTCCCCCCACCCGCCCCCAAAGGTGCGAGTGGGAGTCTCCCCCACTCGCCCGCCCCCGGCGAGTGGGGAGGGGGGTCTCCCCCCACCCGCCCCCAAAGGGGCGAGTGGGAGTCTCCCCCACTCGCCCCCAAGGGGGCGGGCGAGTGGGGAGGGGGGTCTCCCCCCACCCGCCCCCAAAGGGGCGAGTGGGGGTCTCCCCCACTCGCCCCCAAGGGGGCGGGCGAGTGGGGGTCTCCCCCACTCGCCCCCAAGGGGGCGGGCGAGTGGGGAGAGAGTGGGGAGGGGGGTCTCCCCCCACCCGCCCCCAAACGGGCAAGTGGGGGTCTCCCCCACTCGCCCCCAAGGTGGCGGGTGAGTGGGGAGGGAGGCCTCCCCCCACTCGCCTCCAAGGGGGCGGGCGAGTGGGGGTCCGAGTGGGGGTTTCTGCTTTGTCTGATCCTGGTCGTTTTCGACTGTGTTCAAGCGGCCATCTTTCCCCGTTACGGTCATTTTATCATCGCGACCATGTACACGCTGCGCCATATGCGCTCAGCAAATATGGGGGTTGTACACAATCCCCGCTCTTTTCGAGCTTGCCTCAAGCTCGGAAAGAAAGTCCAACCCGCGTATTTGACGAGCAAGGGAACCTTCCCGAGAGTCTCCGAGGGGCCTTACAAGAGAACTTGGAAACAAAGAACCCCCTAAAGGGGGAGGGGAGCACCTTCTTTGAGAGCTTTTCCCCTTCCTACCTCTTGAACAAAACGATCCCTCCTTGGGGTTTCTAGATATGCTTTAAGGCTCTCTTTGGGAGGAGTCGGGGTGATCTGGCGGAGCCCCTTGCTCTGGCCAGGAAACATCCCATCCCCCCTTTCTCGCGTGTGTCGCGTGACTATTGTAAAAGATACACTGCCTTAAGTTATACATAAGAATGAAAACTCTTTTTTTTTTGCTCAACGTCTTTCTTGGGTCGAAGGCGGATCCCTTGGCGACACCACATGCGACCTTACCTTCGGCTCATACGACCGTAAGGATCCGACTTCCTTTTAAGAGGACTGCCACGTACGATCATGCCTGCATAAGTTCGCATGCTTTGCTCCTGCGCAACCAACCTCTCACATATGGCTGCTCATCGAGGTCTTAGTCTCTCGAATACACTTGAGTGAGTCGATGTGGTGAGATAGGTTGCGGGGCCGAGGACTGCTGATCTTGCTGCACGCTCGGGAAGTGATGCGAGTAGTCGGAGCGTGGGGTGGAGGAACTCAACACCTTCCAAGGAGCCGAGCTCAACTGGATGCGGAAACAACCTAACACCTTCCAGGGAGCCGAGTTCACCTGGAAGTGGAAATAACTTAACACCTTCCAGGGAGCCGAGCTCACCTGGAAGTGGAAATAACTTAACACCTTCCAGGGAGCCGAGCTCACCTGGAAGTGGAAATAACTTAACATCTTCCAGGGAGCCGAGCTCACCTGGAAGTGGAATTAAATCAACACCCTCCAGGGAGCCGAGCTCAGCTGGAGGTGGATGCAAATCAACACCTTCCAGGGAGCCGAGCTCAGCTGGAGGTGGAAACAAATCAACACCTTCCAGGGAGCCGAGCTCAGCTGGAGGTGGATACAAATCAACACCTTCCAGGGAGTCGAACTCACCTGGAAGGGGAAATAACTTAACATCTTCCAGGGAGCCGAGCTCACCTGGAAGTGGAAATAAATCAACACTCTCCAGGGAGCCGAGCTCAGCTGGAGGTGGATGCAAATCAACACCTTCCAGGGAGCCGAGCTCAGCTGGAGGTGGAAACAAGTCAACACCTTCCAGGGAGCCGAGTTCAGCTGGAGGTGGATACAAATCAACACCTTCCAGGGAGTCGAACTCACCTGGAAGTGGAAATAACTTAACATCTTCCAGGGAGCTGAGCTCACCTGGAAGTGGAAATAAATCAACACCCTCCAGGGAGCCGAGCTCAGCTGGAGGTGGATGCAAATCAACACCTTCCAGGGAGCCGAGCTCAGCTGGAGGTGGAAACAAATCAACACCTTCCAGGGAGCCGAACTCACCTGGAAGTGGAAATAACTTAACATCTTCCAGGAGCCGAGCTCACCTGGAAGTGGAAATAAATCAACACCCTCCAGGGAGCCGAGCTCAGCTGGAGGTGGATGCAAATCAACACCTTCCAGGGAGCCGAGCTCAGCTAGAGGTGGAAACAAATCAACACCTTCCAGGGAGCCGAACTCACCTGGAGGTGGATACAAATCAACACCTTCCAGGGAGTCGAGCTCAGCTGGAGGTGGAGGCCTTAACCGTCTTTCCGACTTTTCGACTTTTCGACTTTATGCCTCTCCGGGTGAATTCTCCTGCCCTGCCGGCATCAACTAGCTCGGTCAGCGGAACCATCCAGGGGCAGAAATTACCTAGCCTCTCCGAGTGAGTTCTCCTGCCCTGCCGGCTTCAACTAGCCCGGTCAGCGGTCTCTTCTCGGGGCCTTAACCGAAATTTCTTTCCTGTCTCTCCGAGTGAGTTCTCCTGCCCTGCGACATCAACAAGCCCGGTCAGTGGTCTCTTCTCGGGGCCTTAACCACACGAATCTACCTGACGAGCCTCCCAGCGACCGGCATCAACAAGCCCGGGCGAGTGGTCTCCAGTCAAGGTCTTAGCCAACTTTCCTTGCCTCTCCGAGTGAGTTCTCCTGCCCTGCCGGCATCAACAAGCCCGATCAGCGGTCTCTTCTCGGGGCCTTAACCAACACGAATCTACCTGACGAGCCTCCCAGCGACCGACATCAACAAGCCCGGGCGAGTGGTCTCCAGTCAAGGTCTTAGCCAACTTTCCTTGCCTCTCCGAGTGAGTTCTCCTGCCCTGCCGGCATCAACAAGCCCGGTCAGCGGTCTCTTCTTGGGGCCTTAACCAACATGAATCTACCTGACGAGCCTCCCAGCGACCGGCATCAACAAGCCCGGGCGAGTGGTCTCCAGTCAAGGTCTTAGCCAGCTTTCCTTGCCTCTCCGAGTGAGTTCTCCTGCCCTGCCGGCATCAACAAGCTCGGTCAGCGGTCTCTTCTCGGGGCCTTAACCAACATGAATCTACCTGACGAGCCTCCCAGCGACCGGCATCAACAAGCCCGGGCGAGTGGTCTCCAGTCAAGGTCTTAGCCAGCTTTCCTTGCCTCTCCGAGTGAGTTCTCCTGCCCTGCCGGCATCAACAAGCCCGGTCAGCGGTCTCTTCTCGGGGCTTTAACCAACATGAATCTACCTGACGAGCCTCCCAGCGACCGGCATCAACAAGCCCGGGCGAGTGGTCTCCAGTCAAGGTCTTAGCCAGCTTTCCTTGCCTCTCCGAGTGAGTTCTCCTGCCCTGCCGGCAACAACAAGCCCGGTCAGCGGTCTCTTCTCGGGGCTTTAACCAACATGAATCTACCTGACGAGCCTCCCAGCGACCGGCATCAACAAGCCCGGGCGAGTGGTCTCCGGTCGGGAACTTAGCCTAAAAGCTATATTTAACTAAATTCGATACATTATAGATAGATTACATTACAATGCGCTTCCTCGCGCTTGCTCGGCCACATGCGTCTTGGCCATCTCCTCCCTCACTCCCCCCATCTCTTCAGCTCCCTCTTGCTCCTCCCAGGTGAAGTTGTCTTCCCTCTGCAAGGCCTCTTCTTCCTTCCCTTACCTCCAGAAACTCTGGGCAGATAGCTGTCGCGTGACCCTCCTGCTGATGAAAGTCACAGTATGACAGTGCCAACGTTCTTGCCTCCTTCCCTCCGCGACCCCTCTTCTTATTCCCTCTTTTTCGGCCAATCGCCATGACATGTAGGGGTCGGTGTTGCAAAGGCCCTGGGTCCGGTTGCCACCCTGCTGGGTTGACTGTCCCTTCTCCCCCTGAAAGTTCCCTCTCCCTTGGAAATGGCCTCTTCCTTGGCCTTGAGGGGGTCCTCCTGGCGGCCTCCACGCCGGTCGGTTGACCGGTGGCTGGGGTCTCCACCCTGACTCCTGCCCCCCAGGAGGTCCTTGCGGACCTTGCCTTCTCGGCTCCTCCTTCTTCAGCTATAACAATTTAGCACTTGTTTCTAAATCCTAAACTTGCAAATTATGATATTTTCTTTCTTTAGCTAAGTTGTTATTTTGTGTTCTAATATTACTTTAAACAATTTAGTAATTTCCATAAAATTATAAAAAGATTTTTATTCCCTTATTCACCCCCCCCCCCCTCTAAGGGCGCCGTAAGATCCAATAAGTGGTATCAGAGCGAGGTTATTCCAAATCGACTTAACAACCAGGAATAATGGCGTCACATGATCTCGCTTCTACTAGTGGGGGAAACTTTCCTATAAATGAAAAATCTTTAGCACCACCTTTATTTGAAGGCAAAAATTATAATGGGTGGAAATTTCTTATGGAAAAATTTCTTAAGTCTTTGGATATGGAAGTATGGAATATTACTATTAAAATACCCCAAAGTATTTTAAATAAAAATGAAATGTTTTTAAATGCCAAATCTATGAATAGTCTATATTGTGCATTAGATCAAAATATTTTCAAACTTATCTATACACTTCCTACTGCTTATGAAGTTTGGAAATTTCTTGAGAATACTTATAGTCTTCCTTCTACAGATGATGAACAAGACGAATTCCTTATGGATTCAGGAGAAGAAATCGACGAGGAATTCCTTATGGATCCAAGAGAAGAAATTAACGAGGAATTCCTTATGGATCTAAGAGAAGAAATCGATGAGGACTTATGTTTGAAGGAAGAAGAATACAACGTCACAATATTGGACTCATTTGTTGGCAACACGTCAAGCAAAAGAGAAGACGGAAATTCAACTATGGAAGAGGAATGCAAAGAAGATGTCAAAGGAATCGTTGGTCCAAATCTTGCCTCATCCCATAGCAATGTAAGAAAATCAAAAACTTCTCTTTTTGTAACAAATTCCATTTCTAAATCTCGTATGCTTAAATTTGCTAAACGTAAAATTTTAAAGTTAAAAATTGCTAATTCCAAATTACGTTTAGAAAATAAATCTTTAAAAGCAAACGATAATGTAGAAACAAATATTGATGTGTTAAATTCTATTTCATGCTCTTTAGTTACAATTCCTACTCCTTGCTTTGATTGCAATTTATTTAAAGAAAAATTCAAGGAAATTGAAAAAGGGCTCTTAATTTCTAAAAGGCATAATGAAAAATTGATAGTTGAAAATGATGCTTTAACTTATAAGTTAATACAATTAAAATCTTTTATTGAAAAATTTCAAATGTCATGTAATGAATTTCATCATAAGATTTTGAATAACAAGGATAAATTAACTTACAAAATCATTTCTAAAAAGGACCATTTTCACACATTAAATCAAAAGGAGTTTAGTTTCAAAAAGAATTATGATCCTCACAAAATTCTTAAGAGTCACTATTATAGGTCTCAATATATTTTCAATCATGACTCATATTTAAGAACTCCTTTTCATGAAAATCAAAATTCAAAATATTATTCTAAGAGTATGTCTATAAGAAAGAGTGGAAATGGAAATCATCAAAATTATAATCAATCTTTTAAAACATATTGTAACCCACTCTTTCAACAATCACTTCTAATGAAAGACAATCACTCTTATAAAATTTCAAAGAATCCATATAATGAAAATCATTATGATTATCAACATCAATCTATTTTGAAAAATAATTTGAATAAACATAAATCATAAATGAATTATTTTTCAAACAAATATAATCATATAAAGATGTCATATAATCATAATATGAATTTAAAATATAAACCACCAAGGTATGAATGGAGACCCTTAAAGAAAAATGATACATCAACTTTAATAGAAAAGGCCCATTTACCCTTGTCTCCTAAAAGGTTGTCATGTCATGTTTGGGTGCCCAAAGGAACCATTACACATGGTCAACTTTGGATACCTAAATCTCTTATTCATTAGTATCATATCATTTGCATGAAGTAGAAACAAATAAAAATGAAATATCACTACTCTACTTCATGATATGCTTATTGTCTCTTTTCTTTTGTTTATTTTATATTTTTTTTTTAAAAACAAACAAACATGCTATGATCACTTTATATATCATGAAATATAACTTTCATATATTAAACCTAATGTTTATCAAATCAAATTTGAATTAAAATTGAACATTAAGTCATATATTTTTCAAAGTGATCTATCTCTCATCTTAAATTGTTTAAATATATCCTTTTAAATCCTTTGCCCATCAATGTCTTGAATTAACATTATCATTTGAATATAAAATTATTTTCAAGACTAATGAAATTATTTTAAAAAATTATGGATTTAAATGGTTTATTAAAGGGCTTAAGCTAAAAATTAAAATGCGCAGCGTTTTGATTATTTTTCTATTTGTTGCATTTGATAACCCTTATAACGAAAAATATTATCAAATAAAATCAAAAACAAAAATTCATCTAAACGCATGCTTAATCTTTCAAAAAGCGAGTTTTTGTTCAAAACTTTAAATAGCCATATCTTTTGATCCGCTCGTCCGATTTTCACGTTTAATATCTTTTCGAAAAGAGCACAAAAATCTCCATCTATCGGCAAACTAAACTAGCCCATTTAAGTTTGTTTGGTGCTGTCAATTTTCTCAATTTCAACTCCATTTTTAAATGCTATCTTAGTTCGCTTGATTCAGAAATTTCTGTGTTTATGGATTTTTCATCACATGATATCCTATGTATAATTGTTTCATATATTAATTTAGATATTATGTATGATGTGTGTCACCATTTGTTTGCATGTAATTTATACCTTAGAATCATCTTATATCATTAAGATCAAATCAAAAGTTTAATCATTTCATTATAGGTCTAAAGAAAATTAATTTGTAAACTTCTCATATTACATGCAACATTATCTCCATTAATTATATGTAATAACATTGCATTCAAACGTATCATTCTAGCATCACTTATTAATTTGTGCTTAAATTTATATGCTAGGTATAACACTTACAATGTTATTTAAATTTGATGATAACTATGTGATTTGAAATTATATAGAATACTAAAATTCCAACAAACACATAGTTTATGGATTAATCATTAGAATATATATATGACTATTATATCATAAATCATATATTATCATGCAAAACCAAAGATCAATAGATTCAATTATTGAATGCAAATTTTATTATAAATTTCAAAACATTCTGTATGTGATCTTTGTCTTTAATATGATTACATGATCATCATTTCCTAGACTTACAAGTCAAACATACTCATTCAAAAGAAAATCTCCAAATCATATTGTCATAAGTTTAGAAGAACTAGAATTTACATACATCATGATGATCTAACATTTATTTTATGCAAAATCTCTATAATCTTAAATCATAATTCATGTTCTATCAAGAAAAATCTCAAAACAAGAATATCACCTAGGAATTATGAATCTTATGATACAAATATGAATATTGTTTTTTTTCTTTGCATTAGTTGGTGTATGGATATGATTTGATATTGATTGCATGTATCTCACATTTATATAGATTCTAGAATCAACTTTGGAATAATAAAGATACATCAAACTTAATCATCACTACATTCTAGATCTATAATTTGAAACTCCATTTTGGAATACATGCAATATTAGTATAAATCTTATGACATGACATTTAACCCAAAACTCATCATTCTAGCATTGTCACTTATTGAATATTAATTGTGCTAGTTATCTCATATCGTCATCTCATAATAGTAGAAAAGCTGTGCGGATTTATATAACTCATCACATTAAACAAAACCCATAGTTTTTATATCAACCCTTAGATTTAAGAGCATAGGTTGTCCAAAAGATTATTTCACCTATGACTTCATATCTCAAAATAGCGGGGGCGTAGGGTTGTATGCATTAGAGACCTAACCTCTAAGTCATGTCTTGTCCTTAACCGGGGAGGGTTCCAGTGGGGCCTTGCGAGGCACTGGGGGGAAAGAGTGCTAGGTTGAGTGTTCTCTAATGTATGCATATGGGACTAACACCCCAACCTACGGCATGTGTGCAACTCCTCATGCCCATCCGTCACTTAGTACGGGGCTAGGGTGTAGACATTTAGTCGGGGTAGTCTTTAATCTTAGGACATACTTATATTACTCTTTGCATGATCATTTTATTTACTTATTACTTAAATCATGCATATTTTGGGTTGTTCAAATTATGTCCTCTTGTGTTTTGCATAATTTATTTATTCTGTGCTTAAAAGTTTTTTGTAAAACACATGTATTTGAAAAAGCTAAAGTTTTTATGCAAATTTGAGCAATCAAAACATCTCCAAAAATTACAAAATTTCTGCATAAGACTAATCTAAGGCCACTTAATAAATATCAAAAATCAGATTTTTAAAATTCTCAAAAAATAGTGTACTGTTACCAGCGCCGGCGTTAGCGTGGGTGTTGGAATTTTCTGTTTTTTAAAATTTCTAAAAATCAACAAAAATATGTTAGTTTATTTGTGCAAATTTATTTTTGTATTTTATGTCTATTTTATTTTTGTTTTATTTGAATTATGAAAAATCAACTATAAAAGTTCAAAATTCAAAAATACAAAAATATGTTTTATGGTTTTTTTTGTTTTATTCATATTATGAAAAATCAACTACAAAAATTCAAAATTCAAAAATACAAATTTTTTTTTTAATATTTGTGTTTTTATTTGAATTATGAAAAATCAACTACAAAAATTCAAAATTCAAAAATACAAAAATATGTTTGTGTGATTTTTTCTATTTTATTAAAAAAATTTCAAAACAAAAAAAACTGTATGATCTTTATTGCTAATATCAAGCATGTATGAATTCTATTATTTAGAATTATTTACAATGTTAAAACATATTTTTCAAGTTACTATAAACATTGTTTTGTTTATCATGCTTTGATATATCTATTTAAAGTGCATCAATTGTATTGAAAAATATGTGTAGAACCAAGCTTAGCATGCCTCTAAGTATGAGTAAATGTTTTATGATTGATAATGATACATTTCACTCACTTATTTTGGTAATCAACATATGTGTCTAAATCTAAAAATGCTTGCTTGTGTATTGTATTTCTACAATGAATTAAAACTTGCATAAGTTTATTGCCTACACTACATTTGAATTGCACTTATGAAATTTAGAAAAGTGGTTAAGTTTAAAAGTTGGGTTTGCAAAACAAGTGTATTCGGAGAATGTTGTCTCACAAATATGAACAAAAAATTATATATATATAGACAAATATAACTCCACCAAGCACTACTTGAACCTCCTGATAAGTCTTCATAAGCATTGTGAGGTTGAGCACCTTGGAAAGAATAGTAAAGTGTCTTGTGCAAACCTTAGTTATTACACCACTTTGTTAAAAAATTACGTGCATTAAAAGTGTGTGAAAGTAATTTACTTGTATTTTATTGTGCACTTTACTTTACATATGTCTTGTATTTTGATGATTTAAATCAATTGTTAACATTGCCCAAAATACACTTATGTGCACATCATTATCTTTCATAACACTTCTTCTCATGAGTATTGGATTCTAATGCTTTATCTATACCACTCTTTATATAAAAATGCACTAGATAACCTAGCATGATCTCTACAATGTTTTGGTATTTCTTGAACTTAGAATTAAGTAACATTGTAGTATAATCTCTCTTTGATATGTTCATTTCATGCTTGGTATTTTTATGAAAAAATTTGAGATTTCAAAAAGGTTAAAACATCTTTCAATTTTAAACTAAAACTTATATTTCTACTTATGCTTTTCATGCTTACAAAAAGATGTTTATTATAATCTTCCGCTTGCTTACAACTCTTATCTTTATATTTGAAATCTCTTATATATGTTAAGCTTAAACTCTTTATCTTTTTTTATATTTCGAAAAGCTCGATCATGATATATAAATGCCTCCTTACTACCCTCACCCCACCTTCTTTTGATAATACCAAAAGGTGGAGATTAATTGAAGAAATCTATATATGAGAAATATAGATAAATAAGGGGAGACTAATTCATGAAATCTATCATTTAGGGGGAGTAACACATAAATTACATTATCATGCATATCATTTACTATAGTTGCACTTTTATCTTATCTTATCTATAAACACTATTGTTGATTTCTTAGAGGATTTGTTATTATCAAAAGGGGGAGATTGTTGGACATGTGTGTCACATCCCTTTGTTTGAGAATAACAAATCTCATATTGTATTTGATATTGCTTGTAGTGTGCAGGAACTATAGGTGCAATACTCCACAGGTAGAAGGCAGCATGGAATCAAACTTTTGAAAGGAGCACCGCTACCGCCGGCGCTAATGCTACCGCCAGGCGTTAGCCGTTTGATGAAATTGAAGCTGTGTTCGACGAAATTTCGTTCGACGAATTTGTCTCCGTTCGACGAATTTTTTCGTTCGACGAACTTGAAGCTCCGACCGACGAAAGTTCGTTCCCGACAATTTTCGCTACTGCCAGCGCTATCGCTACCGCCAGGCGCTATCGCCAGTTCATGCACAGCGACGGTTACCGCTACCGCTACCGCCAGCGCTATCGCTACCGCCAGGCGCTATCTCAAGTTCGTGCATAGCGCCACGCCGCCGACGGTTTCGCAACCGCTCCATACGAACGTTACCGCAGGCGCTAACCACTACCGCAGGCGCTAACTCCAAGTTCTATAAATTGGAGCTTTGTTTCTCGTTTTATCTATCCATCCTAGAGAGGTTGCTTGTGCCACAAATTCCAGTGTTGTTATGCTGCCGAAGATGGATCTCCCACAAAAATCTTAAGGAGAATTCTGGAGGACTACGTCACGCTACATCCGAAGGACGATCGCTTCTACCTCGCTTATGCTACATCGATCCTTCATCCTCGACTCCATAGATCTCATATAGGGAGTTTTATTATTGTTTTTCATTATTTCCATTCCATACTTTTTGTAACCGTTTAGAGAATTCGCCTTGTGTTGGCGACTAGGTCTGGGTAGGACTTAGGGGGAAATTCGCCTTGTGTTGGCGACTAGGTCTGGGTGATTAGATCTAGGGGGTGCTCGAGGCCATATCCGGGGAAGGATTGGCTAGAGCGGCTTGAGGCCATATCCGGGGAAGGATTGGCTAAAGCCAACCGGTTCGTGGGGATACGAGTCGGTATAGAAAAGGAAAAGATATTTTCATTTGTACGCCTCTGATTTCTAGCGATATAGAAATCAAATTTATGTAAACACCATTTTTATATAAATACAATCATGTCTCTATTTGTGTTTACTTGATTTCTCACTTTTGGCGTTATCTCTAAAATATTGGATACAAAGCTTTCAATTCAAATCACTTTTTCTAAATTGTTTATCTTAATCTATTTCATCATATAACAATTTAGTACTTATTTCTAAATCCTAAACTTGCAAATTATGATATTTTCTTTCTTTAGCTAAGTTGTTATTTTGTGTTCTAATATTACTTTAAACAATTTAGTAATTTCCATAAAATTATAAAAAAGATTTTTATTCCCTTATTCACCCCCCTCCCCCCCCCCCCCCCCTCTAAGGGCGCCGTAAGATCCAACAGTCCTTACAGCGATGGTTGTACTTTGTAGTAGATCTCAGTTTATTAGTATTTATGATATGGATTTACTACCATGAGAGAGATGTCACTTGCTTGTTCATTACCCTTTGTTGTCCTCCCCTTCTTCCTCCCGCTCGGTGCCTAGGAGTCGTCGGGGGAGTGGACGGGGAAAACTGCTTAGTCTTTTTACTAACGGTCGGTTGTGGCATAACAAACAGGAGCACTAGGAGGAGCAGAACCGCATCCAGAGGGAGGGACCTGAACCAGTTGCCCGACCCGATGTTGGATTATCAGCAGCCTCATGGAGAGCATCGGTGAGCGACCATCCTTCAATTCATGTCCTTCATATATACCCTGGTCAGAGTAGGGAGTTACTCGTTCGTGAAGGCACCGTCGAATGTCAGTGTTTGTAATGCATTATTTTTGCCAAGAGAGAGGCTAAGAAAATATGATGTATCGGGCATAAGCCCTTTTTATCTTAAGCGTTTCTTTATTCATTACTCTATCTATTTTGTATTTCATTTGAACAAATATTTTAAGGTATTATGTGATTGTTGTGGACATATTTTCTTATTTATACTACGAAACAGCCTGAGGAGAGAAAAAGCTAAGAAAAGGTCATGTCCAAAGGTGCCATTGGAGGTCTATTTATAGTTTTCTCAAAACGTTCTGCGGATAGCTAAAACTCGCCTTTCAGTTTTACTAAAAGCAACCAAAAATTGGTCTGCCAACAGCGGAATCCCGCTGTCTAAAAAGGCTAACTGCAGGCCAACACAAAATATCCTGGAAAGGGGATTCTCCCTAAGGGGCGAGCACACTTCACTCAAGGCGTGCTCGCCTGGGGCGTTGAGTACACACCGATGTTGGGTACTCACGACTTGATAGGAACAAGACCAATATCGGCTAGAAGCAAGACCAATATCGGCTAGAAGCGAAGCCAATATCAGCTAGAAGCGAGACCAATATCGGCTAGAGGTGACTCGACTCGCTTATTGGCCAGAAGTCTAGCCGATCGACTAGAGGCATGTCGGGCCCAGGCTTTTTTGAAAAAGCCCGGGCTCGGGCCTGGTTTTTGTTAGGCCTGGGCCAGGCTCAGGCCTCCTCCTGAGGAGGAGGCCTACCGAGGCCTTGCAGGCCGGGCTGGGCCCAGGTCGGGCCTGGGTCTGGCCCGACATATTAAAATAGTAAAAAAAAATTTAAAAATTAATTCTACAATTTAAGAAAAAATAATTAATAAGAAAAAATGTCCATAAATTATTGTACTCACAAAATGATAAGGGGAAAAAATTATCATTGGTAAAAATATTAATTACAAAAATATTGGACAATAAAATTTAATTACCATACATTTTTTAATTATTGACAAAATATATGAATACAAATATTTGTACTTAAAAAAATCTAGAATAATCCAATATTAGTCTTGACACATGAGCCCTCGAAAATGACGTTCAGGCTTGATCTTCTGTGCTCAAATTTAGGCCGCCTAGCTCATCTTCACTTCGGATGAGCTATCTTCGATCGATGCGACATGCTGCCTCCTCTTCATAGCATCCAAGTGGTCTTTGTAGCATATGCAAATTTCCAAATACTCGTCGCTCAGGCGACTCTCACTACAAGAAAATGGATCTACAACAACGTTTTTTGCGACGCTTTTTAAAACGTTACTGTAGAAATTAACATTTGCGACGTTTTTTAGAAAACATCGTGGTAGATATTCTAATTTGCGACGCTTTTATCAAAGAAACGCCGCCATAAAGTTATCTGCATTAATTATCGCGTAGCTTTCACTCACAACCCTCCCCGCCTAATGCCAGAATCTCCACCCTCCACGCCCACGTTCTTGGAGTCCAATTTTGTATATCCCGCCAAAAGCAAAACTCCCGCCCAAACCCTAATCTGCCGCACAAATATGCCTTTTTCAGAGACCTCCAACCAAGCCTCTCGCCCATCGCGCCCGTCTCGCCCCTGCCCTCCGTCTTGATCATTCCAGGCGCCACCATGCCCCCCAGCGAAGACCTTGATCTCCTACTTTCTCCGTCGTGATCGTACCTGAAACCCCTCCAGTCAACCCCTCTTCCATTCCCTCCCACTTCCAAGGTACCTCTCCTTCTCTATCCTTTTCTTCACATAACAGATCAAGAAACGGGTGTCGGATTTATCACCGCCATTTTCCTCTTTTTTTTAATATCAGGCGACGTCTCCGACAATGGATAGCCGAGGAGGTCGGGGGTCTACTTGCGACATGCGGCGTTCTTTGAAGTCGTTAATGATTACCTCGATTCGGAGTCAAAATGTTCCAGAGAAACTCCATTTCAAGACAAAAAAACAGAAGAAGTACAGACTGAGAGGTTTTTAGGTCTCGGAATTCGGTGAGATGCAAACAGTCGAAGAAATCTTAGATTGGTTTAGGCAATTTTAATTTTGTTTTAATTACTTCTTAACATTTATTTTTTCAATAATAGGAACAAGTCGGTGTTGTCTGTTGAGCTGAACATTACTTTTCTGATGTGAGATTTGTTCGGATGTCATTCATAAGGTGCACCTCAATGTTATAAGAAAATTTCATATTTTGATGAAATTTTCTATCTCAATCTAGTGATATATTGCTGCTTTTTCTGCACTCAAATTATTTATTTATGATTCCCTGCATTCAGTTATGTCTTTTACCTATTCGATGAAATGCCTCAAAGCTTCAAACTTTCATTTATATTTCAGATTTCATTGGTCAATTTTTCATGTGTGTCTGAGTACTAGCAATGGTTTCCAGTATTTTGTTTATCAAAATGAGGCAAGCTCATATGAGCATATTGTTTTTATTTTGTTCTATTACTTATTATTTATTAGTTTTTTTAACAATCCATCTATTTTATTACTTAAAATTGATAACTCTATTGTGGATACTGAAACATTTTTGCATACTATTACTTGAAATTGGCCCAGCCATGTCTTGTACTTCCTATGTTAGCATGTCAGCACTTGGTTGTTTCTATATAATAAGCTTTGTGGTTTTTTCCTTGAAAACCCCCACTGTCGTCTTTTCGGTGTGGGAGTTGGGACTATATTTTGAACAGATTCAACTGGATTTTTGATGTCTAGTCAAAATTCAATAGTGCAACTAGTATATTTCTTATCTCGCGTTAGTCTTTGGATTCAATCGAGCATTTGTTCTTGCAGACATTTTCGATTAACTTTGATAATAAATGCTGAGAAAGACAACTCCCCTTTTATTCAAGTTCCAATATAAACAACTTCTTGTTTATTCTTAGTATATCACAATGATATTTGTAACATTGATTTACTAGGTTTTATTGTTCTACAGGTGACACATATGCTCTTTATGGTTCTACAAAGTTGGGAGATCCCATACTGAAGGTGTTGGACTAACGTGAAAATGCGGGGAAAAGTGGGACGTAATCTTGCAGAAATTAATTAGTTGTATTTGTTTTTACAGAAATTTCTTGTTTGATGTTATAACATCTTTTATTACCTTTGTGGCATTCTCTATTTTAATTTGTATAGCAATCTCAGTTTATAACTTCTCTTATTTCTATCTTCATCTTTGTATGGGCTAAATTAGGGTCATGTATTCTATTAATGGAATCTACAGTAGACAAGTTAATTGATGTGTTGTGCTGCTCTTATGGATATTTATTGGGTTGAAAAAATACTCACAGTTTCACTCCCACCATGGACCTGCTTGAAAAAATGAACCAAAGCGCGCATCAAAACTGCAGTGATCCCCTTTGAGCAACTTGGAAAGCATCTACTATTAGGGAGGCACCGGTCCAGACCTCACAGAAAAATGCTGACAATATTAAAAAAAAAACAGTTTTAGCGGTGTTTTTCAAGAAAAACGCTGCAAATGCTTACAGGCTACCGCGACGCTTTTCTGGAAAAGCGTGGCGAATGCTGGCCATCTACCGCAGCGCTTTTCTGGAAAAGCACCGCAAATGAATACATGATATTGTGACGCTTTTCGAGAAAATCGCCGCAATGCTCTACCCCTACGCTCGCAATGGCGACGCTTTAAAACGCCGCGGAAGCTTTCACGACGCTTAAAAAGCATCGCCGAAAGCCAACAAAAGCGTGGCGGTAGACCTATTTTGTTGTAGTGTCTTTCACTCGTTCAGAATCCTACCACATAGAGAAAATGCAAACTCCGAAGCTACAATATTAGCTTGGATTGTTAGTAAATCTCTGGCCATAAATGTCATAACAGGATATATATTAACTTTATTTTTCCACCATTGTAAAATATCAAAATTTTCTATCTAATTTGAACTTATAAAATCTTGAAATTGTGTTTTCGTATATAATCATAATTCATTTAAATTACTCGAAGTTCATTGTTTTTCCCGGCGGCTAACTCTAAAATCTTATTTTTTAGATTATCTTTAGTTTTTGGTCGGGTGCTTTCTTCTCTAGGCTAGCCTGGGCAAAAAGATCGTCAGGCCCAGGCTGGGCCCGGGCATGCCGGGCCCAGGCCTTTTGGAAAAAGCCCGTGCTTGGGCCTGGTTTTTGCCAGGCCCAGGCCTCCTCTTGATGAGGAGGCCTACCAAGGCCTTGCAGGCCGGGCCAGGCCCAGGCCGAGCCTGGGTCTGGCCCGGCAATTGAGCTCGACGAGCTCGCCTGAGCTCGACGAGCTCCACTGAGCTCGGCGAGCAAAATTTTAAATTTTTTTAAAAAAATTAAAAAATATTTAAATACATACAAATATATTAATATAATAATAATATTATTATTTTCTATATTTTATAATACACACAAAATGATAATGAAATTTTTTTATTATTGATAATTGTTAACTACAAAAATATGCGACAATAAAAATTAAATACGTCCAGATATTTTTATACGAATACAAATATTTGATCTTTAAAAAATCTACAATAATACAATATTAGTCTTGGCACTTGAGAGTTAGCCCTCGGAAATGACGTTCAAGCTTGATCTTCTGTGCTCAAATTTAGGCCGCCTAGCTCATCTTTAACTTCGGATGAGCTATCTTCGATCGATGCGACATGCTGCCTCCTCTTCATAGCATTCAAGTGGCCTTTGTAGCATATGCACATTTCCAAGGTCTCATCGCTCAGGCGGCTCCTTCGGTCATTCAGAATCCTGCCACTCAAAGAAAATGCAGACTCCGAAGCTACAGTACTAGCTTGGATTGTTAGTAAATCTCTGGACATGAAGGCTATAACAGGATATATATTAATTTTATTTTTCCACCATTGTAAAATATCAAAATTTTCTATCTCATTTGAACTCATAAAATCTTGAAATTGTGTTTTCGTATATAATCCTAATTCATTTAAAGTACTAGAAGTTCGTTGTTTTTCCGGGCGGCTAACTCTAAAATCTTTTTTTTTTAGAATATCTTTGGTTTTTGGTTGAGTGTTTTCTTCTCTAGAACGCGATTCATATAACTGATCGTAATAATTATAAAATTCTGTAAAATCAGTATTAAATTTTGAAACACTTATATTATTAAAAAATTGATAGGTTACAGATAAGTTTAAATTATTGTTTATTTCTTCTATAAGATTTTCTACACCATCTACGCCAATTAAAGGATTTAAAGTTGCGGCGCATGAAAACATAGCTGACATTTCCTTATAATATTTTAAAAAAAATTCTTCCATTATTTGAATTAACGGACGTCAACCTTCATATTTTTATAAGCTTTAATTTTTTCTGTAATTAATACAAAATTTTTGATAACGAGTGAACTAGTAGGATAATAAATGCCAGATAAAATAGTTGTCGAACTATAAAAAACTTCTAATAATTCCATCTAATTTTCAATTACATCCCAATCAGAATCATGAAAATCATGAACTTCGGACATACTATAAAATTCAATTAGTTGTGTTTTTTGTCGCACTGCTCTTTTTATCATTTTATATGTTGAATTCCATCTTATAGGCATATCAAATTCAGGTTTTAAAAATTTAAGCCCTTGTGCATTTACAAATTTTTTAAAATCTTGTTTACGTTTTTTAGAAGTATAAATATATTTTAACAAAATACAAATTTTATTAATATAGGGTTCCATATACGATAAACTATCCTGCACAATTAAATTTAAAATGTGGCATACGCACCGTGTATGAAAAAATATCTCACCTAATATTGGTCTCAAATCACGTTTTAAATAATCGATTGCGACCATATTATTGCTAGCGTTATCGAAAGAAATACTTAATATTTTATCTTTAATTTTAAATTCACGAATACATTTTGTAATTACGTGATAAATAGCTTGACCAGTATGTGGATATTCGAAAAACTCAAAACATATAATACGTTTATTTAACTTCCATGAATCGAAATTGTACAACCCGTATTTGGCGAGTGGGTCCCTCGAGTCAGTTGATGGGACAGGGGTCAGCCAGACCATTCGCCCGTACCAAGATAGGAAGAAGGATCCCCAGATTAGTGGGGGTAGGCTGCAGGCGAGTGGGAGCTGACGAGTGATGCCTCCACGGACCATTCGCTCAGAGGCTTGATCATTCGCCCAGTCAGGCGGGAACTCGGCGAGTGGTTCCCTCACGGACCACTCGCCCAGAAGGCAGTGAGGAGGAAATGACCATAATACCCCTTGTGGTCTGCATATAGCCCTTCAGAACAGCGGAGTTAGGCTATTCGTAGACCAATTTGGGGTGCCTTTAGTAAATTTAAAAGGCGGATTCAGGCTATTTACAGACCAGCCTAGGAAAACTATAAATAGACCCTTAAGGGCACCTTGGAGGAGATCCGATTTTGGAGCATCCTCTCCTCTAGGCTAGTTTTGGTTGGCAGCCAGTGCCCTCCAAGGTGCCCGGTTGAGCTTTGGTTTGGGAGGGGAAGCTCTCTAAGATCTTCTGGGTGTGTGGCGGGACCTCCTCGCTTCAGCCTTGGGTCTATTCCGTTTCCAGCATCCACCGTCAAGAGAGTCTAGTGAGGGAGAAATAAGCATCGGCTACACCCCCAGTGGGTCCGAACTCAAGAGACCAGTTGCTGGTTTCAACATTTTTGGTGCGGTGAGCGTGGACCGTAGCCGGTGAAAGAAAATCCCAAGCTGGTTTCGATGACAGGAGATGGAGGAAATGGTTCTGACTCGGGTCACTCGCAGCCACCCGCGGCGGGCGAGTGGCTGGAGATGTTTGAGAAGTTTAAGCGAGAGGTCCTGCAGACGGTTCTCGCGTCAAGGACCGAGTGCGAGACCCCGGTGGTTCCAGTGGTCCCGCCTTTGCAGATTGGCGAGAACGCCCCGGGGCAGCGACCGGGAAAGGAGGTGCCAGCAGAAGGCAGTGCGCGAGACCTCCCCGGACGGCAGTTGTTCAACAGTCCGGCGAGTGCCGAGGTGTGTGAGTTGGTCCCGCGCGAGAGGACCACTCGCCGAGCAGGGGAAGGGAGCCCCTTTTGCGAGATGATCCTCTCAGCCCCAGTGCCAGAAGGGTTTCGTGGGCCGGAGATGTCCTACTACACCGGCAAGGAGGACCCAGTTGTGCACCTGCAGTGGTTCGAGGACATGACTTCAATCCTTCCCATGTCAGATTCTTTCCAATGCCGACTCTTCGCAACCACCCTGAAGGAAAAAGCAAGGGACTGGTTCCACCAACTTCCCACAGGTTCCATCTATGCGTTCGATGATCTGCGCCGAAGCTTCCGACTACGTTTCTCGACGTCAAAGAAGAGGAAGAAGGATGCGGAGGCTCTCTTCAAGATCCGACAGAGGGAGGGAGAATCCCTGGCTAAGTACGTGGACAGGTTCCAGGAGGAGATACACCTAGTGCAGGAGGTGCCGGGATTCGCCCTCCAGATGGCATTCATCGTAGGGCTGCGAGAAGGGTTCTTCAAGATGGACCTGAAGAGAAGACCTCCCGTATCCTTCGAGGAGTTGATGGAGAGGGCCGCGGAGGAGATCGAAGGGGAGGCGGCCAACCCCGAATTCTATAAAAGGTTGGCAAAGATGAGCGAGCCCGAGGCGAGGCAGCCAGAAAGAAGAAGGCGAGAGGAGCCCAGGGGCCAGGGGTTCGAAAGACCACCTCGGGTTTGGAGGAACCAAGAACCCAACAACAGGTTGGGCTGGAGGAACCAGGAAGGACCAGCGCGAGGTCAGGATGAGAGGTACCAAGGAAGGGAGGCAGGAGGAGTGAATCAGGGATGGAGGCAGGGTCCTAGACCCCCTAACCCCCCGAGGGAGCAAGCCATGGCGGTAGGCCGAGGGAGAAGAGGTAGAGGAGCAAGAGGAGGAAGAGGAAGAGCTGGAAGAGAGGACAGGGTGGCGTTGCCTTACTGTGATTTTCATCAGGAAGAAGGTCACGCGATCGCCACCTGCCCAGAGTTCTTGGAAATGAGGGAAAGAGGACGGCCACGGCGGCCGCATGCCAGAATTGAGGAAGTGCTTCCAGAGGCAGAAGAGGACCGGTGTGAGGATAGGGCAGATACAGGAACCAGGGGGGAATCGGGGTGATTCACGGTGGGGTTGGGATAGAGGCCTCTCGCAAGAGGAGCTTCCAGGCCATGTTCCGAAGGGACGTCGCGTCAACTTCCCAGACCCCACCCCCCTCCGAGAAGCTCACCTTCTCCTCAGAGGATATGCCAGATTACGAAGACCCATTCTGCGACGCCCTGGTGATCCAGACGGCGATAGAAAACTTCACGGTCTCCCGGATCCTGGTGGACAACGGGAGCTCGGTGAATGTGATCTTCAAAAAGGCTTTCGACGCGATGGAGGTAGAGAAGAAGAGGGTGCAGGCCTCCGACGGACCACTGTTTGGTTTCTCGGGGGAGCGGAAGGAGGTCGAGGGAGGCGTAGGTCTCCAGGTGACGCTAGGAGGAGTCCCGAGAAACTGCCGGTTCGTCATCGTGGACGCTCCGAGCAGCTATAACGCCATCTTTGGAAGACCCCTCATCAGCGCCTTTCGGTGCGTGCCCTCATCGTACCATCAGTGCCTAAAGCTTCATAGTGGAGGAGTCCAGATCCGCGTCCGAGGAGATGCTAAGGTGGCGAGGCAATGCTACGTAACTGCCGTCAACACCATCTCATGGATGGCGGATGCCGAAAAGATGGATGAAGAGATGGAGAGGCCGGAGGGGCCAGGAGAGGGAGAGGAGAAGGAAGAAGAAGGGGGAGAGGGCGATGCCCGAGAGAAGGTGTTGGAGGTCGCTCGTGAGGAGCAGGAGGTTGAGGTGTTGGAGGTCGCTCGTGAGGAGCAGGAGGTTGAGGTGTTGGAGATCGCTCGTGAGGAGCAGGAGGTTGAGGTGTTGGAGGTCGCTCGCGAGGAGCAGGAGGTCGAGCCGATGAAGGCGGAAGGAGCTGCAGGAGAAAAGGCCCGGGAGGAGGGGCGAGAAGCGAAGGGCCAGTGGGACGAGCCAGCCCGGCTCGAGCCAGCAGAAGAGGTGATAGAGATGGAGGTTACCACCCAGGCAGGAAGGGTGGAGAAGGTGCGGATCAGCGGGGGCCTCGGCCCGGGGGACCAGAAAAGGATGTTGGAGTGCATCCAAAAGAACATGGACATCTTCGCGTGGAGCGCAGCGGACATGCCGGGCATCGAGGCGGACGTGGCTTGCCATCGTCTCAACCTCGATCCAGAAGCCCGCCCCATCCGGCAGAAGAGAAGGGCTATAGCTGACAAGCTCGAAGGACCAATCCGCGAGGAGGTGACGAAACTCCTCGAGGCAGGTTTTGTAACAGAGATCCAGTATCCAGGCTGGGTCTCCAATGTCGTAATGGTAAAAAAGGCCGATGGCCGCTGGCGTATGTGTGTGGACTTTTCATTGTTAAATAAGGCCTGTCCTAAGGATTGTTATCCCTTGCCTCGGATCGACGCGCTGGTTGACTCAGCCGTCGGTTTTTCTGTGATGAGTTTTTTGGATGCTTTTTCAGGTTATCACCAAATAAGAATGCACCCACCAGACGTCAAAGATGTCTCGTTCATCACCAGGGAGGGATGCTACTGCTATAAGATGATGCCCTTCGGGCTGAAAAATGCAGGAGCAACCTACCAGAAGATGATGGATCGGGTATTCAAAAAGCAAAGGGGAAGGAACCTGGAGGTCTACGTGGATGACCTTATGATAAAAAGCAAGTGCGTGAGCTCCCACATCCAGGACCTCGAGGAGACCTTCGCCACCCTACGCAAGTACAAGATGCGCCTGAACCCCCTGAAGTGTGTGTTCGGGGCCAGCAAAGGGAAGTTCCTCGGGCACCTTCTCACCCCCTGGGGGGTAGAACCTAACCCGGACAAGGTTAGGGCTATAATGGAGCTGGGGTCGCCTCGGAGCGCCAAAGAGGTTCAGCGCTTGACCGGAAGACTCGCCGGGCTGAACAGGTTTCTATCCCGGGCAGGGGAAAAATGCTCTCCCTTCTTTAAGGCGCTAAGAGGCAATCAGAAGTTTGAATGGACGAGAGAATGCGAGGAAGCCTTTCAGGCCTTGAAGAGCCAACTCACCAAGGCTCCGCTACTACAAAGTCCCAAAGAAGGGGAGGTCCTACATTTATATCTCGGGGTCGGGGCGGAGGCCGTAAGCTCCGTCCTGGTTCGAGAGGAAGGAAAGAAGCAGCTACCAGTCTACTACGTAAGCAGGGTCCTGAGGGAAGCGGAGCTCAGGTACCCAATTTTAGAAAAGTTGGCCTTTGCCCTGGTCATCGCAGCCAGGAAGCTCAGGCCATATTTCCAGGCCCATTCGATCCAAGTAGTGACGGACCATCCACTCCGCCAGATCTTCGAAGGAGTGGAGCACTCGGGAAGACTTGCAAAATGGTCAATCGAGCTAAGCGAATTCGACATTACCTTTGTCCCCCGATTATCTATGAAGGCGCAGGTGGTAGCTGATTTCATGACAGATTTCGTGGCCGAGATGAAGGAAGACGGAGCCCCTCGTCACATTCCGTGGAAGCTGCTAGTGGACGGAGCTTCGGGCAAGAACTCTCTTGGAGGAGGGGCAGTGCTGGAGAGTCCCCACGGAGTGATGATAGAGCAGACGCTAGTGATACACTTCCCAATCACCAACAACCAGGCGGAGTATGAGGCTGTGATCGCCGGCCTGCGGTTGGCCCGGGAGCTCGGGGTCCATGACGTGGAGGTACTCACGGATTCCATGATAATAGCTTCTCAGATAAGGGGAGAGTTCGAAACAAGGGAGCCTGTGCTCATGAAGTATTTGGCAAAAGTCAAAGGTCTCGTGGGGACGTTCAAAACTTTCTCCATCCAGCATGTCCCACGAGAAGAGAGCACTCCGGCAGATCGGTTGGCAAAATCTGGTCCTCGAGCCGGAGGAACCCTGACGGACCTATTCCGTCCTTCGATTGAAGAAGGAGAGCTCATGGAAGTAGAACAACGGCCCTCCTGGAAGGATCCCTTCGTCACCTTCCTTGCAACGGGAAAATTTCCAAAAGAAGTTCCGGACCAGAGGCGCTTCCGGTATAAGTCTGCCTACTATGTGCTCCATGAGGGTGACTTGTATCGGAAGACCCTCTCGGGCCTCCTGGCCCGATGCATCTCGGAGGAAGAGGTCCCAAGGATCTTGGAGGAAGTCCACTCCGGCGAATGCGGCAGCCACTCGGGGAGCAGGATGTTGGAGGCAAGAGTCGTAAGGCAGGGGTACTTCTGGCCAACCCTAAGCAAAGACGCGGCAGCCTTTGCAAAGAGATGCCAGAAGTGTCAAATGTTCGCCCCGCTTCAGCTCGTGCCAGCCCAGAGGCTGAAGAGTATCACGGCGCCCTGGCCCTTCGCCATATGGGGAATGGATCTGGTAGGACCCTTCCCCCAGGCCAGCGGGCAGCGGAGGTTTCTCCTAGTCATGATTGACTACTTCACAAAGTGGCTGGAGGTCAAGGCGTTGGCTAAGGTCACCTCCCAGGTAATCCGCAACTTCGTATGGGGGGAAATCATTTGTCGACATGGGCTTCCGCAGGCCATAGTCACGGATAATGGACCACAGTTCGCAAGCGAGGAGTTCATCAGCTTCTGTGGCCAGCTGGGAATAGACCTTAGGTTTGCGTCCGTCCACCATCCCAGGAGCAACGGGCAGGTAGAGGCGGCGAACAAAGTCATCGTGAACTTACTCAAGAAAAAGGTGGAAAATCTCAAAGGCAATTGGGTGGAACAGCTCCCCTCAGTCTTATGGGCTTTAAGAACCACCCCCAACACCGCCACGGGAGAGACCCCTTTCAGGCTCTCTCACGGCTGCGAGGCGGTCATCCCCATAGAGTTCGAAATTACAACACCACGGGTAAAGGTCGCCGCAAATGGAGAGGAAGATTGGAAAGCCGAGAACGAGGAAGAGTTACGGCTCTCCCTCGACCTCATCGAAGAAGCCCGGGACCGAGCAGCCATCCATCAAGAAGAGGTCAAGCGGCGGATGGCCAAGTATTTCGATAGACACGTTAGGATCAAGCAGTTCGAGAAGGGAGATCTGGTACTCAAGAAGGTCGACGCGGCTGGGAGGTCCGCCGCGGTGGGAAAACTTAACCCCAACTGGGAAGGCCCCTATGTCGTGGAAGAGGCATTAAAGTCTGGGGGGTACCGCCTTCAGAATGTGGAGGGCCAACTCCTCAGCCACACATGGAGTGGCGACGACCTTAAACGCTTTTATCCTTAGTACCATGTAATAAATGATGTTTTTTGAATGAAAGCATTTTGTCTAAACTATGTGTAGGAAAATGATGCTACAGCTCGCAGGAGAGACCCTGGATGTTCCAGAGGTTGGCCCCGAGCAGACCCGCTGTCCAGGCTCTCATCTAGCTGGCAGGTCCGAAGGCTCACTCTGTGGCAGGTTCTATGTTCCAGAGGTTGGCCCCGAGCAGACCCGCTGTCCAGGCTCTCATCTAGCTGGCAGGTCCGAAGGCTCACTCGGTGGCAGGTTCTATGTTCCAGAGGTTGGCCCCGAGCAGACCCGCTGTCCAGGCTCTCATCTAGCTGGCAGGTCCGAAGGCTCACTCGGTGGCAGGTTCTATGTTCCAGAGGTTGGCCCCGAGCAGACCCGCTGTCCAGGCTCTCATCTAGCTGGCAGGTCCGAAGGCTCACTCGGTGGCAGGTTCTATGTTCCAGAGGTTGGCCCCGAGCAGACCCGCTGTCCAGGCTCTCATCTAGCTGGCAGGTCCGAAGGCTCACTCGGTGGCAGGTTCTATGTTCCAGAGATTGGCCCCGAGCAGACCCGCTGTCCAGGCTCTCATCTAGCTGGCAGGTCCGAAGGCTCACTCGGTGGCAGGTTCTATGTTCCAGAGGTTGGCCCCGAGCAGACCCGCTGTCCAGGCTCTCATCTAGCTGGCAGGTCCGAAGGCTCACTCGGTGGCAGGTTCTATGTTCCAGAGGTTGGCCCCGAGCAGACCCGCTGTCCAGGCTCTCATCTAGCTGGCAGGTCCGAAGGCTCACTCGGTGGCAGGTTCTATGTTCCAGAGGTTGGCCCCGAGCAGACCCGCTGTCCAGGCTCTCATCTAGCTGGCAGGTCCGAAGGCTCACTCGGTGGCAGGTTCTATGTTCCAGAGGTTGGCCCCGAGCAGACCCGCTGTCCAGGCTCTCATCTAGCTGGCAGGTCCGAAGGCTCACTCGGTGGCAGGTTCTATGTTCCAGAGGTTGGCCCCGAGCAGACCCGCTGTCCAGGCTCTCATCTAGCTGGCAGGTCCGAAGGCTCACTCGGTGGCAGGTTCTATGTTCCAGAGGTTGGCCCCGAGCAGACCCGCTGTCCAGGCTCTCATCTAGCTGGCAGGTCCGAAGGCTCACTCGGTGGCAGGTTCTATGTTCCAGAAGTTGGCCCCGAGCAGACCCGCTGTCCAGGCTCTCATCTAGCTGGCAGGTCCGAAGGCTCACTCGGTGGCAGGTTCTATGTTCCAGAGGTTGGCCCCGAGCAGACCCGCTGTCCGGGCTCTCATCCAGCTGGCAGGTTGGAGGGTCCACTTGGTAGCAGGATCCAAATTCTCTAAGGTGGATCCAGGAGCATTCGCAGGGACCACCCAAGCGAATGATAATCCTACCTCTCTTCCTGACTGCCCGGGCGAAATCCCCGTCCGAGCGAATGGTGAGGGTACGCGAGTGTTTCGGGTAGCGGGAAGTCGAAGAGGGGCAACACACCTAAGTCATCTTCGAACACTCGCTGGGTGGCCGGGGCGGTTACTCTACGACCTAACGTCCTGGTAAGCCTAGCGAGACGTCACAGCGAGTGATAATCAAATTTGAGATAACATAAAAACTGAGATTACGCAGAAATTGAGATAACACAAAAATTGTAATCCATAGATATATCTTTCAGGGGCATTCGCCCAATTCGTGGTTACACCAGAAAAAGAAAAGGTAAATACAACAAAAAAAGGGGAAAATACAGAGGGCCCCCCTCAAGGGTCACCAGACTCCTCCGAAGAATCTTCGCTCTCATCCTGGTCGGGAGCGTCTTCTCGCGGCGCGACGCCGTCGTCCTCCGGGAAAGGAATCGGAATGTAAAGCTCCGGGACTACTTGGCGAGTGGTGAGGCATTCGGCCTCCGGCTTCAAATACCCAGCCCGCCGCAGCACCTGCAGCGAGTGCTTGACGGCGCGTTGCGCATTCTCCTGAAGCAGTTGCTCCAGCTCGTGATGGGGGTAAAAGTGCCCCCCATCACCCGGGGCGAGTGTTGTCATTCCAGCTTCTCGCAGTAGCTGGGTCTCGGCCTGGGCGAGACGGACTTTCTCCTCGAGGTCGGCCACCCGCGCGCGGAGCATCCCGGCACTTGTAGCATCCTGAAAAAAAAAAAAAATAATAAAGTTATCATGATGAGGAGTATGGGACGGTTAGTGATAACCATTCACGGGAGTGAAAGTAAATGTACCTCTACAACCGGGCGGCTGGCGAGAAGAGCTTCCGCGGTCTTTAGTTTTTCCCTGAGATCGCTCGCCTCCTGGGACAGAAGAGCCCTGGTCTCCTCGACCTTGGCCAGGTTCCGCGAGACCTCAAGGCTTCGGCGAGAGGACATATGCGAGAGCTCGAGAGCGCGCAGCATAGCCCGGGCGGCTTCGTGGGCGAGAACCTGAGTCTTCTCCAAATCGAAGACCTCGGCGTCCTCCCGGCCATAAAGAGCATACGCCAGGGCATAGGCCTCGCCGCTGGCAATGTTGGTCTCCACCCAAGAGGGATGGAGAGTGGATAGCGAAACCCTGTTCGCGTTCCTGTCCCACTTCAGCAAAGGAGCCCCGGAGGGGTCCACGTACCTCTCGCCGTTCGCGAAGTTACGATGGTCCCGGGGCAGCGGAGGCGGCGGCAGCGCCAATTTGTCCGGAGGAGCATTCGCGCCAGGCGCGTCGGTCCCCAGGGTTGAGGGTGGAGCACTCGCCCCAGAGGATTCGCCCAGAACCCCCTTGCCCTTCGCCGCAGGAGGACAGGGCGACTTCGAGGGAGGAGGGGAAGAAGCCTTCACCGACTTTCGCTTCCGGCTACTAGGCTTGGAGGAGGAAGGCTCCTCCCGGCAAGCATCCGCGGCGGCTTGCGCGAGAGGTAGGCAAAACCCAGGAGGGCGCGGCGGATGAACGGGAAGATTACGCACACCTGCATGATATTGCGAGTGGTTTAGGCGAATGGAGTAAGAATCATAACCAAAATGAATTCAAAAGTCTTGGAATCTTACCCTCGCCCTGCGGAATGAACGGGAGCGTGTTGACGTTTCGCCGGAGATAGACAAGGTCCATCCCGTACTGCAGAATGTACTGATGGAGTTTCGCCTCATGCCCCCCTAGGGTCGGGGGGCGGAAGGTCGACTCCTCCTCCTGCACCGGGGCGAGAAGGGTGTTACCTAGGCTCCCGCTGACGAAGATGAAGCGGCGAACCCATTCGTGGTTCTTGTTCGGGAGCCCGTAGTGTTTGAGAGGGCTTAAACCCGAGAAGAAGGAGATGCCGCCGGTGCAGCGGAAGGTGTAGAGTTTGCGGAAGACAGGCAACGAGAACTCGATCCCTTCTTCTCGCAAGTAGCTCGCGTACCCGACCAGCATGGCTATGGAGTTGGGGTTGAGCTGAGCGGGCACGACCCCATAGTACCTGAAAGTCTGGCGCAACTCCGGCCAGATGGGGAGGCGAAAGCCCACCTCGAAGTGCTCTAGCGGGATTGCGAGAGCACAAGGCGAGATGGAGTTCAGGCGCTCCTCAGGCCTGGGCTTTCGCCCCTCGAACCCCCCGGGGACGTAGTCAGCGACCGCCGTCAAGTAGGCCTCTTCGGAGAGGTCGCAGGAATCGAACACGTGATTGACGAATGCGCTGGCGCACTTGCCCCTTCCTTCGGCATCGGCACCCATCTCGCAAATGAGGGAAAGGAAAGGAGCAGCAAAGGAGGGAGAGGTGCGAATGCTGGGGGCAAAGAAAGAGATGGAGCGAATGGTGATGTATTTATTACGGTAGTTGGAGGGCCTATTTATAGAGGCATTAAATGGCGTTTGGGCTTTCGAGGCAACGGGGGGTGCGGGTAGCAATCTGCGGCAGTCCGGCGCCTCGAAACCCGGTCCAAGTCTCTCTCGCCCATTAATAGCGAGTGACCTATAACTATTCGCTCATCGGCTTTGCGAAAATGATCAGGTAAGCATTCGCAAGGCATATCATTCGGCAGTACCAAGGCAGGTTATGAGAGAAGCGAAAATGATCAGGTAAGCATTCGCAAGGCATATCATTCGGCAGTACCAAGGCAGGTTATGAGAGAAGCGAAAATGATCAGGTAAGCATTCGCAAGGCATATCATTCGGCAGTACCAAGGCAGGTTATGAGAGAAGCGAAAATGATCAGGTAAGCATTCGCAAGGCATATCATTCGGCAGTACCAAGGCAGGTTATGAGAGAAGCAAAAATGATCAGGTAAGCATTCGCAAGGCATATCATTCGGCAGTACCAAGGCAGGTTATGAAAGAAGCAAAAATGGTCAGGTAAGCATTCGCAAAGCATATCATTCGGCGACAATCAGACAGGCTGAGGAAAGTAAATAGCGATAAATAGAGCATTCTCAGAATCATAATATACAAAGTTATTACAGACAAATATTAATGTTCGACACTCGCGGCGAGGCGGGTGGGAAAAGAAAGAGGTTATGGCGTCTGGGTCAGTACTCCACCCAAACCCATCGACCTCGCTTTCGCGACCCTGCTTCTGGGGGCATTCGCTGACGGTAGTATGTCATCATGTTGGTGATCTCGTGGGAAGCCAGTTGGAGCTGGTCCCGGGCTCTCGCCGCGTGCCTTTCAGGCGACAGCTCCCCACCTTCGCCCCCCAGTCGCTCCACTGTCGCGAGAAGCCGCGAGTAGTCCCTCCGGAGGTCCTTCAGCTCGCGCTTGATCTCCAGCTTCTCCTCATCCACCTGGCCGGCAGCATTTCGCTGAAGATATATAAGCTTCCCAAAGATCTCCGTGATTCGCTCCTTCAGGGTCACGTGGTCAGATGAGTCACCCAAGAAGTCGGCGAGATCACCTGGGGAGGGAAGGGGCGAGAGCACCCCGTCTTCCCCCTCATAGTAGGACTCAGGGGGGGAGACCTCCCGATACCCTGCGAGATTATAAAAGGATCAATACGATGAAGTTAGCAAATGCGGCAAGGACAAGATAGAGGCCTCACCTGGGGCAGGTACCCTGTGGCCTGAGGGGCGAGAAGTATGGGGGTGTACTTCGGGCAAACCGGCGAAAGGGGGGAAAACCTTCCCTTTTCCGGGGCGGAAAGGCGGGGGAGGAGGAGCCTGATCATCCGCCGGAGGATTCGCGTTATCTTCAGCACGGAGGTGCTGACCCGGCTCCCGCTCGGGGTAGACCCTCTGTTCATTCGCTGTAACAGAAGGGTTCCGCTGGGTTGGGGAAGGTGGAAGAATAGTGTCCCGTAGCGAGACGTCTGGGTTGAGGGCTGCGAAAAGTTGAGGGTCAGAAACAAGCCGTCTCAAAGGTAAATCGGAAGGGTTCCAAAACTCACTGGACTGAAGTACGGTCTCGCCCGGAGGAGGGAGATGAGCCAGGTCCGGGTTAGGGGGAGGAACCAGGTCCAGATCTGGAGGAGGCCCCTCAGACTCGGGGGGTGGCGCCGCGACACTATTCAAGACGACCGCGTGGCCGTCCTCTGGCACCGAGGTCCCCTGCGAGTGGTCAAAACAACTTTGGAGTAAGGGTCCGAACTAAAAGGTAAGGTGGGAGGAATTCCCATACCTGGGTCCCGAGGTCAACAGGAGTACGCGCCGGAGATTCGGACACGGCCTCGCCTTTCTGACGATTCAACCGAATCGTCTTGGCTCGCCGCGAGACGTACGGGACGCTTGGGTCTCGCTTGGATGTCAGCCAGGGAGCGAATCTGGCAGTTTTCGGGGCGGTTGCAACCTGGGCCGCGGCCAGGCGCTCGATCATCTCTTGCGAAAGGGGTTTCGCGGAAGGCTTATGAGAAGACATTGGAAGTGGCAAAAGGTCAAGAGAGAGAAGAAATCCTGAGCCGAAATGGGGAAGTGGTCCAGAAAAACCTGACACGGGATGTATATATATATAGGATAACGGTGGGACCCACAGAATCTTGCGGGGCCCACTCAACAAGCACTCACCAAATAAGGGGTTGGACTGTTCTTTCCGAGTGGGCGAGCCACTCGCAAAGAGCGGGGATTGTGTACAACCCGTATTTGGCGAGTGGGTCCCTCGAGTCAGTTGATGGGACAGGGGTCAGCCAGACCATTCGCCCGTACCAAGATAGGAAGAAGGATCCCCAGATTAGTGGGGGTAGGCTGCAGGCGAGTGGGAGCCTGACGAGTGATGCCTCCACGGACCATTCGCTCAGAGGCTTGATCATTCGCCCAGTCAGGCGGGAACTCGGCGAGTGGTTCCCTCACGGACCACTCGCCCAGAAGGCAGTGAGGAGGAAATGACCATAATACCCCTTGTGGTCTGCATATAGCCCTTCAGAACAGCGGAGTTAGGCTATTCGTAGACCAATTTGGGGTGCCTTTAGTAAATTTAAAAGGCGGATTCAGGCTATTTACAGACCAGCCTAGGAAAACTATAAATAGACCCTTAAGGGCACCTTCGAGGAGATCCGATTTTGGAGCATCCTCTCCTCTAGGCTAGTTTTGGTTGGCAGCCAGTGCCCTCCAAGGTGCCCGGTTGAGCTTTGGTTTGGGAGGGGAAGCTCTCTAAGATCTTCCGGGTGTGTGGCGGGACCTCCTCGCTTCAGCCTTGGGTCTATTCCGTTTCCAGCATCCACCGTCAAGAGAGTCTAGTGAGGGAGAAATAAGCATCGGCTACACCCCCAGTGGGTCCGAACTCAAGAGACCAGTTGCTGGTTTCAACAGAAATCGATCCAATGACAAGTAATACATATATACGATACTCACGCTTTTATATTGCTACTCTAAACGTCACTCGTCAGACTAACTCTACCGTCGTAAGTTTCTAAATAATTTATTAAGTCCTGTTTCGATTGCATATAAGATTTAAATGCATCACGCTTAAGTGTTGATCTACTTATCTGTTGATATTTTGGCTGAAGCCCTTCGTGTATGTATTCAGTTTCCTCCTCATTGTCGTAGTGCCCGAGCGGCAATCCACGTCTAATGACGTTCCTCATTTGAAGCTCTTGTTGACGCATCTGATCATACATCCAGATTTGCCCGCCTGCAGAAATTTGCGCTCGAGTGGCCTCCGGGGCTTGCTTAGCCAGACATGATTTGATATGTCGGGCGAGAGTTGAATTTTCGCTAACGGTTAGCAGCTTCGAACAATGTTTGCACTTCGTCTTAAATTCAGTGTCGATCCGCACTTTCTCGAAGTGCTCCTAGACTGGAGCTGTGTGCTTATGCTCCACAATTTCCTGCGCAGTCGATGCAGAGGACGAAGACATAGAGGAGGAAGATGTCATCTTCCCAAATGAGAGAGAATGAGAGAGAAAGAGAGGAGGGTGGGTTAGTGAGAGAGAGAGAGAGAGTGAGGAGAGAGAGGATGAGAGAGGGGGGGGATCGGAATAGGGGGGGTTATATAGTTTAAATTTTAAAAAAGTAAAAATAATTTTTTTTTAATAAAAAAAAAAGCAAAGCCTAGGTGTAGGCTGCCAAAAAATGGCAGCCTACACCTAGGCTGTCATTCCTGGCAGCTGCCGCTACCAGGACAACGACTCTTTAAAAGAGCCGTTCAGCGGCTCTTTAAAAGGGCCGTTTAAAGACCGTTCAACGACTCTTTTAAAGACCGTTCAACGACTCTTTTAAAGACCGTTCAACGACACTTCCAGGCTAGGCTTTTCCAGGCCTGGCCCGGGCTTTGCCCAGCCTGGTCCCAGGCCGGGCCTAAGGCCCGGGCTTTGACTGGGCTGGGCACCAGGCCGGGCAACTAAAAGGAATGGGGGCCTTGTTAGGCCCCCAAAGCCCGGCCTGGGCCTGGATCGGGCTTTTCCAGGCCCGGGCCTTTCGGTCTTTTACCGGGTCGGGCCCAGGCCGGCCTGATGGGCCCGGTCCTAATGCTCACCTCTACTCTAGGCCGCGATCTATATAACTAATCATAATAATTATAAAATTATGTAAAATCAGTATTAAATTTTGAAACACTTATATTATCAAAAAATTTATAGGCTACGGTTAAGTTTAAATTATTTTTTATTTCTTCGATAAAATTTTCTACGCCATCTACGCTAATTAAAGGATTTAAAGCTACGGCACATGAAAACATAGCTGACATTTTTTTATAATATTTTGAAAATTGTTCTTCCATTATTTGAATTAACGGACGCCTACTTTCATATTTTTTATAAGTTTTAAATTTTTTCCGTAATTAATACAAAATTTTCGATAACAAGTGAACTAGTAGGATAGTAAACACCAGATAAAATAGTTGTCGATCTATAATTATTTTTAATAATTTCATATACTTTTCAATTACATTCCAATCAAAATCATTCAAATCATGAATTTCGGACATACTATAAAATTCAATTAGTTGTGTTTTTTGTCGCACTGCTCTTTTTAACATTTTATATGTTGAATTCCATCTTATAGGCATATCAAATTCAGGTTTTAAAAATTTATGCATTTTTGCAGTTACGATTTTTTTAAAATCTTGTTTGCGTTTTGTAGAAGTATAAATATATTTTAACATAATACGAATTTTATTAATATATAGTTTCATATACGATAAACTATCCTCCACAATTAAATTTAAAACATGACATACCTCGCCTTAAATTCAGTGTCGATCCGCACTTTCTCAAAATGCTCCAAGACTGGAGATGTGTGTTTATGCTCCACAATTTTGTGCGCGATCGATGCGGAGGACGAAGACATAGAGGAGAAAAACGCAATCTTCTCACTAATTTAGAGAATGGGAGAGAAAGAGAGAGAGGGAGGATAGTGGATTAGAGAGTGAGGAGAGAGAGGATGAGAGAGAGAGGAGGGACCAGCCAAATGAGGGGGGGGGGGGGGGGGGAGGGGGTTAAATAATTTAAAATATATATATATAATAAAAATAAAAAGAGCGTAGGTGTATGCTGCCAAAAATTGGTAGCCTGCACCTAGGCTGTCAATCCTTGCACGGCGCCGCTACCAGGAATATTAATTCCTTGCAGCTGCCGCTGCCAAGAAAGAGCCGTTGAACAGCACTTTAAAAGAATCATTCAACGGCACTCCGCCGGGCCAGGCTATGCCCGACGTGCATGGTCCTAGGCCGAGCCCATAGCCCGGTCTTTGCTCGGGCTTAGCCCGGGACAGGCACCAAGCCGGGTATCCCACTGAAATGGGGGCCTTGTTAGGCCCCCAAAGCCCGTCCTGGGCCTACCCGGGCCCGGGCTTTATGGGCTTTCTCCAGGCCGGGCCCAGGGCGGCCCGTCAGGCCTGGTCTTAATGCCCACATCTATCTCAGACAGTGATTTGAGACGTCGGGCCTAAAAAACATCTAGTCGCAAGCCTATTCATCAATTTAAAAGATTTAGCCAAATTAAATTTAACACCAATTATTTTATGACTGATATGCATTCATACATGGGCTCTCATCTCTATATCCAAAGCCGGATGACGGTTACTCACAAACCCCACTGCACCACTAAGGTGAAGAGGGATGAGTTGGAGAGTGGACCAAACCAACCAACCGTCAGTACAAAGATGCGCACAGAGCGCGTCGCAGGGCCGCACGCAACCGTGCGCGCCAGCACCGCGCGCGGCTATGGCACGCGCAACCGCAGGCGCTACCGCCATGACTCGCGTGGCGGTACCGCGCGATAGTACGCGCGGTAGCGCCGAACCCCCCTGATGGGGTGCGGCCTAACCGCACCCCTCTTTGGCCGCACCCCCTCGGGGTGCGGCCACACCCCGTGCGGGTACGGCCAATCCGCACCCCTCTCTTGCAGGGGGGCCTACGGAGCGACCGACCGAAACTCCATCCCTTCTTTGGGGATACGGCTTCCCATTTCCAACCTCCTTGCGAGCTCAGAATGCTTCTCGTTCGTTGCGCGCTCAGAACTCTTCTGAGCGCGCTCAGAGCACTTCTGCATTCCGAACAAGCTCACATTTTGTCTTTCCTAATTTCTCAGATTACAGTACTCGTTTGTCGCCTTTTTACCATCAACGAAGCTGCCCGAACTGCCCGAAGGGCGAGACAGTCATTTATGAAAAATGGCGATCCGTGTGCTTCAAACGACCAGCGTGATTCGCCCGTCAGGTGGTTACGACGGCAAAATTATCGGGCTACCCAAGGCCAAAACTATAAAAGGAGCCCAGAGCATTCATTTCAGGGGACTTTGCCTTCTGCACCCGAGAGAGCTCTGTCGAAGATTTCCCTTGAGTTCTCCTTCGATGCTTGAAGATCTCCTTCGCGCTTCGAAGATCTTCTTCGTGGACTTGGAGATTTCCTTTCTCCCGAAAGGGGACTAAGCATTCTCGCTTTTGTTTTCACCATAGTTTTAAGAAGAAAAAAGACTTAGTTTTTCGAGAGGTGGCATGTCACCTTCAGAGTTCTCTCTCTCTCTCTCTATTATTGTAACGAGCGGCGGCCTGTCACGCTCGAATTCTAAGTGTCTGATTGTAACCCCCAGGAGATAGTAGAGTTTGGTCGGCACAGCTCCGACCGTGTGATTTTTTACCCTTTTCGGGTTTCCCACGTTAAAAAGTCACAATTTACTTAACGATTCTCTAATTGACTGTTAGCGCGCTTGACTCGCTTCAGAGCTAAGATGATTCAAGTCGACCGGTCTATCAAAAGCACCCAAGCGATCCGCAACAATGACGATAAAATTTTTTTTTACACATGAAATAGAATGATGTTATTTTTAAAAATGTGTTATTTTGTTAATTTATGAATCTATTTAACACCAATTAAGTTGCTTTCCTGTTTTCTTTAAAGTTGGTTAGTAATTTTCAAGTTTTAACACTTTAGACCACTGAAGATGAGAATTCTGAGGACTGATTTAAGATCTCTAAGGAATCCAAAAATGTACAACTCAGCAATACAAATACTTTGAAGTACTCAAAGTTCTCGACTCTATGCTTTCTTCTTCATTCATCCAATGTTTTCTCCCTTTTTAACTTACATACCTTAATATAATTACTCTAGATAAAGTTGATGTTACAATTACTATTTTATAATCAATATTATTATGGTAGTGCTAATTATGCTGTTTACCATTTCTTTCCGGTGTTGGAGAGGTGAAGAGGGCATTAGTTAACATGGTTCATGTCGCGGGAGGAGGAGGAGGAAGAAGAAGGCGAGCGGATGATGCAGAAACCATGGTTCACAAGTTTATAGCTTCAGTCATCCTCGTGGCACAACTGTCGGTGGCCTCAACGGCTATTCCGAACTCCGGTTTTGTCTTCAACGGCTTTGATGGCGCCGGCCTCCAACTCAACGGAGGCAGCCACATTGAGCAGAGCGGACTCCTCCGGCTGACCAACTTCACCAGGAACGAAGTAAGCCACGCGTTCTACCCCAATTCCTTCCGCTTCATCAACTCCTCCTCCGGCAATCCCGTCTCCTTCTCCAGCTCCTTCGTGTTCGCTATCTTTCCCCAATACAGCGATATCAGCTCTCAGGGCATCGCCTTCGCCATCTCCCCCTACCCCGACCTCTCCGTCGGTCTCCCCAGCCAGCATCTCGGCCTCTTCAACCTCACCAACAACGGCGATAAATCCAACCACATCGTCGCCGTCGAGCTCGACACCATCCAAAACAAGGAATTTGACGACATCAATGACAACCACGTGGGCATCGACGTCAACGGGCTGACATCCATCGTCTCCACCCCTGCGTCCTTCTTCCTGGACTCCTCCGGTCTCGAGTTTCAAAATCTGAGCTTGATCAGCGGGGAGCCGCAGCGAGTTTGGGTGAACTATGATGGGGAGAAAATGGAGCTTAATGTCACCTTAGCTCCCATGTCTTCCACGAAACCGCATGTTTCACTCCTGTCGGCGAAGCTCAATCTTTCCTCGATCATTTTGGATGAAATGTATGTGGGGTTCTCCTCGTCCACCGGCGCGGCGGCCGGGGCTCATTACATCCTGGGATGGAGCTTTAGCATGAACGGAGCCGCCGGAGAGGAGCTCAATCTCTCTCATCTTCCCTCTCTGGATCAGATAGAAGTAGAGGATCAAATTCGTGCCAAAAAGAACTATGTTTGGACGATCGTGCTTCCGGTATCCATCTCCCTGGTCATCCTGACGGCCGTTGGACTCGCGTTTCTTCTGAAAGCCATGAAGAAGTTCGCGGAGGTGGTGGAAGATTGGGAGCATGAGTACGGCCCTCATCGATTCTCATATAAGGATCTCTACAAAGCCACCAGAGGCTTCCGAGACGAAAACCTCTGCGGGAAAGGCGGATTCGGGGCGGTATACAAAGGGCTGCTCCCTCCGGCGAAGCTTGAAATCGCGGTGAAGAGAATCTCCCACGACTCGAGACAGGGGATGAAGGAATTTGTGGCGGAGATAGCGAGCATCGGGCAGCTCCGGCACCGTAACCTTGTCCAACTCCTCGGATACAGCCGCCGGCAAGGCGAGCTCCTCCTCGTCTACGACTTCATGCCGAACGGGAGCCTCGAGAAGTACATATACGGCCGGCCGGAGGAACTCCTGGAGTGGAAACTGAGGTTCAAAATCATCAGAGGCGTGGCGGCTGCTCTGCTGTACCTGCACGAGGAGTGCGCGCAGGTGGTTCTTCACAGAGACATCAAGGCGAGCAATGTGCTCCTGGACGCGGAGTTCAACGCCAAGCTGGGGGATTTCGGCCTGGCGAAGCTGTATAATCACGGAAGCAATCCGCAGACGACGAGGGTGATCGGAACTCTGGGCTATCTAGCCCCGGAGTTATCCCGGACCGGAAAATCCACCCCCGGCTCCGACGTGTTCGGCTTCGGCGCCTTTCTCCTGGAGGTGGCGTGCGGCAAGAGGCCGGTGGAGCTCAGGACGTCGGGGATTGATATGGTTCTGGTGGATTGGGTGATGGGGCATTTGAGCAGAGGCCAGGTTTTGGAAGCGAGGGACAGGAAGCTGGGAGGCGAGTTTGCCGGGGAGGAGGTGGAGTTGGTGCTGAGGTTGGGGTTGATGTGCTCTCATTCAAATCCGGCGGCGAGGCCGACCATGAGGCAGGTGGTGCAGTATCTGGAAGGGGAAGCCGCGGTTCCAGATCTTTTGCAAGACACCACTTTCTCTGTATTTCCACAGAGTCCCAGGGAAGGTCTGAGCATGTGATTCTGACGCCGGCACTGCTCCCGGGGAATAAAGTGAACACCTTGCAATGCTTCTTCCATTGCTTCCATGGATTATTGTGCTTCCCTCCTCTTCTTCTTCTTTTTCTCTTTGAAGTTTAAATATTTTAGGCTTGTTATTAGCAATTCAACTTGTATTTTCTTATTTTTTTAGGGCATAATCAAAAACCCATCGGCGTGCGCTCCCCCGACTCTATGACTCTGTTTGGTTGGGCTGTTGCTGATGGAAAGCTGCTGATGAAAAACTGCTGATAGGAAAATTGCTGATTCTGGAAAACGGAGTTTTGTTAAAAAACTGTTTGGGTGAAATGGAGTTTGTAAAATGGAGTTTTGAAAAAATTGTTTGGAAACAAAACGGAGTTTTGAGAGAATTTTTTTTTTTACCGAATATCAAAAAAATATATATATTTTTCCATCATATAATACCAAACACACAAAAATAATGTCCACATTTACCATATATCATGATATCTTCTATGATCTAGATTCATACAACTGATCTGCTATACTATCACGTAGCGCGATCATCTCCTCCACACCACCTGCAGTGTCAGGGCATGTATCTTGTCGCTCTTGTGTGACCAGTCCATCATCTCTACCCCTCTGCTCGGACTCACTGAAATCAAAATCCACGCGCGAAGGGTGGCGACGAATGAAATTATGTAAAGTCATCGTGGCCATGACAATATGTGTCTGTTTGTCGAAGCGATAGCTTGGCATGCCCCGTAGTATGGCCCACTTCTTCTTCCAAACGCCGAATGATCGTTCTATCACACTTCTAAGCGACGAGTGCGCATGATTGAATATCTCTCGGCGTCCTTCTGCGCGACGTCCACCACGGGCAAAGTCAGACAGATAATACCTTGTATCTTGATATGGTTTTAAGTATCCTTTCTGTAAAGGATAACCAGAATCAACCAAGTAATATTTTCCTGAAACATATTAAAAAATGTTTAACAACGGAAAATATTTAAAGTAATAATTAGATGAACTGATTTTTAATTATTTACCTTGAGGCGGATGAGGGAACGTATAACGAGGATCAGTTATGACATAATTGAAAATGCGACTATCGTGCGCCGATCCCTCCCAACCTGCCATAACAAAAGTGAAACACATGTTGAAATCACAGGCCACCATGACATTTTGTGTCGGTCTGCCCTTTCTCCCAATATATGGAACTTGACTTCCTACTGGTATGCACGCATCGACATGTGTTCCATCTATTGCTCCAACACAATCTTTAAAAAAAGGCATATAACGTCTGTCATACATAATCTCTAGAGGAGTGCAGCCGAAAGACCTATCTGATGGTTGTATGACTTCCTCGGCCAACTGCAACAAAGCGCGAATACCACGAGCAAAAAATCTGCTAGTTGTCTTTGTTGAGTGCTGAAACCGCTCGCGTGTTTTTCTCATTGATTCATTATGAGACAATATATATATGGTCAGTGCTAGGACTTTTCTGTCTGCAGTTCTTCTTGTTCCCTGAAAACCACACTTCTCTTCGAGAGCATGCAATAAATCTATAAAAATTTCTTGACTCATCATGAACGAGTCATGAAATCTAACTCGAGTCCCACGAAGTAGCTCTCCGACCCATTTATCGCCTGTTTGCTTTGAAGTCATGGATGGAACCGGATGGTTTAACATCGAGGTGTGTTCAGAGATATAACATATTGCTGCCACCACATTTTGATGATGGGCGATAACACAATTTCTTCTAAAGATTGCGTGCTTCTCGTCCTCTGCTCTGGTATTCTCCAATTCATCACTAGACATTTTCTGTTAGAAAAATAAAGAAATTAACATTATCAGAAAGTAAACTAAAATTATAACATTATCACAGAACTCAGGCAAATTTCTAATAATGTTCATAATGTCCACATTTAAACAACATAATATAATTTCCATAATGATCAAAAACATAATAAAACAAAACAACACACATAGTCTCTCTACTACGCCCCACGAGTATAGCGGTTTTTCAACCACTTGATGTTCATGCCTTCTGGAAGGCACATGAAAGTCTCTCTATGTTTTGTTTCCATCAAGTATGTGATGGCAAAATCATAGAAGTCTTCATCAGACTGCACTTCTGAGTACGTGCCTAATTTTTCTAGTGCATGTGCAATAGTGAAAGAAGAAGATGTAATCTTGTGTGGCTCCTGGATGCATCGACTTATGATCTTCGAGGACTCGGCCAAATCTTCTAACACCGAGCTGCTAGCTTTCTTCTTTCTTTTGCTCCTTATTTTGCTTGTTTCAAATATATTTGCGGTCTCAGCTGGTTGAGGAGCTCCGATAACCTCAATGTCATCATGTTCATCCGCTGACATTTCTCTTTCATCAATAGACTCCGTACCAAGATTTGGGGTGTGAGGGGTGCAATAATGATGCCCTGTAACGACAACCGAACTAAACATCAAGTTCAGTTTTGTAACATCCCGACTTCGAAAAAGGGGTCTAGCCGGTTCAGTTGAACCCTTGGAGGAATCTAGGCCGGGTCATCAGGCAATCACGACCCGACCTTCACCACATAGAGGTAGTCATTTAGAAAAATGACTGTTTTGGGTAGCATCGTGCTTCGCCACGACGTCAAAGTTGTTTATAGAGCATACGTGCTCTGAATCGACTTCCGTCAGTTGCATTAGACTCGTATAGTTGATACGAGTGCAACGGAACTCGTTTCGTTTCGATCCGAGGTCATATGCAGAATATGACTATTTTGAGTATCGTAGCGCGTCACGACGACACGATTTTAGAATACAAAGCATACGTGCTCCGAATCAACTTCCGTCAGTTACGTTAGACTCGTATGGTCAATATGAGTGCAACGGAATTCGTTTCGTTCCGATCCGAGGTCGTTTCGAGAAAATGACTATTTTGAGTAATATCGAGCGTCGCAACAACGCCATTTTCAAATGTTAAGCAAACGAATTCCGAATTGAATTCCGTCAGTTGCGTTAGACTCCTGTGGTCAATACGAGTGCAACGGAATTCGTTTCGTTCCGATCTGAGGTCGTTTCGAGAAAATGACTATTTTGAGTAATATCGAGCGTCGCAACAACGCCATTTTCAAATGTTAAGCAAACGAATTCCGAATTGAATTCCGTCAGTTGCGTTAGACTCGTATGGCCGATACGAGTGCAACCGAATTCGTTTCGTTCCGATCTGGGGTCGTTTCGAGAAAATGACTATTTTGAGTAATATCGAGCGTCGCAACAACGCCATTTTCAAATGTTAAGCAAACGAATTCCGAATTGAATTCCGTCAGTTGCGTTAGACTCGTATGGCCGATACGAGTGCAACCGAATTCGTTTCGTTCCAATCTGAGGTCGTTTGGAGAAAACGACTATTTTGAGTAATATCGAGCGTCGCAACAACGTCATTTTCAAATGTTAAGCAAACGAACTCTGAATTGAATTCCGTCAGTTGCGTTAGACTCGTATGGCCGATACGAGTACGACAAAATTCGTTTCGCTCGATTCCGACGTCGTTTAGTCAAGTAAATTAAAATAAACTTTCGTAAAATTATAAGATTTTCGAGATACGTAAACGCTGGATTTCAACCCTGCCACGTCCATGGTGACTCGACACTCGATGACTCGGACCCATAATGACTTTGACTCATATGGGTGGGGACCCATCCGAGAGTTGACTTTAGTCAAACCCCTCCTCTTAAATGGTTTTAATTAATAAGTGTGATCATACCACATGAGTTCAACCCATCCAAGCCTAGCCTAACCAAGCCCAAACTAAACCAAAACAAAACCATAATCTCTATGCTTCATTCTGATTGGACACCAATCTCTCTCTCTCTCCCTCTCTTTCTCTCTTGGTTTTTCCTCACATGGCTAATAGTCTAGCTAGGCTCATAGGTTGTAACCCACCATTTAGGGTCTGCCACCTGTTCTGTACAAGCTGGGAGGAACTAATCCCTTCTCCATGGGGGATTAGTCCCACGTCGAGGAGAAGAAGAGGGGAGGCTCCTCCAACCCCTATAAAAGGACCCCCGTCCCTCCAGAGCAAGACACACCCTCTCCCCCATCTCAGTCGAGCCCAAGCCACCCCTTGCCGGAGCCCCGCCTCGCCGGAAAACCCAAATCCGAGCTCCACCACCTTCCACCACCTCCAATGGCGGAACTCGCCGGAAGCTCCCGGAGGACTCGAAACAACGCGGGATCATCTCCTCTCCTTCCCCCCTAACGCTCGGACGTCTCACATGTGATCTCCGGCGACCGGAGCGCCGCCGCCGTCCTCCCTCTCCTCCGTCTCTTTCCTTATAAAAATTATCTCCGGCGGTGGCCGGCGGCGGCAGGCCGCCAGACCACCGCCGGAGGGAGCGCCCGCCCCTGCATAGTCGGCCGGGGGTGGAGCCATGGCCGGCCGGTGGCCGGCCGGCGGCGGGGAAGGCCCGCAAGGGCGGCGGTGGTGCACGCGTACAGGAAAAATAAAATAAAATTCTGTCAATATTTTTTTATAAATTTTATAAGTTTTATATATTATTACTTAATATAATGTTTGATTTTTCTGGGCCTTATGGGAAGCCCAAATGCAGAAACTTTGAACATCAAAGTTGTTCATCTTGGCAAGGGTTAGCTCCTGTAAAAATTTCATAATTTTTGGTGGAGATTAAGTATTTTTAAAAATTAAAATACTGTGATTTTTTAGGTTTTTGAATTTCCAGAGGGCCGTAACAGTGAGGGAAAATTATGAGAAAATTTGGGAAGCTTCCTACCATTGACATACACCTACTGTAATTATTTTGGAATTTTTGAAATGGGTTTACTATTTTTAGATGCTAAAAATCTATGTTATCAATTAATAATGAATTACGCTCTCCTCCAGCACGTCTCCAAAAATTACAGGAAGCTCGGGCGGCTGGATCGCACCCTCTAAAAAGTTTGGGTACTTTTAAAAGTAAAAATATCGACGCGCAGTTAAGGTCACAATCGCGAGGCAACGCCGCCAATTCGATAACGTCCGGATATTTAAAATATGAACCCAAGGCATACGGAAATAAGGAATTCCACGAAAAATAAGGAACCTCATAAAATATAAGTAAACTCCTATGAACGGAGAAAGAACAGAATTTTCTCCTATGAACGGAGATGGAACAGAATTTCCTCCTATGAACGGAGATGGAACAGAACTTTCCTCCTAAAAACGGAGTCGACTTTGAAGCCTCCTGTTATGGAGTGATTGGACTACTAACTTGTTTATTTATTTACTTCCTCCAGTCTCGTACTGGTCCTTATTTACTGCTTTCAGTATCTTTAAATCCAGTCTCGCACTGGTCCCCCGCATCTACTTTCTGTACTTTCAATTCTCCAGTCTCGCACTGGTCCTGATATTATGGCCTCTGCTTTCGGCCTATTTTACTGCTTGATATTATGGCCTCTGCTTTCGGCTATTTTACTGCTTGATATTATGGCCTCTGCTTTCGGCCTATTTTACTGCTTGATATTATGGCCTCTGCTTTCGGCCTATTTTACTGCTTGATGTTTTGGCCTTTTCCTCTTTATTGCCTATAATTTAGAGTTGACGTGAAGATGGGCCATTCCTTCAGGATCAACCCTAAATAGTGCCGCACAGGCCGCCGCTTGTAGAGCCAAGCGGACAGATCGATGTTTTGGCCTCTTCCTCTTTATTGCCTATAATTTAGAGTTGACGTGAAGATGGGACATTCCTTCAGCGCCAACCCTAAATAGTGCCGAACTGGCCGTCGCTTGTAGAGCCGAGCGGACATTTCGATGTTTTGGTCTTTCTTCTTTATTGCATTTAATTTAGAGTTGACGTGAAGATGAGGCATTCCTTCAGCGTCAACCCTAAATAGTGCCGAACTGTTCGCCGCTTGTAGAGCCAAGCGGACAGATCGATGTTTTGGCCTCTTCCACTTTATTGCCTATAATTTAGAGTTGACGTGAAGATGGGACATTCCTTCAGCGTCAACCCTAAATAGTGTCGAACTGGGTGTCGCTTGTAGAGCAGAGCGGACAGATCGATGTTTTGGCCTTTTCCTCTTTATTGCCTATAATTTAGAGTTGACGTGAAGATGCGACATTCCTTCAGCGTCAACCCTAAATGGTGCCGATCTGGCCGCCGCTTGTAGAGCAGAGCGGACAGATCGATGTTTTGGCATTTTCCTCTTTATTGCCTATAATTTAGAGTTGACGTGAAGATGAGACATTCCTTCAGCGTCAACCCTAAATAGTGCCGAACTGGCCGCCGCTTGTAGAGCAGAGCGGACAGTTCGATGTCTTGGTTTTTCTTCTTTATTGCATTTAATTTAGAGTTGACGTGAAGATGGGGCATTCCTTCAGCGTCAACCCTAAATAGTGCCGAACTGTCCGCCGCTTGTAGAGCCGAGCGGACAGATCGAGGTTTTGGCCTTTTCTTCTTTATTGCCTATAATTTAGAGTTGACGTGAAGATGGGACATTCCTTCAGCGTCAACCCTAAATAGTGCCGAACTGGCCGCTACTTGTAGAGTAGAGCAGACAGTTCGATGTTTTGGTTTTTCTTCTTTATTGCATTTAATTTAGAGTTGACGTGAAGATGGGGCATTCCTTCAGCGTCAACCCTAAATAGTGCCGAACTGCCCGCCGCTTGTAGAACCGAGCGGACAGATCGATTTTTTTTCCTGTTCTTCTTTATTGCCTATAATTTAGAGGTAACGTGAAGATGGGTCATTCCTTCAGCGTCAATCCTAAATAGTACCGAACTGGCTGCCGCTCTCGCAGCAGTGCAGACAAATTGATGTTTTTGGGTTTTATTCCGTATTGACATTAATTTAGATTTGACGGGAACACCTTGTGCCTTCAAGAAATAATTCCTACGGGAATGAAATGTTGCCTCCGAGAAATAATTTCTACGGGAATGAAACGTTGCCTTCGAGAAATAATTCCTACGGGAATGAAACGTTGCCTTCGAGAAATAATTCCTACGGGAATGAAACGTTGCCTTCGAGAAATAATTCCTACGGGAATGAAATGTTGCCTTCGAGAAATAATTTCTACGGGAATGAAATGTCGCCTTCGAGAAATAATTTCTACGGGAATGAAATGTCCCTTCGGAAAATGTGCCTTTGGAGAATATAGGATGGCCGATGAGTTTTTACTCTAAGGCAACCCGCACGACGGATGGTCTGGGAGGGCAACCCGTGCGAAACTAATAGAACTACGTGGGTCTGAGACCGTATGCAGGATGATACGGAGTACGTAGGCGGTGGTCGTGGGAAGACTGCCTCGGCCCAATAAGAGTCCAGATATCCCCTCCCTTATAAATGATATTTTATGTCTGTTTGTTAGTAGGGGTTGGATTCTGTTGGTGGTTCTAATAACTTGTCTTTAGCACAGGTGACAGGTGCGGATAAGAGACCACACCCAAGTATGGAGGAAGCCATGGAGCAGGCTACGTCAGGTACAAGTTGTTAAGCCGCATCCCTTTTGTTGTGCCCCATCTCAGGGTATACATATATAATGCAATGAAGCCTTGATGGATAGGATTCATTGCGGCGGCGAAATCGATATTACTCATACAGGTTTTGAAATTATGGTTTCTGTGACATTTAATCTTCCGCTATAAACCATGTCTTCCGCTAAGGGTAACAAAGCGCACTCTTTAATAATGTCTTCCGCTAAAATACTGCTTCCTTACTCTGTTGGTGTGTAGTGACTTTCGCTTAACACCACCCCTAGGCGTGACATCGGAGTGTTCAAGGAAAAGGGTTGGAGAAGCTAGTGCCTTCACCCTTCGGAGTCGCTTCGGCGTCGTGCTAAAGGGTGGTGTGCGATAAGATTCCCCGGTCGGACCGTCGAGTTTGGAGGGGGGGGTCTTACAAATGGATCAGAGCGCAACCGATCTTGTCGACCTACTCGTGATCACAGAAACACCTCTTGCTCCGCTACTCGCTGTAGCATGGTTCGGGACGAACCACTGCAGCGGAAGCGGTGGTGGACCTAAAAGATCGACACTTAAATGTCCTTTACTACATCTGATCTCGAACAATCATCTATCTTATACCCATAAAACACTCTCATTAAACCCTACAAATGATCATTTCAAATTTTGAACTCTGGGTTTAAGCCTCTTTGTTTTATTGGGATTAAATACTCGTTTTCAAAATTCCATTCGAGGTAAACTAATCAAATTTTGTGTGCAATATGAGGATTTTATTACTAATTCCTAATCCCAGGTTTAAGCCTCTTTGTTTTATTGGGATTAAAATTATCGTTTTCAAAATTTCATTTAAGATAAGCTAATTAAATGAAATTTTGCGCATTGCTCTAACGATTGCAAATATGAAGTATGCTTTGACTTGATCAATTTGACGATCTGTTGAAAATAAAGTCGTACAATCGTAAAAGAACTATGATAAATTTTAGTCTTTTCAATAACGTTAATATTTCAGGAAATGATTACTAAGGCGACGTGCTGGATTGAAGTAAATTTGTGACAACTTTATAAAAGCTTGTATACAAACAATCCTAAAAGTACATTGTTAGTATTCGCGGGACTTGCGATGTTTGCATACTCAGCCAGCCGGGAAACCTCGTTAAAAAGGGTAAGCCACTGAGGACCCGAAGGTGATGGTTACCTATTTTATTGCTTGTATTGTAAATTGCTTGCATTGGGAAAAGTGGCGGGTCGGTCATGCCCGTAGACCGTACGTACCGGTGCGGGAAGGTTGACGACTCTAGGCGACAGGGAGGTGTGCACCCCGGGAGCTCGGTTGTATCTTATATGCCCCGCTGGGTCCCACCGCTGGTTGGCCAAATTCAGTTGTTGTCGGATGTCTCCTACGTCCGAAGGTACACGGGGTTGTACGTTGGGGCCTGGGTAGTGCGGTACATCCACACCTAGAAGTGGCAGGACCGACCACTGTCACCGACGGCCACATCGGTGAGGCCCGCGGGGTTCGCTACCCTGCAAAAAGAAGCGGTCAAAATATGTCAACATAAAGAGCAAACTGGTAAAACATTATATGTGAGTACCGTGGCAGGACAATCATGCCTAAGGACCATTCATACATGAATGAGAAGGTTGACGACTCATGAGGCACTAGGGAGTGCGGGAACCCCGGGAGGTTATTTCCCCGCAGGGTCCCTCCGCTGGATAGTCGGATTTTGTAATTGACGGATGTTGCTCACATCCAGGAGTACACTGGGTTGTACATTAGGGCCTGGGTAGTGCGGTACGTCCACACCCAGAAGTGGCAGGACCGGCCACTGTCACCGACGACCACATCGGTGAGGCCCGCGGGGGTCGCAACCCTGCTGGAAGAAAAGCGGTCAAACTGTATCAACGCAGGGAATTGTGATGAGTCATGAGTACTTGTCGTGCATGGCTTGCATATGCATCATTCGCATCAGAACATACATATCTGCATATACCACTAACATATAACCTTCGTATGGGAGTTGGTTATATGTTCATGGATTTACTCTACTTATTTACAATTTTCATCTGTTCCACCAACATAAAACCTTCGTATGGGAGTCGGTTATATGTTGATGGGTTTTACAAAACTTTTGCAAGTTATAACTTTTATATGTTCCACTGACACGTAGCCCCGTAAGAAAGTTAGCGATATATTGATGAATTTTTACTATGTGCCTTTCGGACACAACTCATAAATTTTGCGTTTCAGATATGCAAACCTTGGAGGTATTCGACTTTGTTAGAATTACTTACTCAATATAATTATCTAAGCTGGTAGTTCCTTTAGCGAACAACTTGCCGCACAAAATATTCTCACGAATAGTATATATCAGAGATACAGCGGAGCAGACATGGCTACGCTCAAGCTACCCCGTAGTTTTCTTAAGCTACTTGTATATTGCATGGCAGGAGCCATCAACACAGCTCATTAGGTAAAACCAAACCTAGAGACCCTTAAAATTTGGGATCATTCGACACCTCTAGTGGTCTGCAATACGTCCTGTTTTGAATCTCCATGACCCACTCGTATTTTCGGGGACGAAAATTTTCTTTGTTTTATTGGATTGTAACATCCCGACTTCGAAAAAGGGGTCTAGCCGGTTCAGTTGAACCCTTGGAGGAATCTAGGCCGGGTCATCAGGCAATCACGACCCGACCTTCACCACATAGAGGTAGTCATTTAGAAAAATGACTGTTTTGGGTAGCATCGTGCTTCGCCACGACGTCAAAGTTGTTTATAGAGCATACGTGCTCTGAATCGACTTCCGTCAGTTGCATTAGACTCGTATAGTTGATACGAGTGCAACGGAACTCGTTTCGTTTCGATCCGAGGTCATATGCAGAATATGACTATTTTGAGTATCGTAGCGCGTCACGACGACACGATTTTAGAATACAAAGCATACGTGCTCCGAATCAACTTCCGTCAGTTACGTTAGACTCGTATGGTCAATATGAGTGCAACGGAATTCGTTTCGTTCCGATCCGAGGTCGTTTCGAGAAAATGACTATTTTGAGTAATATCGAGCGTCGCAACAACGCCATTTTCAAATGTTAAGCAAACGAATTCCGAATTGAATTCCGTCAGTTGCGTTAGACTCCTGTGGTCAATACGAGTGCAACGGAATTCGTTTCGTTCCGATCTGAGGTCGTTTCGAGAAAATGACTATTTTGAGTAATATCGAGCGTCGCAACAACGCCATTTTCAAATGTTAAGCAAACGAATTCCGAATTGAATTCCGTCAGTTGCGTTAGACTCGTATGGCCGATACGAGTGCAACCGAATTCGTTTCGTTCCGATCTGGGGTCGTTTCGAGAAAATGACTATTTTGAGTAATATCGAGCGTCGCAACAACGCCATTTTCAAATGTTAAGCAAACGAATTCCGAATTGAATTCCGTCAGTTGCGTTAGACTCGTATGGCCGATACGAGTGCAACCGAATTCGTTTCGTTCCAATCTGAGGTCGTTTGGAGAAAACGACTATTTTGAGTAATATCGAGCGTCGCAACAACGTCATTTTCAAATGTTAAGCAAACGAACTCTGAATTGAATTCCGTCAGTTGCGTTAGACTCGTATGGCCGATACGAGTACGACAAAATTCGTTTCGCTCGATTCCGACGTCGTTTAGTCAAGTAAATTAAAATAAACTTTCGTAAAATTATAAGATTTTCGAGATACGTAAACGCTGGATTTCAACCCTGCCACGTCCATGGTGACTCGACACTCGATGACTCGGACCCATAATGACTTTGACTCATATGGGTGGGGACCCATCCGAGAGTTGACTTTAGTCAAACCCCTCCTCTTAAATGGTTTTAATTAATAAGTGTGATCATACCACATGAGTTCAACCCATCCAAGCCTAGCCTAACCAAGCCCAAACTAAACCAAAACAAAACCATAATCTCTATGCTTCATTCTGATTGGACACCAATCTCTCTCTCTCTCCCTCTCTTTCTCTCTTGGTTTTTCCTCACATGGCTAATAGTCTAGCTAGGCTCATAGGTTGTAACCCACCATTTAGGGTCTGCCACCTGTTCTGTACAAGCTGGGAGGAACTAATCCCTTCTCCATGGGGGATTAGTCCCACGTCGAGGAGAAGAAGAGGGGAGGCTCCTCCAACCCCTATAAAAGGACCCCCGTCCCTCCAGAGCAAGACACACCCTCTCCCCCATCTCAGTCGAGCCCAAGCCACCCCCTGCCGGAGCCCCGCCTCGCCGGAAAACCCAAATCCGAGCTCCACCACCTTCCACCACCTCCAATGGCGGAACTCGCCGGAAGCTCCCGGAGGACTCGAAACAACGCGGGATCATCTCCTCTCCTTCCCCCCTAACGCTCGGACGTCTCACATGTGATCTCCGGCGACCGGAGCGCCGCCGCCGTCCTCCCTCTCCTCCGTCTCTTTCCTTATAAAAATTATCTCCGGCGGTGGCCGGCGGCGGCAGGCCGCCAGACCACCGCCGGAGGGAGCGCCCGCCCCTGCATAGTCGGCCGGGGGTGGAGCCATGGCCGGCCGGTGGCCGGCCGGCGGCGGGGAAGGCCCGCAAGGGCGGCGGTGGTGCACGCGTACAGGAAAAAAAAAATAAAATTCTGTCAAATATTTTTTTATAAATTTTATAAGTTTTATATATTATTACTTAATATAATGTTTGATTTTTCTGGGCCTTATGGGAAGCCCAAATGCAGAAACTTTGAACATCAAAGTTGTTCATCTTGGCAAGGGTTAGCTCCTGTAAAAATTTCATAATTTTTGGTGGAGATTAAGTATTTTTAAAAATTAAAATACTGTGATTTTTTAGGTTTTTGAATTTCCAGAGGGCCGTAACAGTGAGGGAAAATTATGAGAAAATTTGGGAAGCTTCCTACCATTGACATACACCTACTGTAATTATTTTGGAATTTTTGAAATGGGTTTACTATTTTTAGATGCTAAAAATCTATGTTATCAATTAATAATGAATTACGCTCTCCTCCAGCACGTCTCCAAAAATTACAGGAAGCTCGGGCGGCTGGATCGCACCCTCTAAAAAGTTTGGGTACTTTTAAAAGTAAAAATATCGACGCGCAGTTAGGGTCACAATCGCGAGGCAACGCCGCCAATTCGATAACGTCCGGATATTTAAAATATGAAGCCAAGGCATACGGAAATAAGGAATTCCACGAAAAATAAGGAACCTCATAAAATATAAGTAAACTCCTATGAACGGAGAAAGAACAGAATTTTCTCCTATGAACGGAGATGGAACAGAATTTCCTCCTATGAACGGAGATGGAACAGAACTTTCCTCCTAAAAACGGAGTCGACTTTGAAGCCTCCTGTTATGGAGTGATTGGACTACTAACTTGTTTATTTATTTACTTCCTCCAGTCTCGTACTGGTCCTTATTTACTGCTTTCAGTATCTTTAAATCCAGTCTCGCACTGGTCCCCCGCATCTACTTTCTGTACTTTCAATTCTCCAGTCTCGCACTGGTCCTGATATTATGGCCTCTGCTTTCGGCCTATTTTACTGCTTGATATTATGGCCTCTGCTTTCGGCTATTTTACTGCTTGATATTATGGCCTCTGCTTTCGGCCTATTTTACTGCTTGATATTATGGCCTCTGCTTTCGGCCTATTTTACTGCTTGATGTTTTGGCCTTTTCCTCTTTATTGCCTATAATTTAGAGTTGACGTGAAGATGGGCCATTCCTTCAGGATCAACCCTAAATAGTGCCGCACAGGCCGCCGCTTGTAGAGCCAAGCGGACAGATCGATGTTTTGGCCTCTTCCTCTTTATTGCCTATAATTTAGAGTTGACGTGAAGATGGGACATTCCTTCAGCGCCAACCCTAAATAGTGCCGAACTGGCCGTCGCTTGTAGAGCCGAGCGGACATTTCGATGTTTTGGTCTTTCTTCTTTATTGCATTTAATTTAGAGTTGACGTGAAGATGAGGCATTCCTTCAGCGTCAACCCTAAATAGTGCCGAACTGTTCGCCGCTTGTAGAGCCAAGCGGACAGATCGATGTTTTGGCCTCTTCCACTTTATTGCCTATAATTTAGAGTTGACGTGAAGATGGGACATTCCTTCAGCGTCAACCCTAAATAGTGTCGAACTGGGTGTCGCTTGTAGAGCAGAGCGGACAGATCGATGTTTTGGCCTTTTCCTCTTTATTGCCTATAATTTAGAGTTGACGTGAAGATGGGACATTCCTTCAGCGTCAACCCTAAATGGTGCCGATCTGGCCGCCGCTTGTAGAGCAGAGCGGACAGATCGATGTTTTGGCATTTTCCTCTTTATTGCCTATAATTTAGAGTTGACGTGAAGATGAGACATTCCTTCAGCGTCAACCCTAAATAGTGCCGAACTGGCCGCCGCTTGTAGAGCAGAGCGGACAGTTCGATGTCTTGGTTTTTCTTCTTTATTGCATTTAATTTAGAGTTGACGTGAAGATGGGGCATTCCTTCAGCGTCAACCCTAAATAGTGCCGAACTGTCCGCCGCTTGTAGAGCCGAGCGGACAGATCGAGGTTTTGGCCTTTTCTTCTTTATTGCCTATAATTTAGAGTTGACGTGAAGATGGGACATTCCTTCAGCGTCAACCCTAAATAGTGCCGAACTGGCCGCTACTTGTAGAGCAGAGCGGACAGTTCGATGTTTTGGTTTTTCTTCTTTATTGCATTTAATTTAGAGTTGACGTGAAGATGGGGCATTCCTTCAGCGTCAACCCTAAATAGTGCCGAACTGCCCGCCGCTTGTAGAACCGAGCGGACAGATCGATTTTTTTTCCTGTTCTTCTTTATTGCCTATAATTTAGAGGTAACGTGAAGATGGGTCATTCCTTCAGCGTCAATCCTAAATAGTACCGAACTGGCTGCCGCTCTCGCAGCAGTGCAGACAAATTGATGTTTTTGGGTTTTATTCCGTATTGACATTAATTTAGATTTGACGGGAACACCTTGTGCCTTCAAGAAATAATTCCTACGGGAATGAAATGTTGCCTCCGAGAAATAATTTCTACGGGAATGAAACGTTGCCTTCGAGAAATAATTCCTACGGGAATGAAACGTTGCCTTCGAGAAATAATTCCTACGGGAATGAAACGTTGCCTTCGAGAAATAATTCCTACGGGAATGAAATGTTGCCTTCGAGAAATAATTTCTACGGGAATGAAATGTCGCCTTCGAGAAATAATTTCTACGGGAATGAAATGTCCCTTCGGAAAATGTGCCTTTGGAGAATATAGGATGGCCGATGAGTTTTTACTCTAAGGCAACCCGCACGACGGATGGTCTGGGAGGGCAACCCGTGCGAAACTAATAGAACTACGTGGGTCTGAGACCGTATGCAGGATGATACGGAGTACGTAGGCGGTGGTCGTGGGAAGACTGCCTCGGCCCAATAAGAGTCCAGATATCCCCTCCCTTATAAATGATATTTTATGTCTGTTTGTTAGTAGGGGTTGGATTCTGTTGGTGGTTCTAATAACTTGTCTTTAGCACAGGTGACAGGTGCGGATAAGAGACCACACCCAAGTATGGAGGAAGCCATGGAGCAGGCTACGTCAGGTACAAGTTGTTAAGCCGCATCCCTTTTGTTGTGCCCCATCTCAGGGTATACATATATAATGCAATGAAGCCTTGATGGATAGGATTCATTGCGGCGGCGAAATCGATATTACTCATACAGGTTTTGAAATTATGGTTTCTGTGACATTTAATCTTCCGCTATAAACCATGTCTTCCGCTAAGGGTAACAAAGCGCACTCTTTAATAATGTCTTCCGCTAAAATACTGCTTCCTTACTCTGTTGGTGTGTAGTGACTTTCGCTTAACACCACCCCTAGGCGTGACATCGGAGTGTTCAAGGAAAAGGGTTGGAGAAGCTAGTGCCTTCACCCTTCGGAGTCGCTTCGGCGTCGTGCTAAAGGGTGGTGTGCGATAAGATTCCCCGGTCGGACCGTCGAGTTTGGAGGGGGGGGTCTTACAAATGGATCAGAGCGCAACCGATCTTGTCGACCTACTCGTGATCACAGAAACACCTCTTGCTCCGCTACTCGCTGTAGCATGGTTCGGGACGAACCACTGCAGCGGAAGCGGTGGTGGACCTAAAAGATCGACACTTAAATGTCCTTTACTACATCTGATCTCGAACAATCATCTATCTTATACCCATAAAACACTCTCATTAAACCCTACAAATGATCATTTCAAATTTTGAACTCTGGGTTTAAGCCTCTTTGTTTTATTGGGATTAAATACTCGTTTTCAAAATTCCATTCGAGGTAAACTAATCAAATTTTGTGTGCAATATGAGGATTTTATTACTAATTCCTAATCCCAGGTTTAAGCCTCTTTGTTTTATTGGGATTAAAATTATCGTTTTCAAAATTTCATTTAAGATAAGCTAATTAAATGAAATTTTGCGCATTGCTCTAACGATTGCAAATATGAAGTATGCTTTGACTTGATCAATTTGACGATCTGTTGAAAATAAAGTCGTACAATCGTAAAAGAACTATGATAAATTTTAGTCTTTTCAATAACGTTAATATTTCAGGAAATGATTACTAAGGCGACGTGCTGGATTGAAGTAAATTTGTGACAACTTTATAAAAGCTTGTATACAAACAATCCTAAAAGTACATTGTTAGTATTCGCGGGACTTGCGATGTTTGCATACTCAGCCAGCCGGGAAACCTCGTTAAAAAGGGTAAGCCACTGAGGACCCGAAGGTGATGGTTACCTATTTTATTGCTTGTATTGTAAATTGCTTGCATTGGGAAAAGTGGCGGGTCGGTCATGCCCGTAGACCGTACGTACCGGTGCGGGAAGGTTGACGACTCTAGGCGACAGGGAGGTGTGCACCCCGGGAGCTCGGTTGTATCTTATATGCCCCGCTGGGTCCCACCGCTGGTTGGCCAAATTCAGTTGTTGTCGGATGTCTCCTACGTCCGAAGGTACACGGGGTTGTACGTTGGGGCCTGGGTAGTGCGGTACATCCACACCTAGAAGTGGCAGGACCGACCACTGTCACCGACGGCCACATCGGTGAGGCCCGCGGGGTTCGCTACCCTGCAAAAAGAAGCGGTCAAAATATGTCAACATAAAGAGCAAACTGGTAAAACATTATATGTGAGTACCGTGGCAGGACAATCATGCCTAAGGACCATTCATACATGAATGAGAAGGTTGACGACTCATGAGGCACTAGGGAGTGCGGGAACCCCGGGAGGTTATTTCCCCGCAGGGTCCCTCCGCTGGATAGTCGGATTTTGTAATTGACGGATGTTGCTCACATCCAGGAGTACACTGGGTTGTACATTAGGGCCTGGGTAGTGCGGTACGTCCACACCCAGAAGTGGCAGGACCGGCCACTGTCACCGACGACCACATCGGTGAGGCCCGCGGGGGTCGCAACCCTGCTGGAAGAAAAGCGGTCAAACTGTATCAACGCAGGGAATTGTGATGAGTCATGAGTACTTGTCGTGCATGGCTTGCATATGCATCATTCGCATCAGAACATACATATCTGCATATACCACTAACATATAACCTTCGTATGGGAGTTGGTTATATGTTCATGGATTTACTCTACTTATTTACAATTTTCATCTGTTCCACCAACATAAAACCTTCGTATGGGAGTCGGTTATATGTTGATGGGTTTTACAAAACTTTTGCAAGTTATAACTTTTATATGTTCCACTGACACGTAGCCCCGTAAGAAAGTTAGCGATATATTGATGAATTTTTACTATGTGCCTTTCGGACACAACTCATAAATTTTGCGTTTCAGATATGCAAACCTTGGAGGTATTCGACTTTGTTAGAATTACTTACTCAATATAATTATCTAAGCTGGTAGTTCCTTTAGCGAACAACTTGCCGCACAAAATATTCTCACGAATAGTATATATCAGAGATACAGCGGAGCAGACATGGCTACGCTCAAGCTACCCCGTAGTTTTCTTAAGCTACTTGTATATTGCATGGCAGGAGCCATCAACACAGCTCATTAGGTAAAACCAAACCTAGAGACCCTTAAAATTTGGGATCATTCGACACCTCTAGTGGTCTGCAATACGTCCTGTTTTGAATCTCCATGACCCACTCGTATTTTCGGGGACGAAAATTTTCTTTGTTTTATTGGATTGTAACATCCCGACTTCGAAAAAGGGGTCTAGCCGGTTCAGTTGAACCCTTGGAGGAATCTAGGCCGGGTCATCAGGCAATCACGACCCGACCTTCACCACATAGAGGTAGTCATTTAGAAAAATGACTGTTTTGGGTAGCATCGTGCTTCGCCACGACGTCAAAGTTGTTTATAGAGCATACGTGCTCTGAATCGACTTCCGTCAGTTGCATTAGACTCGTATAGTTGATACGAGTGCAACGGAACTCGTTTCGTTTCGATCCGAGGTCATATGCAGAATATGACTATTTTGAGTATCGTAGCGCGTCACGACGACACGATTTTAGAATACAAAGCATACGTGCTCCGAATCAACTTCCGTCAGTTACGTTAGACTCGTATGGTCAATATGAGTGCAACGGAATTCGTTTCGTTCCGATCCGAGGTCGTTTCGAGAAAATGACTATTTTGAGTAATATCGAGCGTCGCAACAACGCCATTTTCAAATGTTAAGCAAACGAATTCCGAATTGAATTCCGTCAGTTGCGTTAGACTCCTGTGGTCAATACGAGTGCAACGGAATTCGTTTCGTTCCGATCTGAGGTCGTTTCGAGAAAATGACTATTTTGAGTAATATCGAGCGTCGCAACAACGCCATTTTCAAATGTTAAGCAAACGAATTCCGAATTGAATTCCGTCAGTTGCGTTAGACTCGTATGGCCGATACGAGTGCAACCGAATTCGTTTCGTTCCGATCTGGGGTCGTTTCGAGAAAATGACTATTTTGAGTAATATCGAGCGTCGCAACAACGCCATTTTCAAATGTTAAGCAAACGAATTCCGAATTGAATTCCGTCAGTTGCGTTAGACTCGTATGGCCGATACGAGTGCAACCGAATTCGTTTCGTTCCAATCTGAGGTCGTTTGGAGAAAACGACTATTTTGAGTAATATCGAGCGTCGCAACAACGTCATTTTCAAATGTTAAGCAAACGAACTCTGAATTGAATTCCGTCAGTTGCGTTAGACTCGTATGGCCGATACGAGTACGACAAAATTCGTTTCGCTCGATTCCGACGTCGTTTAGTCAAGTAAATTAAAATAAACTTTCGTAAAATTATAAGATTTTCGAGATACGTAAACGCTGGATTTCAACCCTGCCACGTCCATGGTGACTCGACACTCGATGACTCGGACCCATAATGACTTTGACTCATATGGGTGGGGACCCATCCGAGAGTTGACTTTAGTCAAACCCCTCCTCTTAAATGGTTTTAATTAATAAGTGTGATCATACCACATGAGTTCAACCCATCCAAGCCTAGCCTAACCAAGCCCAAACTAAACCAAAACAAAACCATAATCTCTATGCTTCATTCTGATTGGACACCAATCTCTCTCTCTCTCCCTCTCTTTCTCTCTTGGTTTTTCCTCACATGGCTAATAGTCTAGCTAGGCTCATAGGTTGTAACCCACCATTTAGGGTCTGCCACCTGTTCTGTACAAGCTGGGAGGAACTAATCCCTTCTCCATGGGGGATTAGTCCCACGTCGAGGAGAAGAAGAGGGGAGGCTCCTCCAACCCCTATAAAAGGACCCCCGTCCCTCCAGAGCAAGACACACCCTCTCCCCCATCTCAGTCGAGCCCAAGCCACCCCCTGCCGGAGCCCCGCCTCGCCGGAAAACCCAAATCCGAGCTCCACCACCTTCCACCACCTCCAATGGCGGAACTCGCCGGAAGCTCCCGGAGGACTCGAAACAACGCGGGATCATCTCCTCTCCTTCCCCCCTAACGCTCGGACGTCTCACATGTGATCTCCGGCGACCGGAGCGCCGCCGCCGTCCTCCCTCTCCTCCGTCTCTTTCCTTATAAAAATTATCTCCGGCGGTGGCCGGCGGCGGCAGGCCGCCAGACCACCGCCGGAGGGAGCGCCCGCCCCTGCATAGTCGGCCGGGGGTGGAGCCATGGCCGGCCGGTGGCCGGCCGGCGGCGGGGAAGGCCCGCAAGGGCGGCGGTGGTGCACGCGTACAGGAAAAAAAAAATAAAATTCTGTCAAATATTTTTTTATAAATTTTATAAGTTTTATATATTATTACTTAATATAATGTTTGATTTTTCTGGGCCTTATGGGAAGCCCAAATGCAGAAACTTTGAACATCAAAGTTGTTCATCTTGGCAAGGGTTAGCTCCTGTAAAAATTTCATAATTTTTGGTGGAGATTAAGTATTTTTAAAAATTAAAATACTGTGATTTTTTAGGTTTTTGAATTTCCAGAGGGCCGTAACAGTGAGGGAAAATTATGAGAAAATTTGGGAAGCTTCCTACCATTGACATACACCTACTGTAATTATTTTGGAATTTTTGAAATGGGTTTACTATTTTTAGATGCTAAAAATCTATGTTATCAATTAATAATGAATTACGCTCTCCTCCAGCACGTCTCCAAAAATTACAGGAAGCTCGGGCGGCTGGATCGCACCCTCTAAAAAGTTTGGGTACTTTTAAAAGTAAAAATATCGACGCGCAGTTAGGGTCACAATCGCGAGGCAACGCCGCCAATTCGATAACGTCCGGATATTTAAAATATGAAGCCAAGGCATACGGAAATAAGGAATTCCACGAAAAATAAGGAACCTCATAAAATATAAGTAAACTCCTATGAACGGAGAAAGAACAGAATTTTCTCCTATGAACGGAGATGGAACAGAATTTCCTCCTATGAACGGAGATGGAACAGAACTTTCCTCCTAAAAACGGAGTCGACTTTGAAGCCTCCTGTTATGGAGTGATTGGACTACTAACTTGTTTATTTATTTACTTCCTCCAGTCTCGTACTGGTCCTTATTTACTGCTTTCAGTATCTTTAAATCCAGTCTCGCACTGGTCCCCCGCATCTACTTTCTGTACTTTCAATTCTCCAGTCTCGCACTGGTCCTGATATTATGGCCTCTGCTTTCGGCCTATTTTACTGCTTGATATTATGGCCTCTGCTTTCGGCTATTTTACTGCTTGATATTATGGCCTCTGCTTTCGGCCTATTTTACTGCTTGATATTATGGCCTCTGCTTTCGGCCTATTTTACTGCTTGATGTTTTGGCCTTTTCCTCTTTATTGCCTATAATTTAGAGTTGACGTGAAGATGGGCCATTCCTTCAGGATCAACCCTAAATAGTGCCGCACAGGCCGCCGCTTGTAGAGCCAAGCGGACAGATCGATGTTTTGGCCTCTTCCTCTTTATTGCCTATAATTTAGAGTTGACGTGAAGATGGGACATTCCTTCAGCGCCAACCCTAAATAGTGCCGAACTGGCCGTCGCTTGTAGAGCCGAGCGGACATTTCGATGTTTTGGTCTTTCTTCTTTATTGCATTTAATTTAGAGTTGACGTGAAGATGAGGCATTCCTTCAGCGTCAACCCTAAATAGTGCCGAACTGTTCGCCGCTTGTAGAGCCAAGCGGACAGATCGATGTTTTGGCCTCTTCCACTTTATTGCCTATAATTTAGAGTTGACGTGAAGATGGGACATTCCTTCAGCGTCAACCCTAAATAGTGTCGAACTGGGTGTCGCTTGTAGAGCAGAGCGGACAGATCGATGTTTTGGCCTTTTCCTCTTTATTGCCTATAATTTAGAGTTGACGTGAAGATGGGACATTCCTTCAGCGTCAACCCTAAATGGTGCCGATCTGGCCGCCGCTTGTAGAGCAGAGCGGACAGATCGATGTTTTGGCATTTTCCTCTTTATTGCCTATAATTTAGAGTTGACGTGAAGATGAGACATTCCTTCAGCGTCAACCCTAAATAGTGCCGAACTGGCCGCCGCTTGTAGAGCAGAGCGGACAGTTCGATGTCTTGGTTTTTCTTCTTTATTGCATTTAATTTAGAGTTGACGTGAAGATGGGGCATTCCTTCAGCGTCAACCCTAAATAGTGCCGAACTGTCCGCCGCTTGTAGAGCCGAGCGGACAGATCGAGGTTTTGGCCTTTTCTTCTTTATTGCCTATAATTTAGAGTTGACGTGAAGATGGGACATTCCTTCAGCGTCAACCCTAAATAGTGCCGAACTGGCCGCTACTTGTAGAGCAGAGCGGACAGTTCGATGTTTTGGTTTTTCTTCTTTATTGCATTTAATTTAGAGTTGACGTGAAGATGGGGCATTCCTTCAGCGTCAACCCTAAATAGTGCCGAACTGCCCGCCGCTTGTAGAACCGAGCGGACAGATCGATTTTTTTTCCTGTTCTTCTTTATTGCCTATAATTTAGAGGTAACGTGAAGATGGGTCATTCCTTCAGCGTCAATCCTAAATAGTACCGAACTGGCTGCCGCTCTCGCAGCAGTGCAGACAAATTGATGTTTTTGGGTTTTATTCCGTATTGACATTAATTTAGATTTGACGGGAACACCTTGTGCCTTCAAGAAATAATTCCTACGGGAATGAAATGTTGCCTCCGAGAAATAATTTCTACGGGAATGAAACGTTGCCTTCGAGAAATAATTCCTACGGGAATGAAACGTTGCCTTCGAGAAATAATTCCTACGGGAATGAAACGTTGCCTTCGAGAAATAATTCCTACGGGAATGAAATGTTGCCTTCGAGAAATAATTTCTACGGGAATGAAATGTCGCCTTCGAGAAATAATTTCTACGGGAATGAAATGTCCCTTCGGAAAATGTGCCTTTGGAGAATATAGGATGGCCGATGAGTTTTTACTCTAAGGCAACCCGCACGACGGATGGTCTGGGAGGGCAACCCGTGCGAAACTAATAGAACTACGTGGGTCTGAGACCGTATGCAGGATGATACGGAGTACGTAGGCGGTGGTCGTGGGAAGACTGCCTCGGCCCAATAAGAGTCCAGATATCCCCTCCCTTATAAATGATATTTTATGTCTGTTTGTTAGTAGGGGTTGGATTCTGTTGGTGGTTCTAATAACTTGTCTTTAGCACAGGTGACAGGTGCGGATAAGAGACCACACCCAAGTATGGAGGAAGCCATGGAGCAGGCTACGTCAGGTACAAGTTGTTAAGCCGCATCCCTTTTGTTGTGCCCCATCTCAGGGTATACATATATAATGCAATGAAGCCTTGATGGATAGGATTCATTGCGGCGGCGAAATCGATATTACTCATACAGGTTTTGAAATTATGGTTTCTGTGACATTTAATCTTCCGCTATAAACCATGTCTTCCGCTAAGGGTAACAAAGCGCACTCTTTAATAATGTCTTCCGCTAAAATACTGCTTCCTTACTCTGTTGGTGTGTAGTGACTTTCGCTTAACACCACCCCTAGGCGTGACATCGGAGTGTTCAAGGAAAAGGGTTGGAGAAGTTAGTGCCTTCACCCTTCGGAGTCGCTTCGGCGTCGTGCTAAAGGGTGGTGTGCGATAAGATTCCCCGGTCGGACCGTCGAGTTTGGAGGGGGGGGGTCTTACAAGTTTATCCTCTAACTCTGGGGGGATTCCGGCATACCGAAATTTCTTTGCCGCCGAGACAACCTACAAAATAAAGTATTTTAAAATTAGACATTGAGGAATTTTAAGTTAAGAAATCTCTTTGCAAATGAATTTAAGTAAAAAATACCTTCAATCTTTCGTCCCACCACTCGTCTGAGGGGTCTATAGTCTTTCTTGATGCATTCCAACCCAAACCGGTCTCACCACGCTTCAACTCTGTCCATAATTTCCACTCTTTCTTCAAAATGATCTCATTTATTCTTAAGTTGGACTTTATCATATTTTTTCCCGGTTTGCATTTCAAATTTGTTCATAAGATTTAACCACCCCTGTTTATTAAAATGTGTGGTGGGTCGATTCCCAAGCTCTATCTCTTTTATACATATATCACAGAATAACAACACATCATTGTTGTCCCACATAGCGGCCACCCCACCATCTTTGGTTTTGCCCATCCTTAAAAAATTAAACAAGATTTGACCTTAAAAGCATTTTAAGAATAAAATACACACACACATGCATATGAACACACACACACACACACATGTATATGAACACACAGCACACACATGTATATGTACACACACACAGCACACATGTATATGAACACACACACACACATATACATATATGAACACACACACACACACATGTATATGAACACACACACACAGCACACACACACATCACATGTATATGAACACACATGTATATGAACACACACACACACAACACACATATACATGTATATGAACACACACACACACACACACACATGTATATGAACACACACACACACACACACACATGTATATGAACACACACACACACACACACATGTATATGAACACACACACACACACACATGTATATGAACACACACACACACACACATGTATATGAACACACACACACACACACACACACACATGTATATGAACACACACACACACACACACAGCACACACATGTATATGTACACACACACACATCACACATGTATATGAACACACACACACATATACATATATGAACACACACACACACACACACATGTATATGAACACACACACACAGCACATGTATATGAACACAGCACATGTATATGAACACACACATGTATATGAACACACACACACAGCAGACATATACATGTATATGAACACACACACACACACACACATGTATATGAACACACACACACACACACATGTATATGAACACACACACACACACACACACATCACACACAACACATATGTACATATCAACACACACACACACACACATATACATATCAACACACACAGCACACACACAGCACATGTATATGAACACACACATGTATATGAACACACACACACACACAGCACACATATACATGTATATGAACACACACACACACACACACACACACATATACATATCAACACACATAGCACACACACAGCACATGTATATGAACACACACATGTATATGAACACACACACACAGCACACATATACATGTATATGAACACACACATTGCACACAAATACTTCAATCCATACACACACACATTGCACCATACTTCAATCCATACACACACACATTGCACCATACTTCAATCCATCAAGCCTAGAAAAAAAAATACACTTCAATCCATACTTCAATCCAGAACATACACACTTCAATCCATCAATGCTACAACACATACACACACCAAATCTGAAACAAGCAAAAAAATTGGATGCCGGAAATGGTTGTACACACTCCAATCCAGACTGGAAAAAAATTGGAGTTTGAGCAAACATCAAGACTGGAAAAAAGAACTCATGGTTTACAAGGTTGAGCCTTACCGGAAGTTAGGGAGAAACGGGAGGGGAGATTGCCGTCGGAGAAGATGCCGTCAGAGGAGAGGAGATCCAGGTGCGTCGCCTTCGATGTCGAAGAAGATGCCGTCGCCGTCGGAGGAAAGGAGATCGTCTGGGAAGAAGCTCAGCGTCGACGTCGATGACGGAGGAGAGGAGAAAATCCAGTCGATGTTAGGGTATGGTATCGGGAGGAAAGAGTCGTGCACTGATCGGGAAGGCGAGTTGCGGCGGGACCGGAGATAAAAAATCCGCGGTTGGGATATAGGTCAAAACTGCGGCTATTAAGAAACGCAGGTCTTGCCAACCGCCGCGCCAAACTCTGCTTATACCCTAAACGCCGTTTTGGCTGAGCCGCACCGCAGGCCATAAGCCCAACCAAACGCCGCCTATATCTCACGCAGTGGCTGATTTCTACTTGCGAAATCTCCTCTTCCCGCTCTTCGGTCCTTGTTGTTAAAATAAATGAATTGTTGAGTTTTGATTCGGATCGTTCTTTTCTTTTTGGAATTGTCATGAAAAAAGTTGTGGGAGCCACACTTTTTATGAAAAAATTAAAAAGTAATTGTCAACCCACATTCCTTTTTAGAGAGACAGAGATTCTCTCTTGCGTGAGATTCAATACCACCACCCTTATGTTCTTTATATTATATAATTTTCCTGTTCACGTGATCATAGATATAGGCATAGCCACCTATTTGAAATAGGTTTTTGGAGGTGCCGCATATACAACAGGGAAAATTCGGCCGTCTCCCTCTCTCCTTTCTCTTTCTTGCACTCGGAGAGGCCGCCGGCCATGGGTGTTGTCGCCGGTCTTGGAGGAGATAGTCGCCGGTCGTTGAGAGAGAGTGTTGTCGCCAGTCTTGGTGGATATCGTCGTCGACGTTGCGGTGGCCGTTCTTTGGAGTGGAGAGTCGTGGTTGTACAACCCTCATATTTTCCGAGCCGGTGTGACCCGATGCAGATGAGGTCGTGGTAGGGAGAGTGACCTCGACGCGCCAAACCAAGCCGGAGGTTAAAGTGACCGAGATGAGCAGGTCGACCTCTCGGAGGCGACCAAGACCGAGTGAAGCTGAGGAATGACCCGAGAGAGGGAAAAATGACTAAGCAAGGCAAGTGGGGGCAGCCCCCCTCCACTCGGCCTCCTCCCTCCTTTGGGAGGCGAGTGGGGGCAGCCCCCCACTCGGCCTCCTCCCTCTTTGGGAGGCGAGTGGGGGCAGCCCTCCCTCCGCTCTCCTGATCCCCCGCAAGAGGGGGAGTGGGCACCTCGAGTCCCACTCGCCCCTCCTCCTGCGTTGACTGTTCATGGTCATGATCGGACTGCGGATAGCAGGATTTTGGCTATCCGCAGTCCAATTTTGGCTATCCGCAGTCCATTTTTGGGAAAGTCTATAAATAGACCCCCATGGGCACCTTGGGAAGGGTTGGTCTCTACTCCCTCCCTCACGCATGAGCAAGCACTACCCCTCCCCCTCCCCTTGTCGATGAAGGTGATCGGTGAGGTGATCCTTAGTGCCCTCCAAGGTGCCCAAGCTCAGCATTGGCTTGGGAGGAGAAGTTCTGAGTGAACTTCTGGGTGTGTGGTGGGACCTCCACGCTGCAGCTTCAGAGGTTTGTTTATAGGTTTCCAGCAATCGTCAAGGGCAAGTCTCTCAGTTCCTAGTGACCGATCAAGGGTCTTAGCTTGGGTCAAGTAAGAGTTAGCCGCATCCCCCTTTCGAACGCTGAAACTGGTTACTGGTTTCAACATTCTGGTGCGGTGAGCGTGGAAGCAGTTAGTTCGGAAAGCCCTGAGCCGAGTCCCATGGCAGGAAGCAAAGAGCCGGGGAACTCGCCTCCTCCCAGCGAGACGTGGTCGCTGATAGGGGAAGAGAATGCAGAAGAGGCAGATCAGGTGTTCAGTGACCCGAACAAGTTGGAGGTGGCAAAGGAAGTGAGCGAGAAGGAGGTCATCGGTGGCAGTGGAAGGCCGGAGAAGATACGAATTAGCGGGAGGCTGAACGGGCAGGATCAAGAGAAGAACCGAAGATGTGTCCAACAGAATGTAGACGTCTTCGCGTGGAGCGCTGCGGAGATGTCAGGCGTTGATGCAAGTGTGGCATGTCATCGCCTCAACCTCGACCCAAACGTCCGCCCTATTCGCCAGAAAAAGAGGAACGTGTCACCCACCCTCGCTGGGCCGATCGGAGAGGAAGTGGGGAAACTGCTAGAGGCAGGCTTCGTGGAGGAAATCTAATACCCAGGGTGGGTTTCTAACGTGGTAATGGTGAAGAAGGGGGACGGGAGGTGGAGGATGTGCGTAGACTTCACTTTTCTGTTGAACAAAGCATGTCCAAAAGACTGCTACCCGTTGCCCGGATCGATGCGTTGGTGGACTCAGTTGTCGGCTTCCCGGTGATGAGCTTCTTGGATGCGTTCTCCGGCTATCATCAAATCCGAATGCATCTGCCCAATGTCAAGGACGTTTCGTTCATCACGGACGATGGGTGCTACTGTTACAAGATGATGCCTTTCGGATTGAGAAATGCAGGAGCGACCTACCAAAGAATGATGGACCGAGTCTTCAAGGATCGGAAGGGGCGCAACTTAGAGGTCTATGTGGATGACCTGATGGTTAAAAGCGAGAACGTGGAGTCCCACCTGGAGGATCTAATGGAGACCTTCGCTACCCTTCGGAGGTTCAAAATGAGGCTCAACCCTTCTAAATGTGTTTTCGGGGCGAGTCGTGGAAAGTTCCTGGGTCACCTACTCACCCCGGAGGGGGTCGAACCCAATCCAGACAAGGTCAAAGCCATCTTGGAGTTGAAGTCACCTAGGAGCGCGAAGGAGATTCAGAGGTTGACTGGGAAGTTAGCAGGGCTGAGCCGGTTCCTCTCCAGAGCGGGAGAGAAGTGCTCCCCTTTCTTCAAAGCCCTGCGCCAGTGTCAAAAGTTCGAATGGACGCCAGAGTGCGAGAAGGCGTTTCAAGCATTGAAGGAACAACTGACGCGAGCCCCTTTGCTCCAAGGGCCGAGGGAAGGGGAAGACCTTTTTCTCTACCTAGGGGTAGGGGTCGAGGCGGTGAGTTCGGTCCTGGTCCGGGAAGAAGGGAAGAGACAGCTGCCGATTTACTACGTTAGCCGAGTCCCGAAGAAGGCAGAGCTCAAATACCCTGCCCTGGAGAAGCTGGCATTCGCTCTGATCGTCTCGGCCCGAAAACTCCGACCCTATTTCCAGGCTCATTCAATCAGGGTGGTGACCGACCATCCCCTTCGCAACGCTATGGAGGGAGTAGAGCATTCGGGCAGGTTGGCAAAGTGGTCGGTCAAGCTCAGCGAGTTTGACGTCACCTTCGTCCCTCGGCTGGCAATGAAGGCACAGGCAGTGGCAGACTTCCTGGCAGAGTATGGCAAGGAGATGGAAGGGCAAGAGCCGACCGAGTCAGTAGCATGGGACCTGTTCGCAGATGGGGCGTCAGGAAGAAATTCCCTCGGCGGAGGGGTGGTCCTGGTCATCCCACACGGGACCAGGATCGAGCAAGCGATCCACATTCGGTTCTCTGTGACCAACAATCAGGCCGAGTATGAGGCAGTGGTGGCAGGGCTTCGTCTCGCAAGAGAGCTGGAGATCCGGGACGTGAAGGTTTTCACAGATTCAATGATGGTGGCCTCACAGGTTCGAGGGGAGTTCGAGGCGAAGGAACCAACCCTCCAGAGGTATCTGGCGAAAGTTAGAGACCTCGTTGGATGGTTCCACACTTTCTCCATCCAACACATTCCGAGAGAGGAGAATGCCCGGGCGGACCGGCTAGCAAAGCACGGCCCTCGCACGGGAGCAACGGTGGCCGAGCTTTTTCGCCCATCCATCGAGGAAGGCGAGCTGATGGATATCGATCAGAAGTCCTCATGGATAGACCCGATCCTCACCTTCCTGACCTCAGGCAAGTTCCCGGAGGGGGACCTGGATAAGAGGAGGTTTAGATACAAGTCAGCATACTACATGATTCGGGAAGGAAGTTTGTATAGGAAGACCTTGGCCGGGCTCCTAGCAAGGTGCGTGACGGAGGATGAAGTTCCAAGGGTTTTGGAAGAAATCCACTCCGGGGAATGCGAAGAAGTGTCAGAAGTGCCAGCTCTTCGCGCCACTCCAACTTCAACCCGCACAAAGGCTCAGAACGATCACTGCGCCTTGGCCCTTCGCCATCTAGGGGATGGACTTGGTCGGCCCGTTCCCTCAGGCTAGCGTTCAGAGGAGATTCCTGTTAGTCATGATTGACTATTTCTCCAAATAGGTGGAAGTTAAGGCCTTGGCAAAGACGACCTCGCAGGTGGTAAAGAATTTCATCTGGGGTGAAATAATTTGCAGACACGGGCTCCCCTCGCCATAGTGACAGACAACGGACCACAGTTCGCTAGCGATGAACTCGTTAACTTCTGCGGTCAAGTGGGCATCGACCTCCGTTTTTCCTGTGTCCACCACCCTCGAAGCAATGGGAAGGTAGAAGCCGCGAACAAGGTCATAGTCAACCTGCTGAAGAAGAAGGTGGAAAACCTGAAAGGGAGCTGGGTGGAGCAACTTCCCTTGATCTTATGGGCCTTGAGAACAACGCCCAATACGGCAACGGGGGAAACGCCATTCAAACTCTCACATGGGTCGGAAGACGTGCTCCCAGTAGAATTCGAGGTCAGATCCCCCCGGGTCGTAGCCGCCGAGGAGGGAGTCGAAGACTGGAGACTTGACAATGAAGAGGAGCAATGACTCTCGCTGGACATGGTCGAGGAGCTCCGAGACCTTGCCACGGTTCGACAGGAGGAGGTGAAGCGTCAGATGGCCAGGTACTTCGATAAGAACATCAGGATCAAGCAATTCGCCCCAGGGGACCTAGTCCTCAAAAAGGTCGACGCCGCGGGAAGGTCGTCGAACATAGGAAAGCTCCAGCCCAATTGGGAGGGGCCCTATGTAATCTTGGAAGCCTTGAAGTCCGGGGGGTATCGCCTTCAAAACATTGAGGGGATCCCCCTCGGTAATACGTAGAGTGGCGATGACCTTAAACGTTTTTATCCATAATGAATATGCTGATTTCCTCTTTAACCAGATTTCTTACTCCAGCTTATGATAATCACCGTATCCGACAGGAGTATAAGTTGGTAGGACTCGAAGAAGAAGAGTAAGCAAGCCATCCAGGACGCGGGTGGGTACTTCCGCCTCCAATTAGATTGGGAGGGTGTTGAGTTCCCCCGCCTCCAGATAAGCAAGGCACCTAGGACGCAGGTGGGTACTTCCGCCTCCAATTAGATTGGGAGGGCGTTGAGTTCCCCTGTCTCCAGGTAAGCAAGGCACCTAGGACGCAGGTGGGTACTTCCACCTCCAATTGGATTGGGAGGGCGTTGAGTTCCCCTGTCTCCAGGTAAGCAAGGCACCTCGGACGTAGGTGGGTACTTCCGCCTCCAATTGGATTGGGAGGGCGTTGAGTTCCCCTGTCTCCAGGTAGGCAAGACACCTAGGACGCATGTGGGTACTTCCGCCTCCAATTGGATTGGGAGGGCGTTGAGTTCCCCTGTCTTCAGGTAAGCAAGGAACCTCGGACGCAGGTGGGTACTTCCGCCTCCAATTGGATTGGGAGGGCGTTGAGTTCCCCTGTCTCCAGGTAAGCAAGGCACCTCAGACGCAGGTGGGTACTTCCGCCTCCAATTGGATTGGGAGGGCGTTGAGTTCCCCTGTCTCCAGGTAAGCAAGGCACCTAGGACGCAGGTGGGTACTTCCGCCTCCAATTGGATCGGGAGGGCATTGAGTTCCCCTGTCTCCAGGTAAGCAAGGCACCTCGGACGCAGGTGGGTACTTCCGCCTCCAATTGGATTGGGAGGGCGTTGAGTTCCCCTGTCTCCAGGTAGGCAAGGCACCTAGGACGCAGGTGGGTACTTCCGCCTCCAATTGGATTGGGAGGGCGTTGAGTTCCCCTGTCTCCAGGTAAGCAAGGCACCTAGGACGCAGGTGGGTACTTCCGCCTCCAATTGGATTGGGAGGGCATTGAGTTCCCCTGTCTCCAGGTAGGCAAGGCACCTAGGACGCATGTGGGTACTTCCGCCTCCAATTGGATTGGGAGGGCGTTGAGTTCCCCTGTCTCAAGGTAAGCAAGGCACCTAGGACGCAGGTGGGTACTTCCGCCTCCAATTGGATTGGGAGGGCGTTGAGTTCCCCTGTCTCCAGGTAAGCCAAGCACCTAAGATGGTGGAGTTCCTCTGCCTCTAGGTGAAGGTAAGCACCTAAGGCATGGATTGGATCTCTGCCCCAGTGGCTTTGGAAAGATGGCTGAATCCCTCTGTCCCTAGGTGAAGGTAAGCACCTAGGGCATGGGTGGGATCTCTGCCTCAGTTGCTTTGGCAAGATGGTGGAGTTCCTCTGCCTCTAGGTGAAGGTAAGCACCTAGGGCATGGATTGGATCTCCGCCCTAGTGGCTTTGGAAAGATGGTTGAATCCCTCCGTCCCTAGGTGAAGGTAAGCACCTAGGGCATGGGTGGGATCTCTGCCTCAGTTGCTTTGGCAAGATGGTGGAGTTCCTCTGCCTCTAGGTGAAGGTAAGCACCTAGGGCATGGATTGGATCTCTGCCCCAGTGGCTTTGGAAAGATGGCTGAATCCCTCCGTCCCTAGGTGAAGGTAAGCACCTAGGGCATGGGTGGGATCTCTGCCTCAGTTGCTTTGGCAAGATTGTGGAGTTCCTCTGCCTCTAGGTGAAGGTAAGCACCTAGGGCATGGATTGGATCTCCGCCCCAGTGGCTTTGGAAAGATGGCTGAATCCCTCCGTCCCTAGGTGAAGGTAAGCACCTAGGGCATGGGTGGGATCTCTGCCTCAGTTGCTTTGGCAAGATGGTGGAGTTCCTCTGCCTCTAGGTGAAGATAAGCACCTAGGGCATGGATTGGATCTCTGCCCCAGTGGCTTTGGAAATATGGTTGAATCCCTCCGTCCCTCGGTGAGGGTAAGCACCTAGGACGTGGACTGGTTCTCCGCCTCCAGCTGCTTTTGCGAGATGATTGAGTTCTTCCACCTCTAGGTGAGCTCGGCTCCCTTTTAGGTGTTGGGTTCGTCTACCTCCAGTTGAGCTCTTCTCATAGGAGGGTCGTCTAATGGAGAAAGGTCTGCCTTCCGCCTCAAGTCAGGTTCAGCCGAAGGACTCGGCAGGGGTATCCCGTTGGCAGGTCCCTTCGTGGATTCCCCTCGGGTCCCACCTACTCGTCAATTAGGTGGGTTGGACTTTCTTTCCGAGCTTGAGGCAAGCTCGAAAAGAGCGGGGATTGTGTACAACCCTCATATTTTCCGAGCCGGTCTGACCCGACGCAGATGAGGTCGTTGTAGGGAGAGTGATCTCGACGCGCCAAACCAAGCCGGAGGTTAAGATGACCGAGATGAGCAGGTCGACCTCTCGGAGGCGACCAAGACCGAGTGAAGCTGAGGAATGACCCGAGAGAGGGAAAAATGACTAAGCAAGGCAAGTGGGGGCAGCCCCCCTCCACTCGTCCTCCTCCCTCTTTGGGAGGCGAGTGGGGGCAGCCCTCCACTCGACCTCCTCCCTCCTTTGGGAGGCGAGTGGGGGCAGCCCCCCACTCGGCCTCCTCCGTCCTTTGGGAGGCGAGTGGGGGCAGCCCCCCACTCGGCCTCCTCCCTCCTTTGGGAGGCGAGTGGGGGCAGCCCCCCACTCGGCCTCCTCCTCCTTTGGGAGGCGAGTGGAGGCATCCCCCCACTCGGCCTCCTCCCTCTTTGGGATGCGAGTGGGGGCAGCCCCCCACTCGGCCTCCTCCCTCTTTGGGAGGCGAGTGGGGGCAGCCCCCCACTCGGCCACCTCCCTCCTTTGGGAGGCGAGTGGGGGAAGCCCCCGACTTGGCCTCCTCCCTCTTTGGGAGGCGAGTGGGGGTAGCCCTCCCTCCGCTCTCCCGATCCCCCGCAAGAGTGGGAGTGGGCACCTCGAGTCCCACTCGCCCCTCCTCCTGCGTTGACTGTTCATGGTCATGATCGGACTGCGGATAGCAGGATTTTGGCTATCCGCAGTCCAATTTTGGCTATCCGCAGTCCATTTTTGGGAAAGTCTATAAATATACCCCTATGGGAACCTTGGGAAGGGTTGGTCTCTACCCCCTCCCTCACGCGTGAGCAAGCACTACCCCTCCCCCTCCCCTTGTCGTTGAAGGTGATCGGTGAGGTGATCCTTAGTGCCCTCCAAGGTGCCCAAGCTCAGCATTGGCTTGGGAGGGGAAGTTCTGAGTGAACTTCTGGGTGTGTGGTGGGACCTCCACGCTGCAGCTTCAGGGGTTTGTTTATAGGTTTCCAGCAATCGTCAAGGGCAAGTCTCTCAGTTCCTAGTGACCGGTCAAGGGTCTTAGCTTGGGTCAAGTAAGAGTTAGCCGCATCCCTCTTTCGAACGCTGAAACCTGGTTACTGGTTTCAACAATGGCGTTTGGAGACGTGCGTGATTGCAGTTAGCCTTGAAGGCGTTTGGTCTCCGGTGGTGGCGTTGGTCTCCGGTGGTGGTGCGGTTGAACGTCGGACTTCGACGTTGAAGGTTCCGGTGAATTTTGTGTGTCCGCTAGACGGATTGCAGTCCAGATCTTCTACTTTCCGCGGATCGTGCGCGTCCGGTGCATCTGCGGTGTTTCACCGGACGGGTTTCTCTTCTCATGTTATTTTCTTGTAATTGCATTTATATATTGTTTAATTTAATATATACTTGTGATCGTGCGCTGACGTGTTTTGTCGGGCGCAGATTTGTCCTATTTTGTGTTCTTATTTTGTAACGAATTTTACAGCATGAATCACATATCTATTGTACGTAGAATTTCAAGGAGTGGATAAAAAAAGATAAATTTTGTATTAATTATGTTTAAACTAAAAACCTTATATATATTACAAGGAAATGGTTCATCTCTGTAATAACATAATAAAAATGAAATATTTAAATGCATACAAAGGTTTAAAATAACAACTGAAAGTTCCATTTGAATGGACATAAAACCCTTTGATCAATTGACATAAATACCCTTATTAATTTCATCATCTCCCCTCAAGTTGGACTTGATAACATGTTGCAAAGTCCTAACTTGCAGGGTAAAAATTGCAGCTGTGCTTGCCCCAAAGTTTTAGTAAAAAGATAAGCTAATTGCAATTTTGTAGAGATATAGGTTGGAGCAATTAATATTGATTCCAATTTCTCTTGAACGAGATGGCCGTCCAATTCAATGTGTTTTGTTCTCTCGTGATAGACATGATTTGAAGCTATATGTAGGGCCACTTGATTGTCACAGGCTAGAGGGATGGGAGTAAGTTTATCAACTTGGAAATCCTTTACAAGATTAATCAACCATGTTAACTCACAACATACTGATGTCATAGCACGATATTTTGATTCTGTAACACAATAACATGTGATAGATCTTCGAGTCATTGGACAAGAAGCTCAATCAACATCACAATAAGCATCCAGTTGTAAGGGAGCTCCTGCGGGGAAATAATGATTGGGATATAGTTTCTTTAACATACCTCAAAATTTTGTAAGCCATATGAAGGGGCGCATGTCTTGGCTTTGTCATGAATTGACTTAAAATATTAATTGAATATGTTCAGTCAGGTTGTGATACAGTCAAATATATTAATCTGTCAAGTATTCGTATATAAATGGTTAGATCATGTAATTCTTCTCCATATGTATCATTTAGCTTATGATTTTGTTCGATGGGTATGAGGCTTGACTTTTCCGCACTGAGTTTGGCATCACTGATGATGTCATGTGCATATTTGTGTTGATTGAAGTAAATTTCATCTTTGTTCCTGAAAATTTTCGGTCCAAGAAAATATGCTAAAGGTCCCAATTTTTTTTATCTTAAATGTCTAATTAAGGATAATTTTGAAGTCATCAATGTCTGTTTGATGAGTTCACGTGAGAATGACATGGTCGAAATATACTAATAAGGCGATGAAATGATCATTGCTTGCCTTTGTGAATATGGAATGATCATTTTGGGACTGAGTGAAACCTACTGAAATCAAAGTAGAGGAGAACTTGAAAAACCATCATCGGGAAGCTTGTTTAAGCCCATACAAGGACTTTGTTAATCTGCATATACATGATGATTAGAGCTTGATTTTTCTTTAAGAATGAATCCTATAGTAGATACATATACATCTCTTCTTCTATCTTCGTGCAAAAATGCATTATCCACATCTAATTGGTCTAAAACCCATCCTCTCAATATTGCAACAACTAAGAGAGTCCAAACTGTAGTCATCTTGGCAACGGGTGCAAAGGTGTCTTGATAATCAAGGCCTTTCGTTTGTGTACATCCCTTTGCCACAAATTGAGCCTTGTAATGTTTAACTGATCCATCATATTTATAATTAACTTTATAAGCCCATTTGCAGTCTATCACATTTTTCCCGGGAGGTTAATTTATAATGTACCAAGTATTATCTTCTTCTAAAGCCTAAATTTCTAAAGCCATGGCTTCCCTCCAAGGTTTATGTTGATAAGCCTCTAAATATGTTGTTGGCTCTTTGTGAAGCAAAGTAGTAGAGGACATGATTGATGAGCAAAGATAATCCTTTTTGCCATTTTGGTTGTTTAACTGGTTTGGTAGATTTTCTTAGTAGATGTGGAGAGTTTTTTGTTGTATTTGGTGGAGATGTATCATGTGGTAAACCAGTGGATTGTAAAGATTGATCAATAGATCGAAGCGATATCAAGGATGAAGCATCATTGTCAATTCCAGTATCAAAAAGAACATTTTCATGTGGCTGAAATAATTCATCAATGTTCACATCAGGTTGATGAAGAAATTCTTCAGCATCATGTTGGAAGTTTGATATTGAGAGGAAAATGGGAAAATTGTTGCCATATCATAAACTTTGTACCATTTTTTCCATGAGGATATCCAATTAAAAATATGCATGTGTTGCTCTAGCATCAAATTTATCATGGTTGTGAGAGTGAGTGGAAACAAAACATAGACATCCAAAAACTTTCAAGCGTTGATAATCATTTTTTAAAATATCATTTTTTTAAAAATGTGTCGATTTTTTCTTTCAGGAATATCATTTTGTTGTGGGGTTTGTACACAAATACTTTGATGAATGATTCCTTTATAAAGGAATAGCTGTTTTAAAATATGATAAAAAAACAAATTCAATATTTGTTCTAATTTTTTTAATAGGCTTCTGAAACTAATTTAAAATCACTTGGTAGAAAGATTTTAGTAAGGAGGGTAACTCTCCCTTAGAGACCATCAAGTCCAAATGTTTCTAGTGAAATCATCAACAATTGTCAAAAATACTCGAAATCACAATGCGTGGGAATTTATATGGTCCCCAAACATCACAATGAACAAGATAAAAAACATTAATGCTAAAAGTATCACTTTTATGAAAAGAAAGTCTTGATTGTTTAGCAAGTGGACAAATAGTACAACTCATATGTTGCATATTATTAAAACTAGGGATAACATGAATCAGATGTTGAAGTTTATCCATGGAAATGTGGCCTAAGCGATGATACCACAAAAAAGTCTTGTCAAGAGAAGCATATGTATGACTTTTGAATGATGGAAAATGACTCAAGAGCGGGAATTGTGTAGTTGGCCATGAGACAATATAGTCCATCCATCCTTCTACCAATTTCCACCTTTGTCTTCAACAAAAGGTTCTGCATGATACAATTTGTGGAATTGAAAAAGTAAAGTGCAATTTGAATCAGTGGAAAGCTTGCTAACAGATAAGAGATTATGTTTGAAATTTGGGACAAACAAAATATTCTGAAGAATGATGTTAGAATTTAGATGGACAGTTCCTATGTGTGTTACTAAACTTGAAGATCCATCATAAAGATGAACATCTTGTGGATGAAGAAGTTACTTCAGACACACTAGATATTGAAAACTGATGAGTGATAAATTATACTTGATGCGTACTCATATTTATAGCCCGGTTTAGGGTGGTTAGTGGGCGGTTTTTCAAACCCCCACTAACTCCACCCTCTCCATCATGGCCGGTCAAACCGCTTCCCCACTATCTCCAACGTGGCGGTCAAACGGTCAACCCCACTTCGTATAACCGCCGCTCGGCGTAACTACCACTTGGCGTAACCGCCCGCTCCGCGTAACCGCCCTCGAGAGACGAACCGTCGAGCCCAATCCGGGCTAACCGCCGCCTCCTCTCTCTCGAGAGGGGGCCGGCCGCCGGCCGCCGCCCCCCTTTGCGGGGGCCGGCCGCCCCCTCCTTGGAAGGGGTCGGCCCGGACGGCCGCCCCTCCCTCTTCGAGGGAGGAGGCCGGCCGCCCCCTCCTTGGAGGGGGTCGGCCCGGCCGGCCACCCCTTCCTCGAGGGGGCCGGCTGCCCCTCCCTCCTCGAGGGAGGAGGCCGGCCGCCCCTCCCTCTTCGAGGGAGGAGGCCGGCCACCCCCTCCTTGGAGGGGGTCGGCCCAGCCGGCCGCCCCCTCCTTGGAGGGGGTCGGCCCGGCCGGCCGCCCCTCCCACTTCGGGGGAGGAGGCCGGCCGCCCCCTCCTTGGAGGGGGTCGGCCCGGCCGGCCGCCCCTCCCTCGAGGGGGCCGGCCGCCCCTCCCTCCTCGAGGGAGGAGGTCGGCCGCCCCTCCCTCTTCGATGGAGGAGGCCGGCCGCCCCTCCCTCCTTGAGTGAGGGAGGCGGTCGGGCCCTTCTTCCCCGCGAGGAAGAAGGCCGCCGCCACCGCCGCCCATTTTTGGGAGTCCGGCGGTGGTCGGCGCCGCCGCTCCGGCGAGATAACCACTCGGCGGTTGCCAAACCGCCCGATCATGGTAGGGACGCGTATGAGCCGTCCGATCTTTCTATTTTCCTATTTATTTAATTACTTATTTAAATAAAAGGCGCTATCCGCACACCATAACCGCCATAACTACCCCGGAATCCTATAAATAAGACCCCAGGGGTCTTCATTTGGATCCAGACTCTCTCTCTCTGGGAAATCTCTCTCTCTCTTTCTCTCTCTACAGGAATCCTGCCTCCGGGAAATCCTCCTACGTGCCTCCTCCGTTCCGCGGAAGTGAGCATCGTCCGTTCCGTCAACGTGAGCAACGTGCACACTCCGCTTCAACGTGCGCATACCCTCAACGTGTGCACTCTTCCCCAAGGTTCGCACTCTCCCAGTGCGCTACGAGGCTCTCACCCAAGGCAAAGCTTAGAGCATAAGTGAAGCCACGATCCTAGAGGAGTCCAGTCCAGAAACTGAAGAGTCCAAGACTTAGAGAATTTTCCCAAGTTATTCAGCATCGTGAGAGGTGACCTGTCACCCTCCGATCATCTCCCTCATTCAAAAGTGTAAAGAGGCGCGGCCTGTCGCCCTCTGTATCTCTAAAGATTGTAACCTCCAGCAAAATAGTGAAGTTTAGTCGGCGCCAGCTCCGACGACGTGGTTTTTCACCCCGCCTTGGGGTTTTCCATGGTAAAAGTCTCCTTGTCCATTACCGTCAACTTTGACTGTTTGCGCGCACCGGTTCGACTCTCGAGCTAAGGCGGTCAATTTAGACCGGACCACGGAAGAACCGTGTGCGACCCGCAACAGTTTGGCGCCGTCTGTGGGAAAGTGTTCCCCAAAGCTCTAGAATTCAAAAGACAGTATCCCAGCACAGTGATACTCGACCGACGGAAATGACAAGAAAGACTGCTCGTGCGACCGAAGAGCCTGTTCACGAAGGGCAGCCGGGATCTGCACCCACGCTCTCAGGCGTCAACATTGCTCCTGTTGGAGAAGCGGTCGCCACGCCTATGGCGGCCATGGAGGAGCGGATGAACCGACTAGAAGAATTTCAAACCGAGATGCTCCTGCTCCTCAGGAACGCCGCAGCACCGCGTGCTCCCAATCCGCCTCCACAACCGAATGATGTACCACCTCCGGCAGAGAGCCAACCTCGCGGCGGGTACACCGCCGACGTACATCATGCCGCAAAAGATGGGCAGTCCGACACTTCTAGTTCCACTCACCCGCTCCATCACCATCATTCGGCGGCTACAGTCCCCGACCAGGAGATGAGAAGAATCACGCGGGAGGAAATCAGTGAGGTGGTGGCAGAAGAATGCAGACATTTGGGGCGGACCCCCGCCTTAGCTCGGGGGGCACTTGGACGTGGATCCCGGTTGACTCCCCAGATCCTAGCTTACCCGATCCCTCATGGGTTCAAGCTGCCCAGCGTGGAAACCTTCGACGGGACCAACGACCCCCTCGAGCACATCAACCACTTCACAACTGTGATGCGCATCTACAATGCTAGTGATCAACTCATGTGCCAAGTCTTCCCAGCGACACTCAAGGGGCAGGCCCGGACATGGTTCCACTCGCTTAAAGAGGGGATGATCAACAGCTTCGTCAAGCTGACCCAAGTGTTCGTCGAGCAGTTTGTGGCAAACAGAAGAGTCGTCCGGGATCCCTCCCACCTCTCCGGAATACGTCAAAATGAAGGAGAGACGCTTAAGGACTTCTTCCGCCGATTCACCACCGAGGCACGACAAATCCCCGGGGTAGACCCAGAGCTCTTGCGAGGGGTTTTCCTCGGCGGACTCCGACCCAGCGGCTTCTACTCAACTCTGATGAGGGATACCGTCCCAAGATATCCCGACCTCATCCACCGGATAGAAGCTCAAATCGCTGCCGACGAAGCGATAGAGGCTCATCGCCAGCAATTCGAGGGAGGACTAAAGAGAAAGAAAGAGGAACCGAACCCGCGGCAGCCGGAGGAACATCGGAGCAATGCCCGCCGACAAGATCGGCGCGGTAACAAAGGATCCAATGCATACCGAGAGTATGCGCCACTCAACACTTCTCGTGCTAACGTGCTTTATGCGATTCAGGACAACCCGGCGCTGCGAAGGCCGCGAGAAATCCAGCCGAACAAAGGAGACCCCTCAAAGTACTGCGAGTTCCACAGAGCACCAGGGCACACGACGGAGGAGTGCGTAAAGCTCAAGGATGAAATTGAGCGCCTCATCCGTCAAGGCATCCTCGGAAGGTTCATACAGGACCGTACCCGGAACCAGCCACCGGCCCCCCAAGGGGGTCCAGGGAACAGAGAAATAGTAGGGACCGTAGAGACCATCTACGGATCACCTTACGACGCAGTCAACTCCATCGCCAAGCACGAGGAATGGGGCAAAGACCGGAGCATTCAAACCTCGGGAACAATCTCCTTCGGAGACAAGGACCTCGAGGGGCTGCTAACGCCGCACCAAGACCCCCTGGTCATAAGTGCTGAGATAGGAGATCCCATCTTCCGCGTCAAGAGAATATTGATCGACAATGGCAGTTCAGTGAACGTTATCTTCATGACCGCTCTCCAGGGAATGAAGATCCCGAGGGAAAGGCTTCAGCGAGCTCCAGGGCCCATTCACGGATTCAGCGGAAACCCGGTCCCCGTTGAGGGGACCATCTCCCTCCCAGTAACCATGGGAGAGTTCCCGAAGCAGGCAACTCACAACGTTCAGTTTGTGGCAGTTACAACGGAATCACCGTACAATGCGATCTTCGGTCGTCCGCTCCAGGTAGCATTTGGGGCAATCCCGTCCATCCCGCACCTCGCCATGAAGTTTGTCACCCCGGCCGGGGTGGGAGTCGTTCGCGGAGACCAAGAGACAGCACGAGCATGCTACCTACAACAAGTGCAGCCCAACGTCCAAGCAACCTCGCACGTAGGCACTTCAAGCACTAGATAAACAACCTCCTCGACTTCATCTTTTATCTTATGAACTAATGTTTGTGTTATGAACAACTACAAAACTTAAAGGTCGCAAGTTGCCACTTGCACATGAGCCGTCATTTCGTTATATGTGAACATATGCTTGCTCGTTCTCCTTGCTTAGTAAATGCATGGCTATTCTCAGAGCCAATTTGCCTACAAATCACGCGCAATCGAGCATACGTAAAATCACATCATCTCCAAGGACTAACCCTCGGGAGCTCCATACCAATACAGCAAATGACGAGCAAGCGATAGGACCCTCGGTCCTTCCCTGGAGGGAAGGTCGGTCAAAGGATCGCACCTACACCTGTAGAAGACGGACGACCGGACCCCCTCAGTCCTCGTCTAAGACAAGCGACAGGACCCTCGGTCCTTCCTTGGTGGCAAGGTCGGTCAAAGGATCGCACCTACACCTGTAGAAGACGGACGACCGGACCCCCTCGGTCCTCGTCTAAGACAAGCGACAGGACCTTCGGTCCTTCCTTGGTGGCAAGGTCGGTCAAAGGATCGCACCTACACCTGTAGAAGACGGACGACCGGACCCCCTCGGTCCTCGTCTAAGACAAGCGACAGGACCCTCGGTCCTTCCTTGGAGGCAAGGTCGGTCAAAGGATCGTACCTACACCTATCCCAACGGACGACCGGACCCCCTCGGTCCTCGTCTAAGACAAGCGACAGGACCTTCGGTCCTTCCTTGGTGGCAAGGTCGGTCAAAGAATCGCACATACACCTGTAGAAGACGGACGACCGGACCCCCTCGGTCCTCGTCTAAGACAAGCGACAGGACCCTCGGTCCTTCCTTGGAGGCAAGGTCGGTCAAAGGATCGTACCTACACCTATCCCAACGGACGACCGGACCCCCTCGGTCCTCGTTTAAGACAAGCGACAGGACCCTCGGTCCTTCCTTGGAGGCAAGGTCGGTCAAAGGATCGTACCTACACCTATCCCAACGGACGACCGGACCCTCGGTCCTCGTCCAAGACAAGCGACAGGACCCTCGGTCCTTCCTTGGAGGCAAGGTCGGTCAAAGGATCGTACCTACACCTATCCCAACGGACGACCGGACCCTCGGTCCTCGTCCAATTCAAGCGACAGGACCCTCGGTCCTTCCCTAGAGGGAAGGTCGGTCAAAGGATCGCACCTACACCTGTAGAAGACGGACGACCGGACCCCCTCAGTCCTCGTCTAAGACAAGCGACAGGACCTTCGGTCCTTCCTTGGTGGCAAGGTCGGTCAAAGAATCGCACCTACACCTGTAGAAGATGGACGACCGGACCCCCTCGGTCCTCGTCTAAGACAAGCGACAGGACCCTCGATCCTTCCTTGGAGGCAAGGTCGGTCAAAGGATCGTACCTACACCTATCCCAACGGACGACCGGACCCCCTCGGTCCTCGTCTAAGACAAGCGACAGGACCCTCGGTCCTTCCCTGGAGGGAAGGTCGGTCAAAGGATCGCACCTACACCTGTAGAAGACGGACGACCGGACCCGCTCAGTCCTCGTCTAAGACAAGCGACAGGACCCTCAGTCCTTCCTTGGTGGCAAGGTCGGTCAAAGGATCGCACCTACACCTGTAGAAGACGGACGACCGGACCCCATCGGTCCTCGTCTAAGACAAGCGACAGGACCTTCGGTCCTTCCTTGGTGGCAAGGTCGGTCAAAGGATCGCACCTACACCTGTAGAAGACGGACGACCGGGCCCCCTCGGTCCTCGTCTAAGACAAGCGACAGGACCCTCGGTCCTTCCTTGGAGGCAAGGTCGGTCAAAGGATCGTACCTACACCTATCCCAACGGACGACCGGACCCTCGGTCCTCGTCCAAGACAAGCGACAGGACCCTCGGTCCTTCCTTGGAGGCAAGGTCGGTCAAAGGATCGTACCTACACCTATCCCAACGGACGACCGGACCCTCGGTCCTCGTCCAATTCAAGCGACAGGACCATCGGTCCTTCCTTGGAGGCAAGTTCGGTCAAAGGACTGTTACTACGCCAAACAAGACGAATAAAACAAACACGGAGCTCATCGACAATCGCACCTTCCCAGGTGTCCATGTCATCACAAAAACAAAGTAAGATGATCTACAAACCCGGTCAACAAACGGGGGCAGATATCACAACCAACATAAAAACACGCAAACGACACACAACTGAATACACAAAGAGTACAAGAATACAAATGACTATGCATCAGACGCTGGTCTCGCCCTCCGAGGCATCGACATCATCTTCGGATAGGTCGCCGACCCCGAGGCCCTCAACGTCCACACCACGGACTCTAGCAATCAGGCGGAAAGCCTTCGCCGCACCTCGACGAAAGGCGATCTCACGCTCGTCTTCCAGCTGTGGCTCCACCTCTGAGCTCCAGATCTCACCACGGATCTCGTCGGCAAAGGTCACGCGATCCTGCTCGTAGTCAAGCGAGTCCCGGTACTCGGCAACCCCCGAAGCCTTTAACTCAGCAATCCGATCCTGTGACGAAAGATGCCCCACCTCCGTCTCCAAGCGAGCAACGTCTTCAAGGTCCGCCGCCCGAAGGCGGGCGGACTCGTCAGCCTGCTCCTTCTCAGCACGAAGCTCCCCCTGTAACTGTCTGAGCTCAGCACGCAGACCTGCCTCAATCTGGCTGAATCGCGACGTATCACGCTCCCATCTACCCCTGGAAATCAACAGGGACTCTTGGGACTCCCGGAGCTCCCTCTGAAGCTGCTCATGGCTATCCTTCAGACCAACGTAATGGTCATTCTAGGTATGGGCGATACTCGTCTGGACGCCAATCTGCAGAAGACAAGAAAATGCTCAGAACACGAACGACATTGAAAGGGGAGAAGAAAGAGGATCGAAATCATGCTAACCGCAGCTTTCATCGCCTCCAGCGACGACGATGTAACATCCCGACTTTGAAAAAGGGGCCTAGCCGGTTCAGTTGAACCCTTGGAGGAATCTAGGCCGGGTCATCAGGCAATCACGACCCGACCTTCACCACATAGAGGTGGTCATTTAGAGAAATGACTGTTTTGGGTAGCATCGTGCTTCGCCACGACGTCAAAGTTATTCATTGAACATACGTACTCTGAATCGACTTCCGTCAGTTACGTTAGACTCGTATAGTTGACACGAGTGCAACGGAACTCGTTTTGTTTCAATCAGAGGTCATTTGGTGAAAGTGACCGTTTTGAGTATCGCAGCGCGTCACGACGACGCAGTTTTAGAATATGGAGCATACGTGCTCCGAATCGACTTCCATCAGTTACGTTAGACTCGTATAGTTGACACGAGTGCAACGGAACTCGTTTCGTTTCAATCAGAGGTCATTTGGTGAAAGTGACTGTTTTGAGTATCGCAGCGCGTCACGACGACGCAGTTTTAGAATATGGAGCATACGTGCTCCGAATCGACTTCCGTCAGTTGCGTTAGACTCGTATGACCGATACGAGTGCAACGAAACTCGTTTCGTTCCAATCCGAGGTCGTTTGGAGAAAACGACTATTCTGAATATCGAGTGCCGCAACGATGCCATTTTAAGTATATTGAGCATTCGTGTTCCGAATTGAGTTCAATCAGTTACATTAGACTCGCACGATCAACACGAGCGTGATGAGATTCGTTTCAACCAAATCCGATGAGATTGGAGAAAGTTATCCGAAATAAATTATTTTAAGTTGCGTACCGACGCTCGCCAATAATTACGAGTAGATGGACTCGAAACCAACTTCGGATGATTCCATTATCATCATAAGGTTGACCCGAGCGCGTGACGACATCTTTCATGTATTTTTACTACTCATAATTAGAAAGTTGCGGATATTCTATGCATTAAGTTATATATATATATAAATATTTGCTTATATACCAATATATATATAATTAGTATATAATTAGTATATACACAAGCATAAATGTTCAGAGATTGGTTCCGGAAAACCATAACCGCAGCTGTGCAAATTATACACCCATATATGATATGAGCTTATATGTTTATACAATATATAACAACTTATAGATATATCTTTATAAAAATGGGAAAGCCAGGAGCAGTGCTGGGTGGAAAACCAGGGGCGGAAAAGAAAACCATGGGCGGAGAAGAAGCTCACCGCGGCGCAACAGATCTTGCTCCTGAATGAAACTTTGGGGAAGATACATCGGCAAGGGACTCTCCAAGGGAGGAGAGCCACACCACCACCATCGTTGGGGGCATCACATTGGCCGGCCATGGCTATAAAGAAGAGCGGGGAGCTGCATCTCTGGGGCACGGCAAGGTATCAGTCACACGCCTCTCCCTTCTCCTCTTCCTCCTCGAAGCTAAGTCACAGCGGAGGTTTCACGGCAATCTGCACTGGAAATCAGATCTAAGATGCAATCTAGAGTTAATTCTCTCTCTCTCTCTCTCTCTCTCTCTCTCTCTCTCTCTTTTCTCTGGGCAGGTTTCTACCCTCTCATAGAGTTTCATCTTCCCATTAATGACTTAATTAGCTGAAATAGGGATGAGACTCATGGCTCTTGGGAGAAAATTCCAGCAACCCATGAGGAGGCCTCAAACATTCCAGATAATGATAAGTATATATTTTTTTAAAAACAAGAATGAGAGATAATAACTTACTTAAGAGATGAGAACTTCTTAAAGATCAATTTAGGTTCACTTAATCGATTAAAAATTTATTACCAGTTCCCTCATTCCAAATTTTCAATAGAAATGAGATTCGAAGCTCTTACCATGGCAAGAGGGTTAAGTCTCTCTCTCAATCTTCTATGGTCAAGGAGATGAGTTTATTATTATTACTTTTCTCTTTTATCAATAACTGAGAAAAGTTATGTTATCTGCTATTTTTTTGGGGGACAATCGATTCTGCGAAAAGAATAGTTTCAGCTGAACTTGATCAGGTTCCGCACGTTGGTAAACCTTGAGGTGAATGGTGTCTACTTACAACTTGTTTAGATTAATAGGTATTTGAGAATCGATTTCGCAGCTAGAAATAAACATGATTTATGACTAAAATCCTTCTATCATATAAGATTTGGTCACCATGGGGTCCAACAATGATAGTGGCGTTTAAATTCCTAATGATGAAAATAATTTGAGTTGTTATTTTTTTGTAGGACTACTGATAAGTGTACACAGGTCGGATAAAGGATGGGGTTTATAGGCGGACAGCCTTGGGCTTGATAGTTAAAGCATTTTTTTAGCCTCTTTCTCCACCTTCTACATTCCTCTGAACTTAAATTTATTCCTTAAAGTTGATGTTTAAGTCGTTAGATTGATCGGTACCATGATGGTTTTCATCGCTAGACCAGCAAGAGGTTCTTCCCTTCCCCATCTCTCCCTCCTCCCTCCCTCTTCAAAAATCTGTAAAAATAAGGGTCGTTGGCAGGAATGACAGCTTCATCTCCTCTCACCCTTTTTATTTTGTGCAATATGTGATGAGGTGCACTCATTAGGCAAGTTCAACATCACATATATAAATTTCCCCCTTATCTCAACCTCACTTTCTCACTTTCTCAATTTCTCACTTTCGGTTCTGATACGGAGGGCGGAGTCGGCCTAATTGTATGATGACCATATTCTTAATATCAACAGATTGATATCTCAGTGCTTATACTTGATTTCAGTTGGGGTTAGACGATTGGGAAATGGATTTGTTATATGGCGTAAATGATTCCTTACTTAATTCCAACCAACCCAGGAATAAGAAATGGTTGAGGTATCTGCATGAAATGATGCATTCAAAACTCCTTCCCTCTCTCTCTCTGACATCTCGTGTTTCCCCATTCTCTATTTCCTCAATGACTAGATATAAGCTACAGCTTGGCTTATAAAATGATCCAGGGATGGCATGGTCCGGTAAATCGTGAATTTGTTCTTGAATGCCTTGAACTTGGATCTTCCAGTAGCTTACCTGGTATTCGTTTGATATCTTAAAGTGTTTTTGGTCCCTATTTTACCGGATCGTGGGAGTCGGATTTCTTTGGGGTTCTCTTGCTTTGCGATTCATTTGAACCAGATGAAATCCCAGAGAAGAATGACTAAGGTTTGGAGTTTCCACTTCAAATTTATTATATATAAGAGGCTGTGAAGCTCGCCAAGCTGAGCCGAGGATTTTGTTGCCGGCTCGCAATGGTTCAAGCATTTTATATATAACTATTCGTAGTTTTGCTCTCTTACTTTCATGCGTTTACGAGCTTTTGGAACCGCGTAGCATATGGTAAAAAGGCGGTGAAGCTCGCCAAGCTGAGCCGAGGATTTTGTTGCCGGCTCGCAATGGTTCAAGCATTTTATATATAACTATTCGTAGTTTTGCTCTCTTACTTTCATGCGTTTACGAGCTTTTGGAACCGCGTAGCATATGGTAAAAAGGCGGTGAAGCTCGCCAAGCTGAGCCGAGGATTTTGTTGCCGGCTCGCAATGGTTCAAGCATTTTATATATAACTATTCGTAGTTTTGCTCTCTTACTTTCATGCGTTTACGAGCTTTTGGAACCGCATAGCATATGGTAAGAGGCTGTGAAGCTCGCCAAGCTGAGCCGAAGATTTTGGTTGTCGGCTCACAACGGTTCAAGTATTTTATATATAACTGTTCGTAGTGTTGCTCTCCTACTTTCATGTGTTTACGAGTTTTAGAACCGCGTGACATATGGCAAGAGGCTGTGACGCTTGCCATGCTGAGCCGAGGATTTTGATTGCCGGCTCACAACGGCTATGTGTTTAAATATAGCCGCTTGTAGAGCCGAGCGGACAGATCGATGTTTTGACTTTTCTTTCTTTATTTCCTATAATTTAGAGTTGATGTGAAGATGGGATTTTCCTTCAGCGTCAATCCTAAATAATACCGAACTGGCTGCCGCTCTCGCAGCAGCGCAAGCGAGTCGTTGTTTTGGGTTTTATTCCCTATTGACTATAATTTAAATTTGATGGGAACACCTTGTGCCTCCGAGAAATAATTCCTACGGGAATGAAATGTTGCCTTCGAGAAATAATTCCTACGGGAATGAAATGTTGCCTTCGAGAAATAATTCCTACGGGAATGAAATGTTGCCTTCAAGAAATAATTCCTACGGGAATGGAATGTCCCTTCGGAAAATGCGCCTTCGGAAAATATAGGATGGCCGATGAGTTGTTACTCTAAGGCAACCCGCACGACGGATGGTCTGGGAGGGCAACCCGTGCGAAACTTATAGAACTACGTGGGTCTGAGACCGTATGCAGGATGATACGGAGTACGTAGGCGGTGGTCGTGGGAAGACTGCCTCGGCCCAATAAGAGTCCAGATATCCCCTTACTTATAATTGTTATATTATGTTTGTGTGTTAGTAGGAGTTGGATTCTGTTTGTATTTCTAATAACTTGTCTTTAGCACAGGTGACAGGTGCGGATGAGTGACAGCACCTATGTGTGGATGAAGCCACGGATCAGGCTACGTCAGGTATAAAGTTTTATTAAGCCGCATCTCCTTTTGTTGCGCCCTATCTCAGGGTATACATATATGATGCAATGAAGCCTTGACGGATAGGATTCATTGCGGCGGCGAAATCAATATTACTCATACAGGTTTTGAAATTACGGTTTCTGTGATATTTAATCTTCCGCTATAAATAATGTCTTCCGCTAAGGGTAACAAAGCGCACTCTTTAATAATGTCTTCCGCTAAAATACTGCTTCCTTACTCTGTTGGTGTGTAGTGACTTTCGCTTAACACCACCCCTAGGTGTGACTTCGGAGTGTTCCAGGAAAAGGGTTGGAGAAGCTAGTGCCTTCACCCTTCGGGGTCGCTTCGGCGTCGTGCTAAAGGGTGGTGTGCGATAAGATCCCCCGGTCGGACCGTTGATTCTGGAGGGGGGGTCTTACAAATGGATCAGAGCGCAACCGATCTTTTCGACCTATTCATGATCACAGAAACACCTATTGCTCCGCTAATCGCTGTAGCGTGGTTCGGGACGAACCACTGCAGCGGAAGCGGTGGTGGACCTAAAAGGTAAAAGTTGTCAACAAACTTGGCATTTATATGAACATTTTCACTCGAACTTATCAAATTCTGTTTTAGTCGTGCAAAATATTTTTATAACTCAGATCGACACTTAAATGTCTTTTACTACATCTGATCTCGAACAATCATCTATCTTATTTCCATAAAACACTCTCTTTAAACCCCACAAATGATCATTTCAAATTTTGAACTCTGGGTTCAAGCCTCTTTGTTTTATTGGGAGTAGATTTTCGTTTTCAAAATTCCATTCGAGGTAAACTAATCGTATGAAATTATGTGTACAATGTAAGGATTCTATTACTAATTTCAATCCCAAGTTTAAGCCTATTTGTTTTATTGGGATTAAAATTCTCGTTTTCAAAATTTCATTTGAGGTGAGCTAATCAAATGAAATTTTGCGTGTATATAGAGAATTGCTCTAACAATTGCAAATATGAAGTGTGATTTGACTTGATCAATTTGACGATCTGTTGAAAATAAAGTCGTGCAATCGTAAAAGAGCTATGATAAAATGTTAGTCTTTTCAATAACGTTAATATTTCAGGAAATGATTACTGAGGCGACGTACTGGATTGAAGTAAACTTGTGGCAAATTTATAAAAGCTTGTATATAAACCATCCTAAAAAGTACATTGTTAACATTCGCAGGACTTGCGATGGTTGCATACTCAGCCAGCCGGGAAGTCTCGTTAAAAAGGGTAAGCCACTGAGGACCCGAAGGTGATGGTTACCTATTTTATTGCTTGCTTGCTTTGGGAAAAGTGGCGGGTCGGTCATGCCCGTAGACCGTACGTACCGGTGCGGGAAGGTTGACGACTCTAGGCGACAGGGAGGTGTGCACCCCGGGAGCTCGGTTGTATCTTATATGCTCCATTGGGTCCCTCCGCTGGTTGGCCAATTTCAGTTATTACCGGATGTCTCCTACGTCCGAGGGTACACGGGGTTGTACGTTGGGGCCTGGGTAGTGCGGTACATCCACACCCAGAAGTGGCAGGACCGGCCACTGTCACCGACGGCCACATCGGTGAGGCCCGCGGGTTCGCTACCCTGCAAAAAGAAGCGGTCAAAATATTTCAACGTAAAGAGCAAACTGGTAAAACATTATATGTGATTACCGTGGCGGGTCAGTCGTGCCCAAGGACCGTTCATACAGGAATGGGAAGGTTGACGACTCATGAGGTACTAGGGAGTGTGTGAACCCCGGGAGGTTATTTATTATTTCCCCGCAGGGTCCCTCTGCTGGATAGCCGAATTTTGTAATTGACGGATGTTGCTCACATCCAGGAGTACACTGGGTTGTACATTAGGGCCTGGGTAGTGCGGTACGTCCACACCCAGAAGTGGCAGGACCGGCCACTGTCACCGACGGCCACATCGGTGAGGCCCGCGGGGGTCGCAACCCTGCTGGAAGAAAAGCGGTCAAACTGTTTCAACATTGTGTGTTGTGATTGAATCGTGAGTACTCGTTATTCATGGTTTGCATATGCATCAAAACATACATATTTACATATGCATCATTTGCATCAAAACATACATATCTGCATATACCATTAACATATAACATTCGTATGGGAGTTGGTTATATGTTTATGGATTTTTTTACTGCTTATTTGCAATTTTATCTGCACCATTAACATATAACCTTCGTATGGGAGTTGGTTATATGTTCATGGATTTACTCTACTTATTTACAATTTTCATCTGTTCCACCAACATATAACCTTCGAATGGGAGTAGGTTATATGTTGATGGGTTTTACAAAAGCTTATGCAAGTTATAACTTTTATATGTTCCACTGACACGTAGCCCCGTAAGAGAATTAGCTATATGTTGATAGATTTTTATTATGTGCCTTTCGGACACAACTCATAGATTTTGCGTTTCGGATATGCAAACCTTGGAAGGTGTTGAGTTGCCTCCACTTCCAGTTGAGGTCGGCTCCTGGAAGGTGATTGAGTTGCCTTCGTCTCCCGTTAAGCTCGGTTCACGGGAGGGGTATCGAGTGATGAAGGGTTTCTTGTTTCTCACGATTAGATCAATTTGAATCGTTCAAGCTACCCCGTAGTTCACGTAAGCTACTTGTATATTACATGGCAGGAGCCATCAACACAGCTCGTTAGGTAAGACCAAACCTAGAGCCCCTTAAAATTTGGGATCGTTCGACACCTACAGTGGTCTACAGTATGTCCCGTATTGAATCCCCATGACCCACTCGTATTTTCAGGGACGAAAATTTTCTTTGTTTTATTGGATTGTAACATCCCGACTTTGAAAAAGGGGCCTAGCCGGTTCAGTTGAACCCTTGGAGGAATCTAGGCCGGGTCATCAGGCAATCACGACCCGACCTTCACCACATAGAGGTGGTCATTTAGAGAAATGACTGTTTTGGGTAGCATCGTGCTTCGCCACGACGTCAAAGTTATTTATTGAACATACGTACTCTGAATCGACTTCCGTCAGTTACGTTAGACTCGTATAGTTGACACGAGTGCAACGGAACTCGTTTTGTTTCAATCAGAGGTCATTTGGTGAAAGTGACCGTTTTGAGTATCGCAGCGCGTCACGACGACGCAGTTTTAGAATATGGAGCATACGTGCTCCGAATCGACTTCCATCAGTTACGTTAGACTCGTATAGTTGACACGAGTGCAACGGAACTCGTTTCGTTTCAATCAGAGGTCATTTGGTGAAAGTGACTGTTTTGAGTATCGCAGCGCGTCACGACGACGCAGTTTTAGAATATGGAGCATACGTGCTCCGAATCGACTTCCGTCAGTTGCGTTAGACTCGTATGACCGATACGAGTGCAACGAAACTCGTTTCGTTCCAATCCGAGGTCGTTTGGAGAAAACGACTATTCTGAATATCGAGTGCCGCAACGATGCCATTTTAAGTATATTGAGCATTCGTGTTCCGAATTGAGTTCAATCAGTTACATTAGACTCGCACGATCAACACGAGCGTGATGAGATTCGTTTCAACCAAATCCGATGAGATTGGAGAAAGTTATCCGAAATAAATTATTTTAAGCTGCGTACCGACGCTCGCCAATAATTACGAGTAGATGGACTCGAAACCAACTTCGGATGATTCCATTATCATCATAAGGTTGACCCGAGCGCGTGACGACATCTTTCATGTATTTTTACTACTCATAATTAGAAAGTTGCGGATATTCTATGCATTAAGTTATATATATATATAAATATTTGCTTATATACCAATATATATATAATTAGTATATAATTAGTATATACACAAGCATAAATGTTCAGAGATTGGTTCCGGAAAACCATAACCGCAGCTGTGCAAATTATACACCCATATATGATATGAGCTTATATGTTTATACAATATATAACAACTTATAGATATATCTTTATAAAAATGGGAAAGCCAGGAGCAGTGCTGGGTGGAAAACCAGGGGCGGAAAAGAAAACCATGGGCGGAGAAGAAGCTCACCGCGGCGCAACAGATCTTGCTCCTGAATGAAACTTTGGGGAAGATACATCGGCAAGGGACTCTCCAAGGGAGGAGAGCCACACCACCACCATCGTTGGGGGCATCACATTGGCCGGCCATGGCTATAAAGAAGAGCGGGGAGCTGCATCTCTGGGGCACGGCAAGGTATCAGTCACACGCCTCTCCCTTCTCCTCTTCCTCCTCGAAGCTAAGTCACAGCGGAGGTTTCACGGCAATCTGCACTGGAAATCAGATCTAAGATGCAATCTAGAGTTAATTCTCTCTCTCTCTCTCTCTCTCTCTCTCTCTCTCTCTCTCTCTCTCTCTCTTTTCTCTGGGCAGGTTTCTACCCTCTCATAGAGTTTCATCTTCCCATTAATGACTTAATTAGCTGAAATAGGGATGAGACTCATGGCTCTTGGGAGAAAATTCCAGCAACCCATGAGGAGGCCTCAAACATTCCAGATAATGATAAGTATATATTTTTTTAAAAACAAGAATGAGAGATAATAACTTACTTAAGAGATGAGAACTTCTTAAAGATCAATTTAGGTTCACTTAATCGATTAAAAATTTATTACCAGTTCCCTCATTCCAAATTTTCAATAGAAATGAGATTCGAAGCTCTTACCATGGCAAGAGGGTTAAGTCTCTCTCTCAATCTTCTATGGTCAAGGAGATGAGTTTATTATTATTACTTTTCTCTTTTATCAATAACTGAGAAAAGTTATGTTATCTGCTATTTTTTTGGGGGACAATCGATTCTGCGAAAAGAATAGTTTCAGCTGAACTTGATCAGGTTCCGCACGTTGGTAAACCTTGAGGTGAATGGTGTCTACTTACAACTTGTTTAGATTAATAGGTATTTGAGAATCGATTTCGCAGCTAGAAATAAACATGATTTATGACTAAAATCCTTCTATCATATAAGATTTGGTCACCATGGGGTCCAACAATGATAGTGGCGTTTAAATTCCTAATGATGAAAATAATTTGAGTTGTTATTTTTTTGTAGGACTACTGATAAGTGTACACAGGTCGGATAAAGGATGGGGTTTATAGGCGGACAGCCTTGGGCTTGATAGTTAAAGCATTTTTTTAGCCTCTTTCTCCACCTTCTACATTCCTCTGAACTTAAATTTATTCCTTAAAGTTGATGTTTAAGTCGTTAGATTGATCGGTACCATGATGGTTTTCATCGCTAGACCAGCAAGAGGTTCTTCCCTTCCCCATCTCTCCCTCCTCCCTCCCTCTTCAAAAATCTGTAAAAATAAGGGTCGTTGGCAGGAATGACAGCTTCATCTCCTCTCACCCTTTTTATTTTGTGCAATATGTGATGAGGTGCACTCATTAGGCAAGTTCAACATCACATATATAAATTTCCCCCTTATCTCAACCTCACTTTCTCACTTTCTCAATTTCTCACTTTCGGTTCTGATACGGAGGGCGGAGTCGGCCTAATTGTATGATGACCATATTCTTAATATCAACAGATTGATATCTCAGTGCTTATACTTGATTTCAGTTGGGGTTAGACGATTGGGAAATGGATTTGTTATATGGCGTAAATGATTCCTTACTTAATTCCAACCAACCCAGGAATAAGAAATGGTTGAGGTATCTGCATGAAATGATGCATTCAAAACTCCTTCCCTCTCTCTCTCTGACATCTCGTGTTTCCCCATTCTCTATTTCCTCAATGACTAGATATAAGCTACAGCTTGGCTTATAAAATGATCCAGGGATGGCATGGTCCGGTAAATCGTGAATTTGTTCTTGAATGCCTTGAACTTGGATCTTCCAGTAGCTTACCTGGTATTCGTTTGATATCTTAAAGTGTTTTTGGTCCCTATTTTACCGGATCGTGGGAGTCGGATTTCTTTGGGGTTCTCTTGCTTTGCGATTCATTTGAACCAGATGAAATCCCAGAGAAGAATGACTAAGGTTTGGAGTTTCCACTTCAAATTTATTATATATAAGAGGCTGTGAAGCTCGCCAAGCTGAGCCGAGGATTTTGTTGCCGGCTCGCAATGGTTCAAGCATTTTATATATAACTATTCGTAGTTTTGCTCTCTTACTTTCATGCGTTTACGAGCTTTTGGAACCGCGTAGCATATGGTAAAAAGGCGGTGAAGCTCGCCAAGCTGAGCCGAGGATTTTGTTGCCGGCTCGCAATGGTTCAAGCATTTTATATATAACTATTCGTAGTTTTGCTCTCTTACTTTCATGCGTTTACGAGCTTTTGGAACCGCGTAGCATATGGTAAAAAGGCGGTGAAGCTCGCCAAGCTGAGCCGAGGATTTTGTTGCCGGCTCGCAATGGTTCAAGCATTTTATATATAACTATTCGTAGTTTTGCTCTCTTACTTTCATGCGTTTACGAGCTTTTGGAACCGCATAGCATATGGTAAGAGGCTGTGAAGCTCGCCAAGCTGAGCCGAAGATTTTGGTTGTCGGCTCACAACGGTTCAAGTATTTTATATATAACTGTTCGTAGTGTTGCTCTCCTACTTTCATGTGTTTACGAGTTTTAGAACCGCGTGACATATGGCAAGAGGCTGTGACGCTTGCCATGCTGAGCCGAGGATTTTGATTGCCGGCTCACAACGGCTATGTGTTTAAATATAGCCGCTTGTAGAGCCGAGCGGACAGATCGATGTTTTGACTTTTCTTTCTTTATTTCCTATAATTTAGAGTTGATGTGAAGATGGGATTTTCCTTCAGCGTCAATCCTAAATAATACCGAACTGGCTGCCGCTCTCGCAGCAGCGCAAGCGAGTCGTTGTTTTGGGTTTTATTCCCTATTGACTATAATTTAAATTTGATGGGAACACCTTGTGCCTCCGAGAAATAATTCCTACGGGAATGAAATGTTGCCTTCGAGAAATAATTCCTACGGGAATGAAATGTTGCCTTCGAGAAATAATTCCTACGGGAATGAAATGTTGCCTTCAAGAAATAATTCCTACGGGAATGGAATGTCCCTTCGGAAAATGCGCCTTCGGAAAATATAGGATGGCCGATGAGTTGTTACTCTAAGGCAACCCGCACGACGGATGGTCTGGGAGGGCAACCCGTGCGAAACTTATAGAACTACGTGGGTCTGAGACCGTATGCAGGATGATACGGAGTACGTAGGCGGTGGTCGTGGGAAGACTGCCTCGGCCCAATAAGAGTCCAGATATCCCCTTACTTATAATTGTTATATTATGTTTGTGTGTTAGTAGGAGTTGGATTCTGTTTGTATTTCTAATAACTTGTCTTTAGCACAGGTGACAGGTGCGGATGAGTGACAGCACCTATGTGTGGATGAAGCCACGGATCAGGCTACGTCAGGTATAAAGTTTTATTAAGCCGCATCTCCTTTTGTTGCGCCCTATCTCAGGGTATACATATATGATGCAATGAAGCCTTGACGGATAGGATTCATTGCGGCGGCGAAATCAATATTACTCATACAGGTTTTGAAATTACGGTTTCTGTGATATTTAATCTTCCGCTATAAATAATGTCTTCCGCTAAGGGTAACAAAGCGCACTCTTTAATAATGTCTTCCGCTAAAATACTGCTTCCTTACTCTGTTGGTGTGTAGTGACTTTCGCTTAACACCACCCCTAGGTGTGACTTCGGAGTGTTCCAGGAAAAGGGTTGGAGAAGCTAGTGCCTTCACCCTTCGGGGTCGCTTCGGCGTCGTGCTAAAGGGTGGTGTGCGATAAGATCCCCCGGTCGGACCGTTGATTCTGGAGGGGGGGTCTTACAGACGATACTCGTACCCCCTTCACCGGACGCCGGCGTGGGACCTGATCAGGAACTTGGGGGCAGGAGACTCGAGTACCTCCACATCTGAAACATTGGGCACACCCATGACCTGAGGCTCGCCAACCGCCGCATCCTCTGCTTGCTCTCCCCCTCTGTCTGGGGATCGAGGGGCCGAAGTGTGATCAACATTACAAAAGACAAGGCGCCTCTTCGTCCCGTGACCCAAAGGAGCCGCAGCAGAGCATCCTGCGTTAGTAGACATCCCGCAGAGAAGCAAACGCTTCTCCTCCACGCCCTTTGACAGGTGGAAAAGGGCCTTCGATAGCGAACCCGCGTCCACAAAGCCAAACACCGGGGCGAACTCATGCTCTCGTCCAGAGATTCTGCGACTACGACCAGGAAGCGATCTCCATTCCTCTGGAAGAAACCAGGAATTGCGAACATATCCATATAAAGTGTTCCCGTGCCGACGATCGACACGACTTTCAAACTTGAGCCATCGCTTATTGCTGTGAACCTCGATGCGCCCGCCGCCATCTGATTCCACGAAGCACAACTCGCGGAACAAGTCCAACGAAATCCGGGATCCGTGCTCTCGAAATAAGGCGGCCAAACCCATCATCCGCATCATGCCCAATGGCGTGTACTGAGAGACCGGACACGCAAAGAACCTCAGAATCTCCACTACCTCCTCGCAAGGAGGCAGGCGAAAGCCAGATCGGAAAGAAGAATCGCATATAGTCATCCATCCGGACGGAGGATTTTGGGCCCGCTCTTGGACCCCCGGCACCCTGATCTCCAAATCGTCGGGTATATTGTACCGCTTTCTCCAGACAGCAAAACCCTCGACATTCAGAAAAGAGCGACCTCTCATTGGGCGCCCGGAACCTCCACGCTTGGATCCCTGTAAGAATAAAGCAGAAAAATAAGATCAGAATCAGCCAACGTTAGCCCCTACACACGCACCCGCGCGGGATCGCCCGGAGTACGCGAACCCACACGCGCGGACCGCGGGCACGCACGCCCACGCATGCTCGCCCACACGCGCGCTCGCACACGTCCGCGCACGCACTAGCACGGGCGCGCACCCGCGTGCGCGCTCGACTGCCCCGTGCGCGCACGCCCAAGCGCGCGCACGCTAGCACGGGCGCGCACCCACGCGCGCCCGACCGCCCCGTGCGCACGCACCCGAGCGCGCGCGCGCACTAGCGCGGGCGCGCACCCGAGCGCGCGCGCGCTCGCCCGGGGCGCGCGCGCGCACCCGCGCTCGCCCGGGGCGCGCGCGCGCACCCGCGCTCGCCCGGGGCGCGTGCGCCTGCGCGCGCTCGCCCGGGGCGCGCGCGCCCGCGCGCGCTCGCCCGGGGCGCGCGCACCCGCCGCACTCGTTTGGATGCTCCGCCCCTTCTCCCGTGACCTATCCTTGCGATGGATTCACTTACCTCGCGAGCAATCTCCTCGCCTCCCGCCATGATGGAAACAAGCGTCCGTAGGGGAAAGACCTTCTCCTCCTTAAGCCGACCGTTCTCCCCGTCAAAGGTCTTGGGGGGCAATTGATGCGTACTCATATTTATAGCCCGGTTTAGGGTGGTTAGTGGGCGGTTTTTCAAACCCCCACTAACTCCACCCTCTCCATCATGGCCGGTCAAACCGCTTCCCCACTATCTCCAACGTGGAGGTCAAACGGTCAACCCCACTTCGTATAACCGCCGCTCGGCGTAACTACCACTTGGCGTAACCGCCCGCTCCGCGTAACCGCCCTCGAGAGACGAACCGTCGAGCCCAATCCGGGCTAACCGCCGCCTCCTCTCTCTCTAGAGGGGGCCGGCCGCCGGCCGCCGCCCCCCTTTGTGGGGGCCGGCCGCCCCCTCCTCGGAAGGGGTCGGCCCGGACGGCCGCCCCTCCCTCTTCGAGGGAGGAGGCCGGCCGCCCCATCCTTGGAGGGGGTCGGCCCGGCCGGCCACCCCTTCCTCGAGGGGGCCGGCCGCCCCTCCCTCCTCGAGGGAGGAGGCCGGCAGCCCCTCCCTCTTCGAGGGAGGAGGCCGACCACCCCCTCCTTGGAGGGGGTCGGCCCGGCCGGCCGCCCCTCCCTCTTCGAGGGAGGAGGCCGGCCGCCCCTCCCTCTTCGAGGGAGGAGGCCGGCCGCCCCCTCCTTGGAGGGGGTCGGCCCGGCCGGCCGCCCCTCCCACTTCGGGGGAGGAGGCCGGCCGCCCTCTCCTTGGAGGGGGTCGGCCCGGCTGGCCGCCCCTCCCTCGAGGGGGCCGGCCGCCCCTCCCTCCTCGAGGGAGGAGGTCGGCCGCCCCTCCCTCTTCGAGGGAGGAGGCCGGCCGCCCCTCCCTCCTTGAGGGAGTGCGGCGGTCGGCCCTTCTTCCCCGCGAGGAAGAAGGCCGCCGCCACCGCCGCCCATTTTTGGGAGTCCGGCGGTGGCCGGCGCCGCCGCTCCGGCGAGATAACCACCCAGCGGTTGCCAAACCGCCCGATCATGGTAGGGACGCGTATGAGCCGTCCGATCTTTCTATTTTCCTATTTATTTAATTACTTATTTAAATAAAAGGTGCTATCCGCACACCATAACCGCCATAACTACCCCGGAATCCTATAAATAGGACCCCAGGGGTCTTCATTTGGATCCAGACTCTCTCTCTCTGGGAAATCTCTCTCTCTCTCTTTCTCTCTCTACAGGAATCCTGCCTCCGGGAAATCCTCCTACGTGCCTCCTCCGTTCCGCGGAAGTGAGCATCGTCCGTTCCGTCAACGTGAGCAACGTGCACACTCCGCTTCAACGTGCGCATACCCTCAACATGTGCACTCTTCCCCAAGGTTCGCACTCTCCCAGTGCGCTACGAGGCTCTCACCCAAGGCAAAGCTTAGAGCATAAGTGAAGCCACGATCCTGGAGGAGTCCAGTCCAGAAACTGAAGAGTCCAAGACTTAGAGAATTTTCCCAAGTTATTCAGCATCGTGAGAGGTGGCCTGTCACCCTCCGATCATCTCCCTCATTCAAAATTGTAAAGAGGCGCGGCCTGTCGCCCTCTGTATCTCTAAAGATTGTAACCTCCAGCAAAATAGTGACGTTTAGTCGGCGCCAGCTCCGACGATGTGGTTTTTCACCCCGCCTTGGGGTTTTCCACGGTAAAAGTCTCCTTGTCCATTACCGTCAACTTTGACTGTTTGCGCGCACCGGTTCGACTCTCGAGCTAAGGCGGTCAATTTAGACCGGACCACGGAAGAACCGTGTGCGACCCGCAACAATACTATTGTTTCATATCATTTTCATTAAGCAAAACACTTATCTTACATTATGTTTTTACATTTCATATGCTATTTCACTTGTTTCTGTATTTTCAGGATCAAGGAGCATACAATCATAAAATTGTCAAAAGGAGAGTAGTTCCCCCATTTTGGGCGTAGAATGGGCTAAGGAACTCGGAATAACGCGATTCAAACTCCGTTGGAAAGCTGACACAAAGGGGCTACAACTTTAATGAAGGTCAAAAATACACACAGGCCGTGACACATGGGCGTGTGCCCAAAAATACACGGGTGTGTGCTGTTATTTTTTCAATTTTGGACAGTTCGAAATGTGTGGAATGAAGAAGCGCAACTTTTAAGACACACGGCCTAGGCATGCGGGTGTGTACCCAAGGCCTGTGCAGTTATTGTTGCAGTTCTTGACAGTTGGAGACATGTGGAATGAAGAGATGCAACTTTTGAGACACACAGCCTAGGCACACAGGCGTGTGCCCAAGGCCGTGTCGATGGTTTTTCACAAAATTATATATTTGTGGTCGTGGAAATAAAAGAAGCACTTTTCCATGCTATGAAAATAGTCATTTAGAGTTATCTTAAAGCCGAAAATAATAATGTAAGGGAAAATCCAAGGAAGAAGGAGATCGATGGGGGGAAGATCTTTATCTCTATTTTTATCTCTATATATTTCTTCTCTTCTCTTAGGGTTCTCTCCTCTTGATTATGCGCATGTAATCCATACATTGTACATGTTAGTTTTATTATTGAAATGTTTTGAAGTATTAAGTGTTGAGAATCATTCTAAGATTTATTTGTGTTTATAATAGAATGAGTTAGTAGGTTGCAAATATTGATTTAATATTTGTTACTAGTAATTCAAGTCATACGATTTTGGGTATTGTTGCTATGTTGGATCACATGCGAATAAAGAGAGTTGATTGCTCCCTGAAAGAATAGGGAACCATAATTCTCCCATCTAGGTGTGAAAACCTAGAGTTTGAGTTCACAGTACAATAAAACGATCTTTAGGGTCCCCTACTCATAGTACAAATCTCATGTAGGCCTCCCTAAAATCAGTGTTCTGATGTCTCGCCCGTAGAAAATCGGAGCGGTGTGACACTCCGCGGTCTAGAATAGCATTCCTCACTAAATCTGAAAAAACACTTTCAATAGTCATAATCTAATATTTTATGTTTTATATGGTTAAATCTTTATCCTCTAAAAGAATTTCACAGTTAGGATTAGTTTATCACTATCAATTAAATAAATAATAAGATAACAAGAAAGGAGCAAAGTAGGGTAGTTAATAGCGTTTCTTGGGAAATATGACGACCTTGATGCAAATGTCTCATATTCCAGTATGATGCGTAAACATCAAGTTAATATAATTTATACCTTGATACATCCAAAAACTCATATACAACTACGATAGATGCGCTCGCCTAAAAGTACGTAAATCTATAAATTGCCTAGGTGTGATCGGAGCGTATCAAATTTTTTGCGATGTTGCCGGGGAGACGGATTGTCAAACTTATTGATCATCATACACCATTAATATTTGAAAAGCTTTGATCTTGTTAATCTATTTTGTTTGTATTTGTTTGTTTGCTTGCAATTTGCTTTCACCTAAAAATAGCTGCTTTCTTGTTTGTGTGTGTGTGCTTGAATATTAAGTAAAATCTAAATCATGATTTCATTCTTTTTTTTAGTTAATTGGTTTGTTTGTTTTTAAGAATGCATGATGAAATGACATAGAGTCACACTTAACAAATTTCTACTCCAGACGATTTGCTTGAAAAAGTAACTGCAAAAATCACGTCGTTATTTATGCTTCTCCCAAGGCACCAAAGATCACCAAACTTAATTTGTAATATTGTTCTTTTCCACACTTTTAATTTTTTATACTCATATAATATTAAGGAATATGTTACATTTAAGTGATGGGTAGTTCATAATTAAGGAGGTTGATAAGTTGCCAATTTATTTTGAAAAACTTCTTTTCTTATGGCAAATTATTTTGAAAATAGCATATTATTTAAATATATATTCTTGGGTCTTTTGCATATTTTGGAGCAAATAATATTCATAAAAGCAAATAAGTGTAGTATGTAAACAATTTAAATTTACATTTTTACCGTGTGTGTGTGTGTGCTTATCTTGATAGACTTTAATCTGATTTTATTGTTTTGTAGATATAGAAAATTTTGAATATAACTTTGCAAGAAAATGGAGATTCTATGAATTTTTTTCAAATTATTTAACTCTCTTTTTAAGTATGCTCTCTCAATTATTGTAGTAATCTTGATTTAAAAGTCTAGTGAAAGTTTATGTTTGAAATTGATGCATGTTTCTCACATTTATTAGAACTTAGTCTATGCACTCTCAAAGCATCGAATGATTTTGACTCTTTTATTTTGAAAATGATCTAGGCCGCCTTTGAAATATAGTTTGAGCCTTTGATCCTTATCGACATATTTTCACCACTAGTACCTTCTCTTGAGCTCATTATCCTTATTCTTTTATAACTCCACCGATAATTACTAAAGCCTATTTTTTCATCCCAAATATGATTACTAAAGAGCTTATGTTCTAAAAAAATCATAAGAAGAATGAAGAAAAGAAAATTTCTATGATTCACTTCTATGTGGGAGTGATGAGAATACTATTGGTGGTCCTATGATTCGCTTCTATGTGTAGATGATAAGGATATTACAAAAGAAAAATGAAAAAAAATTTATATATCTATATATACATCTTTCTTTATTAAATGGATGCGAAAAGAGTTAAAAATAATGAAAAAAATTCACTCCACATAAGAAAATAAGTGTGAGGGTGTATACATATATTGAGTGGGGAAATATGATTCTTTCTTAAGAACACGCTTAAACAAGGTTTAGTAATGATAAAGATTGCTACCATGTCTTATCCTTACCCTTTATCACCTAAGCCACAATACAATCAAAGGTTAGACCTATGTGATCTTTGATGAGTCAAATTTTCATCAAGTAGTGAGGGTGTATAAAACTAAGCATATGATATTTGTATGTATTCATGACATTAATGAATTTTACATAATCCAAACTGAGATGGATAAAGTTGGCTAAATGCATGGTTGTTAGAAATTATTTGACTAAAGAAGCTTTTAAAATTAGTCTATTTTCATTTGATCTCCTATAAAAGCAAGTATTATTCTTAGGGTTATATTTTTACTTAGTATATGCTTTCATTTCAACTTGAAGGATAAGTAGGTTTGAACCAGATAATGTTTGCATATTATACTCTCTAATTATTCTCCTTTGCTCTGGAATAATAAAGACTTAAGTGTGAGGGTATCTGATGAGTGCTAAATTATACTATTATTTAATATCATTTTCATTAAGCAAAACACTAATCTTATATTCGTTTTATACATTATTTCACTTGTTTTTGTATTTTCAAGATCAGAGAGCAAAAAATTAGAAAATTGTCAAAAGGAGAGTAGTTCCACCATTTCGGGCATAGAATGGGCTACCGAACTCGGAATGACGCGATTCAAGCGTCGTTGGAAAGTTGACACAAAGGGATGCAACTTTGCTGAAGGTCAAAAATACACAAATGCCATAACATGATAAGCGATTTTTATATAGTGATTTTGGTGCTCATCTAGCTCTGTTTTCATATCATTTAACTCATCACTTAGTTGTATTTAATGTCAAATCATTCAAATTCGCAAAAGTACTCATATGATCATATTCGAGCTACATTGAGTGAGTTTCGTTGCATTTCATGCATGAGGGAGATTACCTCTCCCTCACATTCATGCTCAGTATAATTTTTATGCCCTATTATTCATTTAAGCACTTGCTACAACATCTATGGTGGGTTTCGGGGGTGATCACGACCGATTTCCATGTGAAAATGTCTATGCTCATACGTTTTGTATGCACACGGTCGTGCATTTGTTCGCGCACTGGTAGAGGGCTGTCACTATGTATAATTGCACGATCTGGTCATTTTGTGCTCGCACGATCGTGCGCGTTATATCCTAATTTTCCCGAGAATTCCCCCTTTTCAGCCTTGCTCGTGCATTTTATGCACGATAATGTGTTTCTCTTCACGCACGGTCTGTTTGCAGCTGCTAGGGAGCCAGGTTTTTCCTGCCCACTTTTTATCCCTTCACGCACGATCAAACGCACGACCATGTGCACGGATTGTGTGCAAATTCAAGTGCATAATATTCCTTTCTAGATTTATGCGTATTTGGCTTTGTTTGTGGATTTCCTTCTTTCATTTGACGGTGTGTGATTTTTGTTCATGAACACTTAAATGTTAAGCATGTCTATTTTATTGTTCTTCAATGAATGGATCTTCTTTTACTTATTCATGATTCATCTTGGAGAGATGCCTTTGTTTGGGATGTGTTTGGGATATGCTTGTGATCTAGCGTTGTTGTTCTAGAGTTGAGCTTTTGCTTGAGAGAGAGAGTGAGCTTTGCAAGTGCAAAATGCGAGAGAAGAGGTGAAGGCGACCCTCAAGCATTGCCACCAGATTTGAGTGAAGAGGTATTTGGACCCTCATTAGTGTGCTCGCAATCTTGTGATTCACAAGAGTGAAGTGAGTGGAAAGCAGTGAAGGCGACTCACATAGTGAGCCAAGCGGCGAAGGCAACCCGTAGAGTGAGCGAAGCGGTGAAGGCGACCCGTGCCCATAGTTTAGTTTTCTTTCTTACACTGGTAGTTAGAAAACAAATCAAATCAATGTTTCTGATTCCATCTTCATACTTAGACTTTTATAACGATTAAATCCACCTCGTCGTGTTCCACATGAAATCGATACTCGAGGATTTATTCCCGTTTTATTATTAATGATCAGTGCACTTACCGTGATTGCATCATGACACACGGGCATGTGCCCAAGATCACACGGGCGTGTGCCCAAAAACACACGGATGTGTGTCATTATTTTTGCAGTTTTGGATAGCTCAAGACGTATGGAATGAAGCGGCGCAACTTTGGGACACACATCCTAGGCACACAGGCGTGTGCCCAAGGTGTGTGCGGATATTTTTGCAGTTTTTGACAGTTGGAGACGTGTGGAATGAAGAGACGTGACTTTTGAGACACACGGCCTAGGCACATGGTCGTGTGCCCAAGGCCGTGTTGATGGTTTTTCATGAAATTATATGTTTGGGGCCGTGACACTGAAAGAAGCACTTTTCCCTTATGTAAGAAAGTCATTTGGAGTCATCTTAAGGCCGAAAACAGCAATATAAGGGAAAATCCAAGGAAGAAGGAGATCGATGGGGGAAGATCTTTATCTCTATTTTTATCTCTATAGATTTCTTCTCTTCTCTTAGGGTTCTCTCCTCTTGATTATGCCCATGTAATCCATACATTGTACATGTTAGTTTTATTATTGAAATGTTTTGAAGTATTAGTGTTGAGAATCATTCTAAGATTTATCTGTGTTTATAATAGAATGAGTAGGTTGCAAATATTGATTTAATATTTGTTACTAGTAACTTAAGTCATACGATTTTGGGTATTGTTGCTATGTTGGATTACATGCGAATAAAGAGAGTTGATTGCTCCCTGAAAGAATAGGGAACCATAATTCTCCCATATAGGTGTGAAAACCTAGAGTTTTAGTTCATAGTGCACTAAAATGATCTTTAGGGTCCCTTGCTCATAGTACAAATCTTAGGTAGACCTCCCTAAAATCAGTATTCCGGTTGTCCCGCCCGTAGGAAATCGGAGTGGTGTGGCACCTCACAGTCTAGAATATCATTCCTCGTTAAATAAAAAAACACTTTCAATGGTCATAATCTAACATGTTTATATTTTACATGGTTAAATCTTTATCCTCTAAAAGAATCTCACAGTTAGGAGTAGTCACTTTTGTATCTTTAATTTATCACTATCAATTAACTATATAATAAGATAACAAGAAATGAGCAAAGTAGGGTAGTTAATAGCATTTCCTGAGAAATGCGACCTTGATGCAAATGTCTCATATTCTAGTATGATGCGTAAACCATCAAGTTAATATAAATTTAAACCATGATACATCCAAAAACTCATATACAACTACGATATGTGCACTTGCCTAAAAGTATGCAAATCTATCGATTGCCTGGCTGCGATCAGAGCGTATCAAAAATAGTGAGTAATATGATATGTAGCTCCACTATCGATTATCCAATCATCATTTTTATGGCTTATGGAAAAGCAGTGGCTGATACCTGCGAGTGTTTGAACGCGATCAACATATGGTTATTTTTTGATTAAAGAGGGAAGCAAGTAATTAGGTAACTTGTTCCTTAGTAAACGGATGTACTGCAATTTAATCTTCAGAAGGTCCAACATTATGACTACCTGCATAGTCCACAATATGCACTTGAAACTTCTCTGTATTCTTCTTTTCTTTGAATTTGTAGTTTGGAGGGTAACCATGAAGTTTGTAGCACTTTGCCTTAAGATGACCTGACATTTGGCAATGTTCAGACCAGAGATTTTTCTTTGTGGTCCATGGTGGAGTATTTGGTGCATAGCCCTTTTGAAATTGAGTGTTTGAATGCCCTTGATAGTTGTTGTTTCTCAGGTTCCCAACCATGACTGCATAATTTTTGACATTCATTGGCATGAAATGTGAGCTGTGAATCTGTCTCTCTTCGTGCTGAATCATAGAATACGCGCCTTTAATACTAAAAAATGGTTTCATCAATAAAATTTTTCCTCTAACATGTTTGAGTTGAAATATTATTCAAGTCATATATTATTCAAGTCGTATATTGTAATGCTATATATATGCCCTTTTAGAGGATGAATACATGAAAAATTTACTTTTCCTATTCTAACTTGGTATCAGAGCTTTCTCTCGTGCCCTAGCCGACACGCTCCGCTCGGCCCCTCGCTTCCGCCGCTACGCCACGCTCCGCTCCTCGCTTCCGCAACCCGAGCACCGCCCGCTTCCGCCAGTTCTTCTCCTCGTCGGCTTTCCCTGCTCCGGTCGACTACTCCTCCATCCGTTTGAGAGTCGACCGGTTCCCCTCCTCTCGTTTAATGCCGCCCTAGGCTCCTGCCGTGGATGCCAGGGTCGGCACTGATGCTTCCTCCTGCCGCAGCTTCCTCCTGCCGCAGCTTCCTCCTGCCGCTGCTTCTCCCGCTACTGACGATATCCCGCTATCTGACGATATCTATCTGGCGGATCTGGCGCGTTCTTCTCCCGTCAACATCGCCGCCTGCATCTCCGGTCAATCCCGACGTCTGCGCCTCCTCTCTCTGTGTGCGCTGCGGGCTCTACGATGCTATGCCCTAGCGTCTTGCCGCTGTCTTGACCTCCTCTCTCTGTTTCCGCTGCTGCCGCACCCGCTGATCCTTGCGTGGCGTTTCTCTGTTTATTGGCAGCTCTCCTCTTGCTCCTATGGGGGATTCTACGGGTTCTTCGCCACCTATGAGTGAGGTTATGCCAGCGATGGGTGACCCGCAGCGGACCCATGGCCACTCGGGCTCTTTGAAGATCACCACCGTTCCCTTGGAAGGAACGAACTATCTGGAATGGTCTCGTGCTGCTCAACATGTGATCCGAAGCCAACAGATGTTTGGTTACATTGATGGATCTATTCGGGAGCCCGCCAAGACTGACCCTACGTGGCGACGCTGGGACTCAGAAAATTCCCTTGTTGTTTCATGGCTCCTTCATTCCATGTCCCCCAAGGTATATCGGAGCTACATGCTTCTGGACTCAGCATATGATATCTGGACCCGGGCAAAAGACACGTACTCGCAGATTCGGAGTTCCACTCAGATCTATGAACTTACCCGTCGCATTCTGGAACTTAGACAGGGATCTCTGACTGTGTCTGCTTACTTCTCGGAGTTTGAACACCTCTACCAGGAGCTGGACTTTTTTGAGCATTTTACGGCTTCCTGCACGGCCGACGCCGTGAAGCTTCAGGAAAAGGAGAACCGTTACCGCTTGCATGTCTTTCTGATGGGGCTTAACATGGAATCTGATACTGTCCGGACGCACGTCTTGCATCGTTCACCCCTTCCGTCCCTACGGGAAGCGTTCATCATGGTCCTTGGTGATGACGATCGCCGCCGATCCCTCAGCACGCCTGCTCCTGCAGTGGATCGGTCTGCCTTTACTAGTGTTGGTGGTGTTAGTCGAGGAGGTTCCACCAATACCAGCACGATTCCCACGTGTGATTACTGTGGTCGTCGGGGACATGCTCGGGATGCATGCTTCAAGCTGCATCCTCATCTTGCTCCTTCTGGTCGTGGTCGTGGCCGTAGTCACGGTCGTGGAGGCTATCGTCAGACCGGGACTCGTCCTCAGGATGCTGCTTTCTCTACGGATGTGTATGGTGAGGGTTTCTCTACTGCTCCCGGCCCGCTTACTTCTCAGGAGTTGGATGCCTTCCGCCGCCTGCTTCACTCTCAGTCCGATCCGTCCCAGGCGGCCTCTGCTTCTATTGCCTCTATTGCCATGCCGAGTGCTCCTACTGCTACTGCTTCCTCGTCCGAGTGGGTACTTGATTCCGGTGCCACCCATCACATGACCGGCTCTTCCTCAGGTTTTCACTCTTACTCACCTTTGTCTGGTAAGGACAAAGTTATGTCTGCAAATGGCCTGCTGACCCCTATTGCTGGCAAAGGCCAGATCCTTTGTTCTCCTACTATTTCCTTACCTTTTGTTCTTCATGTTCCTTCATTTCCTCGCAATTTACTCTCCATTAGTAATATTACCCGCTCTCTCAATTGTTCTGTAACCTTTTTTCCTGACTCCTGTGTTTTTCAGGAACTGGGTACGAAGCGGAGCATTGGCAGTGGTAGGGAACGTGGTGGTCTGTATACTTGGATGTGACCTCCTCCCAGGCCCTCTCGAGTTCTGCTGTTACTTCTGAGGATGTTCGTCGCTGGCACCTCCGGCTTGGACATCCCTCACCTCTTTACCTTCAGAAACTATTTCCCGCTTTCTCTCCTGTTTTAAATACGTTTTTTTGTAATGTTTGTGATGAGTCTAAGCATGTGCGCCATAGTTCATCGCATTTATCTTCTCCTTGTACTACTCCGTTTGATGTTATTCATTCTGACGTTTGGGGCCCGTCCCCAGTTTCATCTATTTTTGGTTTTCAATGGTTTGTGACCTTTATTGATGGTTTTTCCCGCACATGTTGGGTTTATCTATTGAAGAAAAAAAGTGAAGTTTTTTCCTGTTTTCAACTCTTCCATAAAATGATTCAGACCCAATTTCACGGGGTTGTCCGTGTTTTGCGTAGTGATAATGGGGGTGAATATGATGATCGCGGTGCGTTTGGTACATATCTCAAAGATCACGGTATTATTCACCAAACGACGTGTGTTCACACCTCAACTCAAAACGGTGTTGCCGAACGGAAAAACCGGCACCTCCTGGATATGGCCCGTTGCCTCCTGGGTACTATGCATCTCCGCAAATCTTTTTGGGCAGATGCGATTCTTACTGCTACTCACCTTATCAATCGGCTTCCTTCACGTATCTTGGACTATGCTACCCCCCTCGCTCGTCTGTCCACCATGGCTACGGTCTATACCTCGCATCTGTCCCCCCGTGTCTTTGGTTGTGTGTGCTTCGTCCACGTTCATGCACCCCACCGTGACAAACTGGATCTTCGTGCCATTCGTTGTGTGTTCGTCAGATACTCCTCCACTACGAAGGGGTATCGATGCTTCCACCCGCCTTCCGGTCGTCTCTACTGCACTGTGGATGTCACTTTTCGCGAAGGGGAATCCTATTTTTTGTCCTCGACTCACTCTGTTCGTCAGGGGGAGAGCTTTGTAGATCTTCCCCTTCCTGTTCACCCGGTTCCCTCTTTACCTCAGCTTCCACCATCGCTTCCTCTACCTGAGCAAGGACCCCCTATTCCTATTCCTATTCCTTCTCCGGATGTCCCCCTATCTCCTTTCCCTCATGTGTATCACCGGCGCTCCTCCCGTATACAGGCTCCTACGGCCCTGCTTCCACCCGTGCCTGCTTCGGCCTCAGATTCTGATGATGCGGATTTGGATGTTCCGTTGGCTCAGTTACGAGATAAGTTTGCTTCTACTAAACACCCTATTTCTAACCATGTGACATATCATCATCTTACTCCTGGCCACCTTTCTTTTATCGCTTCACTTTCATCTGTCGTTATTCCTAAGACTTGGCAGGAAGCTCTGGGCATTCCGGTTTGGGCTCAGGCTATGAAAGAAGAGATGGCTGCCTTGGACAAGAATCACACTTGGGATGTCACTCCTCTTCCACATGGTAAGAAAGCCGTTGGCTCTAGATGGGTTTTTTCGGTCAAGCAAAATGAAGACGGGAAAGTTGAACGGTATAAGGCTCGGTTGGTCGCCCGTGGGTACACTCAGACTCAGGGAGTTGATTACCAGGAGACTTTTGCTCCAGTGGCTAAGATGGATTCTATTCGGGTCCTTCTGTCTGTCGCCGCTATCTTGGGATGGGACCTCCACCAGTTAGATGTCAAGAACGCTTTTCTCCATGGAGATCTTGAAGAAGAGGTGTATATGACATTTCCTCCTGGATTTGTGAGAGATGGAGGAAAGCCCCTTGTTTGCAAGTTACTGAAATCCTTATATGTATTAAAGCAGTCACCAAGAGCGTGGTTTGGCAGGTTTCTCAAGGCTATGCTCAAGTTCGGGTATAAACAGGCGTAGTCAGACCACACCATGTTCATTCAGAGACGTGATCAGAATATTGTGGTTCTCATTGTCTATGTGGACGATATTGTCATCACCGGCAATAATGCGAGTGAGATTGCCAATCTCAAGTACCTCTTGGCCAAGGAATTTGAGGTGAAAGACTTGGGAAAGTTACGATACTTTCTGGGAATAGAGGTTACTAGATCTGATCAGGGCATCTTCATATCTCAGCGGAAGTATGTCCTGGACTTGCTACAAGAGACCGGGATGCTTGGGTGTGTTCCTGCGAACACCCCTATGGAGGAGAATCATGGGATCTGTGACGATGGTGACAGTGACAGTGTTGAGGCCACCCGCTATCAGAGATTAGTTGAGAAACTGATTTATCTATCTCATACTCGTCCTGATATCACATATGCTGTGGGTATTTTGAGTAGGTATATGCACGCTCCTCGGGTCAGACATCAGCAGGCAGTGTATCGCGTCCTACGATATCTTAAGAAGGCCCCAGGACGGGGACTTCTGTTCTCAAAAAATGACCACTTGAAAATAGAGGTTTACTCGGATGCCGATTGGGCTGGCTGCCGTGACGATCGGAAATCCACTACTGGTTATTGTTCGTTCGTTGGAGGAAACCTCGTGACATGGAGGAGCAAGAAGCAGCACGTTGTGGCCAGATCTAGTGCCGAAGCTGAGTACCGTGCAATGTCACTTGGAATGTGTGAGGGACTATGGCTATGTACTGTCCTTCAAGACTTGGGTCTTCCCAGAACTTCTCCTTTCTCCTTGTTCTGCGACAACAAGGCTGCTATCAGTATAGCCCACAATCCGGTTCAACGTGACAGGACCAAGCATGTTGAGGTGGACCGTCACTTCATCAAGGATCACTTGGACAAAAAAAACGTGGTTACTCCATTCATCAGTTCAAGAGATCAACTGGCCGATGTGTTCACTAAAAGCTTGGGAAGTGACATTTTCACGGATGACATCAGAAAACTGGGAATGACGGATATCTACCATCCGACTTGAGGGGGAGAGTTGAAATATTATTCAAGTCATATATTATTCAAGTCGTATATTGTAATGCTATATATATGCCCTCTTAGAGGATGAATACATGAAAAATTTACTTTTCCTATTCTAACTGTTTGTACACATCATTTAATCCCATCAAGAACTGCATCAATTTTTGCTCTTCCTATTGTTCTTCCCATTTGTTCATGACTTCACATCGATTGAAATTTCTGTATGTTGGGATAGATGATAATGCCTCTAGCTAATTCATCCCAAAGTAGTTTGAGTTTAGTGTAATAACTCTCAATGTTCATAACATCTTGATGACAAGCAATGATTGCTTTTCTTAAACCATAAATCTTAAACCATAAATCATTGAACCTGTGATGTTAGAAAACCTTCTCTGAAGGTTACACCACATAATAGCAACAGTATTTGCATGTAAAATTGAATTTCCAATTTCCTTTGAAACTACACTAAGAAACCAGAAAATCACCATGTTGTTAACATGTTCCCATTTTTTAAAATTAACATCGTCTTCGTCTAGTTTAACAATGACGCCATTCACAAACCCCATTTTATTTTTACATGTGAGCTATCTTCATTGATTGATGCCAATGTATGTAATTAGAGCTCCATCTAACTGTTGATTAACAAGAATCATACCAGGAGCATCAAAATTTTATAAGATCAAAGAATTAGGAAGGATCTTGGATGTGCTTGAAGATCCGCTCCTATCCTCAGAACACTCATTATCTTTATGTGTATTCATCATTCCAAAAGAAAAACTGAAAGACAGATTTGGGAAACCAAGAACTGGAGAATTCATTGGGAGAAAAAAGAGATCAAGAATGAGTTTGAAAAATAATACCCAGTATCCATCTCTATTGTACCATGTAAAAATGGATGAATCCCATATCTATTGTAGGTAGAATTCCAAGGAGTGGATAAAAAATAGATAAAAACAATCTTATATATATTAAAAGGAAAAGGGTCATTTCTGTAAAAAACAGAATAAAACTGAAATATTTAAATACATACAAAGGTTTAAAATGACAACTGAAAGTTCCATTTAAATGGACATAAAACCCTTTGATCAATTGGCACAAATACCCTAATTAATTTCATCACTTGCTCACTGAGACATTGCCATCTTCTAGTTCAAGCTTGACTCCCAATGAAGATGACATGTGGCTCTTGCCACCGGACTTCGATAGCTTCTGTCCGATGCCGGAGATGATGTTGAAGCAGCTCGGGTTGCCTAGACACACCCGGGCACGTGCCCAGATGTATTTTGGTGGGAACAGAACCCAGCCCCAAATCACGCTAGGTCTTTTTGAGAGTTTCCTCCTGCTTTCGCGCTTGCGGCGATTTGCGAGGCGACTTCTTCCATATGCTAGGGCGAGTGGGCGACTGCGGCGATCTGCGAGGGAGACGACGGGCTTCCTTCTTATCTTCGATTCCTCAATTGCTCAAGTTTGATTGATTCGAATCATTCGATCTCAGCCTCTCAGCTATGTATTCTCGATTTTCTGAATCTTTGATGCTATGCGCCTATTATACCTGATGCCACTGATGTCATGACAGTATTACAGTATTAGTAAAGTATTTCTGTATTCTTACTTCTTAGAGTTGTCCAGTTGGGGATTTTCATTTCCTTGAAAATTGGAAGTTCCCCATTTCTTTTGGGGCATTTTATAATGAAAATGACATCAAAGATTCCATAAGGATAGCCAATGGCAATATGCAAGGCAACTCTCCGATTTCTCTTTTATGATTTCTTCTCAGATTTTCTGATTTTTCCAGCAATTAGCATGGCGGCTCTCAGATTTCTTTTAGGGCCCATTTGTTGGGATGGAATTGAAATTGGTTGTTAGAATTGAGATCAATTACAATCTTTCTAGGAATTTGAATTGTTTTAATTTCAATTATAGTGTTCGCCTAACAAACATAATTGGAGAATATTGTCAAATTGATCAATTTTGCTGTTCATTTGTTAGATAGAATTCAATCTTAAATTATGGCCGCAAGAGCGAAAAATGAACACCCGGGCGAAAAAGTGTGCCCGGGCGAAAAACGTGCGTCCGAGAGAAAAACATGCGCCCGAGGGAGAAAAATGAGTGCCCAGGCGGAATACGCGCGCCTTGGAGGAATAAGAGCGCCCTGGCGGAATACGCGCGCCCGGGCGGAATACGAGTGCCCGGGCGGAATACACATACTAAAGCAAAAAATGAGCGTTGCGGTGAAAAAATGCTCCTGAGCGAAAAAAAACGCATACCATGGTGAAAGCACACGCCCAGGCGAAAAACACTCCCACTGACAAAAAATGCACGTCCAGGCAAAAAACCGCTAGTTAAGGCGAAAATCACGCACGGGTGAAATAATATGCGCACGGATGAAAAAATACGCACCGAGCAAAAAAAACATGCACATACGAAAAATGGGAGTATAGAATTTTATTCTTTCATGATTTTAGTATTAGGCCTAACGGAACTTTGAAAATGGGAGTATAGAATTTCATTCATTCCTTGGTGATTTAGGCAATTCTTTATTTCATTCCTTCATTCCTTTTACATCTTAAAGTATTTCATTCATTCATTCCTTGGTGATTTAGGCAATTCTTTATTTCATTCATTCCTTGGAGTTTCCTAATAAGGGTTTAGTATATAATTTCATTCGTTCATGATTTTAGTATAGAATTTCGTTCGTGATGTTAATATAGAATTTCATTTCACTTCAATTAGATGTATGTAATATCTCTCAAATATTTATTAAAATTAAAATATGTAAATTAGTCGGTGCGGTGTGATTTTTGTAGTTTTCAAGATCCAAATACCGCACTGTGTTCGGTTTGTAAAACATCAAAGCCATGCCTCACCGAAACTATGCGACATGGTTTAAAAATCGGTACGATTTATACGCTGCAGACAGTTTTTACGATTTGAAGTTTTTTATGCTCACCCCTAGTGAACACCCCTAGCCAGTAGCCAGAACCTTTGTCTATCTCTAATTTACAAGTTATAGTTAATGGGCGCAGTTGTGACCTTTAATTGTTCCCACGTTGCTTTTTATAATTTATATTATCATCATAATTTTAAATTATATAACGGTTGTATCGTGATACGGAGTACTAAATTAATTCTAATATAATATAAAAACCACAGACTTTACATTTATAATTACTATTATTATTTTGGAGAAGAGCCCTCCTCCCGTCTATCATCTCCCGACATATATGCATATATATATTTTTAAATAAGTAAATTATTGATTACTCCGTCTACTTTTTCATCAATAATTCTCCTAATCTTTAAAAAATAGATGAATAACCCTTCTTATTAGCCCTGCAACTCGGATCGGTTCGGTTCGGTTCCACTCAGAATTAAGAACCGATCCGTATAGGTTCGGTTCCAAATTTTTGGAACCGGAATCGAACCGAAAATATCGGTTCGGTTCCGGTTCGGTTTTCAGTTCTTTAAATTCTATTAAAGATTTTTTTAATATTCGAAGACTATATATATTTTTTGGAAATAATTTAACCAAATGAAGCCGAAGTAGCTCCGCGTTCGACGAACCGCAGCAGCCCTGCGTTCGACAAACGCAGGGCTCCTGCAGTTCCTGAGCACTGCGTTCGACGAACTGCAGCAGCCCTGCGTTCGACGAACGCAGGGCTGCTGCAGTTCTCTCCATTAGAACCATGCGTTCGTCGAACGCAGGGCTGCTGCAGTTCGTCGAACGCAGGGCTCCTACAGGTCGTGAGCCCTACGTTCGACGAACTGCAGCAGCCCTGCGTTCGACGAACGCAGGGCTCCTGCAGTTCTCTCCATTAGAGCCCTGCGTTCATCGAATGCATGGCTGCTACAGTTCGTCGAACGCAGGGCTCCTGCAGTTCGTGAGCCCTGCGTTCGACGAACTGCAGCAGTCCTGCGTTCGACGAACGCAGGGCTCCTGCACGGGAATCCGTGATACTACAAAAAAATTAATTCAAATATACGGTTCGGGGCGGTTCTCGGGTACCCAAACACGAGACCCGAGAACCGAACCGCCGGTTCTTTTTTTTTCCAAGAACCGGAACCGAACCGATCACTGTGGGAACCGACCCGAACCGTCCGGTTCAGGTCGGTTTCGGTCCGATTCTCGATTCTTCGGATATTTTTGCACAGGGCTACTTCTTATCGTTACTTGTTTCAAATTTATGAGAAATTATGCACTTATTTCTACAAACTAGGGGCATCAACAATTTAATTTGACATAATTTTAATACATTTAACTATATGAAAATAAAAAATGTTAAAATGAAATAAAATATTGCACTCACTCACCTAAATCTTAGAAATTAATCCGAAAGAATACAATTTATTAGACATAATTTTTCAGTTTCATAAATTTGATAGTAAAACTTTATAATCACAAACTTAGGCATAAAAAAATATTTGTATGTATTAAATATGACCGTGAGACTACTTATATATAATCATAGAATAACTTCAATACGATGATAACATATTAAAATAATTGCATGATGACCAAATAACAATCACAATGCAATATTTTTTTATCACTAAATGTCATGTATTAGGTTATATGTTCCCATAGTGTGTAAACTCAACTAACCACTAATAGTCGTTCGTGAATGCCATGTAGCGGTGAGATTTCGCTCAGCGAAATAGGGTAGAGGAAGGGTTGGCGACGAGTGCGGCATTGTTTCGACCATTTTAGGGTTAATTATCGGGACCTCCTCTGGGAGTTTGCATAATTACATGTTGCACCCCTCTATCTTTCGAAACTACATTTACCTTCTCTCTAAGGCTTCATTTGGGAGAGCGGCTGCGGGGGAGCTGTTGTAAATGCAGGTTTATAAATGGAGCTGTTGGAAACTGGTTGCTGGAAATGGAGATCTGTTTGAGTAGTCTGTGTTTGCAGAGCTGTTCAGAATAGAGAACCATTTGGCAAAACACATACACACACACAATTGATTGAATTCATTTTTATGTCGTTAAATTACTAATTAGGTGACAATATGTGTTATGTACTCAAGAGTCAAGAATGGGTGAATAACTATTTATTCAATTCTCTCTTCCTCCTTGTGACAGTTGTTACCCAATCAGATGTATCTGTTAAGACCATATCACAGGGAAACTACCACTCAAAGGTTTGGTTTTTCGTCTTCTGCATCTCCTCAAGCCACTGAGAAGGGGACTAACCAATCTGGAGGCGATGAAAGTGCTTCAAAAAAGTGCTTGAACCTTCTCAGGAAACTTGTGAAGCTGGAGTAGTCAGTGGATCAACTGAAACTAATGGTGATTCTGCAGCTCCAGAACAGTCCAGTAGTTCAAGTTCTAGTTCAAATTCTGAACAGATCAACTGCAGTAAGTTCCATATTCAACTCTGACATTTGTTTGAGATGAATCGGTAAAAAGGCCAAAGACTCTCTCCCTCGCATCACAAATGCCTTTCTATAAATAAAAAAAGATCCAGCGCTTCATGCGGCTAACGACACCGAAATCGCAACAAGAAAAAATCGAATATCCCGTGATCCTTACCTCTGCTCGTGTCCGACTAGGGAAGAAGATGAACATGAGGAAGCTAGCCGGATCTGCACGAGGAGCTCAGAAGATGAACATGAGGAAGCTAGCCGGATCTGCACGAGGAGCTCAGAAGATGACGAGCTCAGAAGAAGACGAGCACGGGAGATGAGAGGCCTCACGCGGCGACCTGGATCTGCCGCCGGAGAAGATGACGCCGAATGAAGATGCGCGAGACCACGACGCTGAATGAGGACGACGCGAGACCTTAAACGCGATCGACTGGAGTGTTTTCGCCGGTTTGGAGACGCGCGAAATTACACAGCGCGGCTTTTGCTAGCTGATTGAAAAGATGGCGGAAAAACAAACGCAAAAGTACCTGACGTTCCGTTTGGGGAAAACGGGCTGGGGTTAAAACGCTCTCCCAAATGAAGCCTAAGTTTCCCGAGTTTAAAAAAATGCCGCTTCTGTTAGAGGAAAGGATGAAAAATGATAAAACCACCATACATTGAAAGGTGTGACCTTTTCTTTTAGAAATACAGATGAAAAGTGATAAAATATGCAAAATTATTTTATGATATTCCAATTTTTCATGTGTAATAACTCTACATTGAAAAGATGCGTTGCATTTTATCTTTTCTAATGAATCTAAAATCATTATAAAACGATAAAATTGAAATGCCATGAAATAATTTGGCTGATTATATCATTTTTCATCCATATTTCTAACGGAATGGACATTTTTGTAAACCGGAAAAATTTAGAGGGGAGGTAAATGTAATATCGAAAGAGAGATCGGTGCAACCTATAATTATGCAAACACACAGGGGAGGTCCCGATCATTAACCCTATACATATCTATACTATATTAAAAAGAAGTATCCATTATAGCTCCATGGCAAGAAAAATAAAACCTTATGACAAGGAAATTGAGACACAGACATATCACAACCGTTTGATCCCAAATCAAATCAGCAAAATGACCCACGAATAGCCATTTTCCTACAACAATCCTCCCTCCCTCCCAGCAATATCCCGTGCCCCCCCCCCCCCCCCCCCATCCTTCTACCCGACTGCCGCTGTCGTGAGGCCACCAGCAGGTTCGCCGAATTTCCATTTTCCTACAACAATCCTCACGTCGGCAGCAGCCCAAAACAGGCAGCCGATTTGTTTTTTTTTTTTACTTTATTGGCGGTCGGAGCCCCACCGGACTACCCCCGGCAGGTTCGCCGAGGTCCGGCTACCTGCTGATGGGCTCACGGCAGACAGTCGACGGCTCCGCCAGCGGCAACCCAAAACAGGCGGCGAGATTTTTTTTAATAAATTATATATATATAGAATTTACAAAAATTAAAAATAAAATAAAATAACTGTGTGCACAGGTCCCCCCGCCGGAGTTGGTCGAAGCTAGAAAGGAAGAAAGGACATCGGTGCAACATCTGACACAGGTAAGTGAAGAATACGAGTTATCACTAAGCAATTTAAAGAGAGTTTTAAACAAATAATAGAAAGAAGCAGCAACAAATAGAAAAAGAATATACTCATACAAAAATATCTTTGCTAGAGAATCATCCAAAATAATAATGTTGCACTCCGCAGAAAAAGAAATGCAGAAAGAAAAGAGATCGACACAAAGATGCAATCAAAACATGCAGAAGAAGGGCCTCCATCAGCATGGTTATCGAGATCGCAATCCGGATCGTAGGATCTTACGATCCATATTTTGTAAATCGATACGGATCTTACCTAGGATCTAAATCGACACATCTACAGCTGGGATCGCGATCCGGATCTTAAGATCTTTGGGATCGCGATCTCAACCCGATTCTACCAATACGACCAAAGAGAACTAGAAACATGTCCAACCCTATCCCGACCCCATTCAACCGGTCCAACGCCGATAACCCATTGCTTAACCTTATCCCAATCCCGCCCCCTTACCCTATCACAGAATCATATCATGGTGCTTTACCGTATCTCAATTGTCGATTGCCGACTGCAAACGGAGGCCAAGAGCGACGTCTTCGGTCGTTTCCAGTTCAGACAATGCTTTTTTTTCCTTCCTTACCAGGTTCTATTTCAAGTGGTGTCAGTGTCTTATCTTATATTTCAAGTGGTTCTATTTCCACGGTTGTGACTGGATCAACATTTCTATTTTTTGGATGTATTTGTTTAATTTATTTTTTAGTATTATATTTGGTTAGATCGGACAATCATCGTGTACAGCCAATCATAGCAGTCCAAGATGGTTGCCCTAAGTTATGTTTTATTATTATTAAATTGGTAGGGGAAGCCGTCATGAGGGATCACAGTTTTTGGAGATATTTTCTTTGATCCGCCGGTAATTCGCGGTGACGACTCCGACTCCGTGAGCCCTAGATACCGATTCTTAGATATTATCTTCTGTTATGGGCCGCTCATTCACGGGCTTCTCCCAGACGGTCGGACCACATAACATGGCAGCGGCCCATCCACCCCAACCCCTCTCCGCACGTGTTCACAACGCGGCGGGTTGTTGAGGCCGGGGCTCGATCCCCAGACCTCCTTGATAGAAGTACTTAACGATTGCTCCTATCACCAACTGATCCGCGGCTCAGTTGGTGATAGGAGCAAGCGTTAAGTGCTTCTATCAAAGAGGTCTGGGGATCGAGCCACGGCCTCAACAACTCGCCGCGCTGAGAACACATGCGGAGAGGGGTTGGGGTGGATGGGCCGCGACCATGTTATGTGGTCCGACCGGCAGGGAGAAGCCCGTGAATGAGCGGTCCATAACAACTTCCTCCTTATTCTCCCCCTTTGTTTTCTTGTGTTTGCGCCTCCCACAATCCTAAGCTAGCCTACCGCCCCTCCAAACAGCACGCCACCTTGCAAACTCTCCTCCACCAGCCACCTAGCAACTATCCAGCGCCCCCCCCCCCCCCCCCCCCCCCCCCCCCCCCCCTTGCTGTTTCCAGGCATGTACAAACCCTATTAAGCCTCGCACAACTGATGCGATCTGGGAATGCTGGAGCTGACGAGAATAAACCGCCAATTGAAGTCGAGAGTTAACTGCCGTTTGAAATTAAGTTTTCGCAGGAACAGTGGTTTGATGTAATTTGGCTTATTTGTAGGGGGGTACTTAAGTAAATTGTAGGGGGGGTATTAGTATAAATAAGTGAGGTGATAAAGGGGAGGTTATGCATTGTCTTGTGGCCGTCTGCTTTCCATTTTTCCTGTTTTCCGACGTGCAGACTAGTGAGTGACTGAGTGCTGCCGTCCGCCTTTGATCTGTTCAGAGATATTCAACCTCTTAGGATCAAGCTTGTCAATTTGTTTTGAATTTCAGATGATTTTCTTGTCCCAATACTTGTTGAATTTGAATCGTATTCTTCTTTTTTACATTGAATCAAGTATCTACCAATTCCAGATCTACTTGTAATTGTGCTGACTTTATGTTGTATTTGACAATTGTATTGTGACTGCATCAGCTGAGTTGAGTGGGTGGTTTGGTGGATTGCTTATTAACTTGCATCAACAACCCTCCACCCAAGCCAAGTCCAGTGAGTGTGCCCGACCACCTCCGCCCTTCTCCCAATCCTAGACGACCCTTCCCAGCCCCTCCCACCCAAGCCAAGCCTCCATACAGCATCTCCAACCCATCCCATCCACAAAACAGCCACATTCCGTCTCTGACAGACACCAGACAGCAACTATTACCTCTCCCGGTAGCCGGCGCCGCTCCGACGATCACATGATACGACCCCTCATGAGTTTTATTATTTGGTTTCTTTGGTTTCAACATTATTGTAAGAACCAGATCACTTATATTCTTCTGAATGTCAATCTATGTTAGTGGGTTTCTTTTGATACTAATCATGATTTGCAGGACCTTTATCGTTTGCGCATGTTAGCTTTTGACCCTCCAACCGGAGGAAAGCCTAATCTACTTGCCTTTTAAAATTATTTGCAACTGCTCATGATAACTGCGTGAGACTTGAGCTTTAACTATTATTTGTGATTTACTGTCGGATCAGTGTCCACATGCATACATCATCCTAGGCTAGATAAGAATAATTTCCTCAGCAGTACACCAAGGGTTGCATTGATTAGAGTTCACGCACCTAGCCTACCTTGCATCACCTTTCACCTGATTCCCCATCTTGCTTAAGAAAACTAGAAACCGCTCAAAAAACTTTTATATTAGGTGTTTTAGCAGCAAATGTGGATCATGTTGAAAAAAAACTCTTGTTATAAATATGCAATGACTTACAAGTGTGAATAAAGTTTAGAGATGTCACTCTAAAATCTTAGATTCAATTTCCTCCAAACTCAAGCCCTTTGTCTCTGGAACTTTGAGAAGGACGAAGACAAGTGAGATTAATGCTACAAATCCAAAGAGCAGGAAGAGGTTAACAGGTCCCAAAAGTTCCTGCACCATTTAATACATTGTTGCAGAATAAGCACAAATTTAATCAACTCAAAAGCCAAAAAAAAACTTATTTAATTACTTTTTGATACTCTAGAGAAAGATAAACCCCAAGGCCAAAAAAAACCCATGAGTGAGTTTTCTTGAAGTTTATTAAACAATGGCCCCTCTGAAGATCTAGAGTACAGTGATTTTTAATACCAGACTTCTTTTAACCTCTAAATATGATCCCTGGACATATCACTTGGAGTCCGTTTGGCACGGCGGTGACGGTCATGAACGCGACGATTACGAATTGTTGCTCGTGAACGCCTGACCTCACCTAAGGAACTCCATCCATTTTTATGCTCAAAATTAGTTTTTTTCTTGGTGGTGGTCATAAACATTGTGATGTCAAACACACTTTATGACGGTTGCTTTTTTGTCCAAACTCACTGGAGCAAAAACGCCGTGCCAAACGGACCCTTGGTCCTTATGTTTAGTCCAACCGTCAAAAACCAATGGAAAAAGGCTCATGTGAAGCACATGCCAAGGGAAAAAGACATCTCTATCACAGCAGATTTAAATTTACCCATCATTTTGTGTTCTGATTGTGAATCAAAGAATACCATGTTCAGTTAAACTTATTTTCAATCGGAAAACTTCAAGATTATAAATGAGGATCAACCATGGGAGATTTCTATGACAGTATATTTTCTAAGGAGATTTCTATGACAGTAAATTTTCTACCTATCTGATATGAGACTAAATCAATACTCTTACGTTCCTTGATTGGTGTTGATTTTAACACTGGACTCATCTTTGTTGCTCGGCCCTCAGATCCAAGAAAAACCACCAGACTTCTTTATTGCCTACTGTTAAAATAGTCAATAAAACTCAAAGCCTCTTTAATAAGCTCAAAGAATACCCCATCTGTTTCTTTCTTTCTTTTGTAAATCGCTTACACCAATGGTTTTTTCTTGGCAGAAACCTAAGTAGCTCTCTCATACAAGCGTTGCGCACGGTAATCTCGGACAAATTGTTTAACTGTATAGGAAGATCTTCCTCACTACAAGAGAAGTCACCCTCATAATAGCAAGGTTAGCACGCCCATCAGAAGCGTCGCTACAAGACGATGATCACTTGATCCACTGAATAGTCGTCAACGAATCGTCCTGTAATATGTGGGGACGGATGGCTCACTCGAAATAAAAAAAATTATGGCCTTCCAAGTCCACCAGAGCCAAAAACCAACCACCATATGCAAGAAGCCTCCAAGCGATCAACGATCAACGTCTATCCTCCCGTGACCTAATTATGTGTAGCAAGTGCAGACGAGATTCCTAGGGATAAGCACGATGAATGAGAGGAACAATGATGCCACAGATTTCCTTAGCCGACGAACAAGAAACTTAGATGTCCTCTGTCATATATGCTTAGCGAGGGCAGCATGGGGGATAGACATACCCCAGACGGGCAAAAGAGCCCAACAGGGTAGGCGATCAAAGTAGAGCTTCCAGATGAAGCATAGATTCTATGGAAGGAATGCCACCTTTTAGATCCAAGCAAGCCGTACATGAGATTGGAACAACGGGCAGCTAATCTGATAATAAATATCACGTGAAAGCACATTCCTCGAGCCAGTGTCACCCCAATCGAGTATGTTCCGACTTGGGCTTCGATAGAGTGGGATGGCAGTCAGTAGCAAAATTCCGCATCAAACTATCTTTGGAATTTGGCCACATCCCACTCCCTCGTAGTGGTGATGAACTCAAAAAATGAGGGACCAATCTCCCTTATGGAAGGTCTTACATTAGACTGGCTTTCCATCAACGGAGAGTTGGACACCCAAGGATGATAGAAGGTTAGAATGGATCTTCCATCTCCGATGACCCACCGCAAAAAGGGTAGAACAAGAGGCAATCGTAAAGAGATCTCACGCTAAATATTTGAGCAGCAGTAAGGTGCAGCATAGCCCACAAGCCCAAGTCGATCCTTGCTTTGCGTGAGTTTGCTCCACAGAGAATCCATCCGTAGAGCAATAATGTTTGCAGCTTTACCAAACTACTCTTGTTGTTTAATGAGCCGTCGAACGCCCAACTCCACAAACTCAGTCGGAGTACACATGGGCTCCCATCCATTTAAATGGACACACGACGCCCCGATGACCACTCTAGAGGAAGGATCTGCTCAGGTGTTCAATCTACCGGATCATCCTTGTAGAAGGCTAATTGAAGAGAGAAAAAACACCTCTACCTCAATGTGAGGATAGGTCCTTATTTATAATAACAAACTAAGTGATAATACAAAGAAAACAAAAATGGAAATATAACACTTAAAATAGGAATACATAATGTTCTAACAATCCCCCTCAAGTGAGATCATGAATGATCATCATGCCCAACTTGTTACAAAGGTATTTTACTCTTGATCCTGAGACCCCTTTAGTAAGGATATCAGGAAGTTGATCTCCAATTTTGACATGCCCGTGAGAAATAAGTCTTCCATACTATTTTTAAATAAAGTGACAGTCCACCTTAATATGTTTGATACGATGCTTGATTGTCACGGCATAACTATGTAGGACCCTAAAATGGATAGGCTATCTCATGGAGGATCTGTCGGGCCCGCATAATTTCTACATTCGTGTGAGACATTGCTTGATATACAGTCTCTGTACTAGATCGAGCAATGGTGGTCTGCTTCTTACTATGCCATGAGATAAGGTAATCACTCATAAAGATAGTAAATTCAATGATGAATTTTCGTGTGACTAAGCATCCTGCCCAATCATAATAAAAAAATGTTTTAATATTAATATGTTCGTGATCACTGTAAACAAGGTCAAGACCAGGATCCTTCTTCACATATCTAATAATATTGAGAACTGCATCTCACTGGGCATTGGTCGGTGCTTCCCTAAACTGACTATCATTACTGATAGCATAAGAAATATAAAGGCGTCTCATGGTAAGGTGGTTCAATTTCCCAACCAATTTGTGGAACACGGGTACCTCTATGGACAATCAAAAAAGGACCTTTTACATGAGGAATCTTCTCACTCGGTGCAAGAGAGGAATTTAATGTATCACAATGAGACAAGTCCACTTCTTTGAGGAAGTCTAGAACATATTTTCTCTAGCATAAAAAGATACCTTTTTTGTAATCTGTAACTTTAATGACAAGAAAGAATCTCAATGAGTTAAGGTCCTTCGTCCAAAAGTTTTGATGTTGGAAAAACTTGAGACGAATAATCTATGCAAAGCCACTTCCCGTAATAGCAATGTCGTCTACAAAACCACCAGTAAAACACTACCTGCTGAATTGTGATGATAGAAAATTAAAGTCTTTCTGGCTTTTCTGAAGACTAAAATGAGTAACTACAGCACGAAAGCGCCAAACCAAGCACGTCATCCGAAGTTTGCCCATCTTCTCATTTTAATTTTAGCGTCCAATCGGGATTAATTTCATTGCGTTGTCGTCCCATCGAGGTAATTAAGCTCACTGCTCTTCAAATTTGTGCGTCAATTTATTTATGAAGCTATTTCGGTTACTGAGAATTATATTACTTTATTTTTAATGCTATTTTATTGTTTGCGAGAGCGTGACACACAGTGTGTTTTTGGTGAGCTAACGTTCTCGTAATTTAAGTTATTCAATTTTAATCTACGACCCCGTTCTTAAGAAACAAATAGTTGCGATTCTTTTTATTCACGATATTACACCTCTCGCCTTCGATCGTAACCGCCGACCATGCCTCTAGAGAGAACGACGGAACCTAGGGTTTCCTTCCATCGTTCGGAGTGTTCGCAACAAGCATCCTCTCCACTCGCAGACATCGGCGACCTCCTTCGTGTGTCTGACTGCTAGGATCAAAGAACTATTTTAAATGTCCTTCGACATGTCTGCCGACATGTCGTTTTTTAGGGTAAAACGGTATTTTTTTCTAAAAAAATAGATTATGTCGTTTTGCAAAATATAGATCGATATATCCGATTTTTTTTCCAATATATCGACCGACACGATTTTTGAATATATCGTCGGATATTTTATTTTATGTTATGTTAGCAGTTTAAAGTATTTCTAAATCATATATATATATATATAATGTATGTTTAAATCAATTAGACTTATTTTTTCATCCTTTTAATGTGTTATTATTATAATCAATTTTGTATAATTATTTCACACTATATTTTTCTTATTTTATATTACAAAAAAATGTGAAAAATTTCAACACATTTTAATTAGTATTTATATGAGTTTAACATAAATTTATTAAGCGTGGAAATACTTATAATCGAACAAGGATATTTAGCTTTTATATCATATTTTTTTGTTATACAAATTACTAGTAACAAAATAAAATTCTTATATAATATTAATTATATTTTACATTGTACTAATTTGTACTTGTTATAATATTTTACTTGTTTTCAAATTTATTATGAGATAGATATGACTCATTGTTCGTTTATTTGTTATGTTAATTTTTTTCCTTTTAAACATATAATTATACTTAATATACATAAAAATAATTTCTTATTTATAAGATAGGAAAATCCGATTTTTTAAAATATGTCCGACATGTCTTTGACTTCTGAAATCCGACATTTGAAAACTAAATCTGACATGTCGCCGACAACCAATATTTACAACATTGGATCAAAGCATTCGACCCTCTTCCGGGAGCAGCTTTCTCTTGTGTCGACGAGAGCGTGCGCAGGAGACGCCAGACCCATCTTCAGGTTCATCTTCTTCGATCCAGGTTAGTTAGAATCTCTTTGTTCTCTCGTGTCGACGTGAGCGTGCGCAGGAGACGCCAGAACCATCTTCAGGTTCATCTTCTTCGATCCCAGTCAGTTAGAATCTCTTTATGTGTTGTTATCATCTCAGTTTTTGTTGATTTCCCTTCTGTTTTCAGTCGGCAGAGTCGACAATCGCCGAACTTTTCCGGTTCTTTGTTTCTCAATTTCTCTGCAATAGTTTGCACAATGTAGATTCTTCCTTTACAATTTCCTATTCACTCACCTCCAGCAATAGCCTTCTTACTTTTTGTTTTCGTAGGGATTTTTTAGTGAAGAGTTTTGTCCAACCATAAGAGGAGAAATTTCTAGATTTTCATACTTCAATTTTTGTTCTTTTAGGGATTCAGTGAAAAACCCTAGCAGTGAAGAGAGGGTTTGTGCCGTAATTCGGAGAAGGGTCATATATTATATTGTAACCTTGAGAAACCATGCCTCTATGTCGTGTTTATGAACGTCGTAATGTCGAGGTAAGAAATTCCCTTCCTTTTGGCTAGACATATTACCCTTTACAGATTCTTTTCCTAGATTGCTCGATTGCATAAGATTATATAAGAATCCAAATTGCACGAAAACCTTTAATGAATGTTAAGCGTCGAATATTTTGTCATGACTCAACACATTGATTATCATATTAAAATTATATTTTATTGTATGAACATATATGATTTAAGGGATGAGTAGAATAAGGCTTCGTTTGTTTCCACTTATATGCTCTGTTTCGTCTGCTAAAAAACCGAGGTTTCTTGAATTTTAGCGTTTGCGGGCGAAACTCGCAATAGACCTCGTTTCTAAAATAAGTGGCGGTTAGCGTATTTCTCAACCGCAGCTGGGAGGTAATTTTCGTTAATTGTGTTTCTTCTTCGCCACTAGCAGGAGTTCCTCTTCCCGATCGCGCTCGCAGGAGTTCCTCCCTCGGAAGTAAAGTTGCCGGCTCCAGATTCCTGCAGCTTCCTCTACGCCGTTGGTAGGGTGTGCTTTTTCTTGAGATTCTCCCGCGAGTTCTTTCTTCTTTCGCCTAGATCTGAAGCCTCCTGCTAGTTTCCGGCTGCAGATTCCCTCGGAGAAACTCTAAACATGGAGAAGCCTCCTTCTTTGTGTGTTGCTTCACGCTCGCAGGATCTCCCGTGTAGATCTCTGAAGCCTCCTTCTAGATCTGAAGCCTCCTGCTAGATCTGAAGCCTCTTCCCCGCTCATAAGATCTGAAGCTATTATCCAGAGATTCCAGATCTCTGTTTTATTCGTTTTAGCATAGATGTTGATTTATGTCAGTGGTTTTCTTTGTTGATCCTGTGTAGAAATCAAATTTAATCATGTTTTATTCCATAGATGTTTAATCATGTTAATTTGGGCAGATCCTGAGATCTCTGGCTTTCCTGTTTTATTCCATAGATGAATCTCTGTCTTTCTTTGTTGATCATGCGTAGAAATTAAATTTAATCCCGATTTTTCATCTTTGTTGATCCTGTTAGTGGCTTTCTTTTTTGTGTTGTTATCCAGAGATTGCAGATCCCTCCTTGTTGTTTGTTAGGTTAGTGTTGATAGTCGATTTAGAAATCAAAGTATACAAAATCTGTTTTTGTGCTATGCATTATGATATGTTGTTTATTTTGAGTTAATTTTTGTTGTTAGATGGGTAAACAAAAAGGAGGGATATCGACCAACTCTGCAAACTCCATTTTTAACAAACAGTTTTTATGTACTGTTTTTCGAACAGTTCTGTAAACTCTATTTTACACAAACAGATTTTTGCTGCAAACTCAATTTTCCAAAAGCAGCTCATTTTTCAAACTCCATTTCTAACAGCTCTTTTTCGATCAGCAACAACCGAAACAAACGAAACCTAAACGAGTAAGGCTCTGTTTGTTTCAGCGTTTTTGCTCCATCTCCATTGGGTGGGTGGGTGGGGGGGGGGGGGGACCCCATCACTAAAAAAATGGTTTGGTAACCCTCCAATTCTCAACGCCACCACTCCAAAACGCCATTTTGACCTTTTTGAGAACGTAGTCGCCCCCTCCATTTCTCACCACTCCATTGCCAACTCTCTCATTCCCACCGCTCCAACTCTCACCGCCGAAACAAATAGACCCTAAATCAAGTAATAAGTCTCAGACTATTGGCCTTATGTAAATGGCATAATAGAATGATTGTGCCGACCACTATATGATTAGTTTATTAAGGGGCATGGGAGATGTTTCTCTCGTGATTAATGGAACATCATCATACTCATAGTCATAGGGCTCAGTTGACTATATGAGACTCAAACATGGGGTCGACAACCCACTCCTTACATATTGAAACAGTTGGATGTGAGTCTGTGTCCCGCGCTAGGGATGCATTAGGGCATCTTCAGTTACCATCAAAGACTCAAATCATAGAATGTGCCTAGGAAGTTATGAAACTTAGAAACTAAGAAGAACATGGGCATCATTCACCGCAAGGTTAAGTGAGAACTCGGAACTTAGGAATCACTTCGCTTAAATAATTTTAGAAATGTAGATTAGAACCCAGAATATAACAAATTACAGAAAATATGATTTATGTTAATATTTCTTATTTCATGATTAAGTATTCACTAGTCTTATTTCATGATTAAGTATTCCCTAGTCTTATTTCATGATTAAGTATTCACTAGTCTAATTTCATGATTAAGTATTCACTAGTCTAATTTCATGATTAAGTATTCACTAGTCTTATTTCATGATTAAGTATTCACAAGCCACCGTGCTTAGATATCAAATTTCCTAGTTTCAAATTTTGCAAATTTAGACCTTTAGGCATGTTATTATTTTGTTGTTTAGTGCATTGGGAAGAAGAGTTTTTCTTATTCACCAGTGGATTGATCCCATCTTTGGACATTTTTTCAGGAACATAGGTCAGAAGATTTACTTAAGATGAACTTCTCAGTGTTCTCACGCACTTTAAAACATTGCCCTTTTGGGTTGGACTTTTTATTTTGTATGAACTTAATGTATCAGACTTACTTTTAGTTTCCAGTATTCATATATGTTCACTTTTACTTTCTAGTTGGCTCTGTAATTTACAAAATTGAGGTATTTCTCTAATCTTAGCTCTCGTCTTTTGTTTCCACTCTGTATTTTAGTTATTTCTATTATGGTATCCATTCTAGTATGAGAACTTGAAAATAACTGAAAAATTTATTTCGAAAAAATCTGAATCTTACACGAGAGCACCCCTCTTTACATAGAACAAAGGAGGAGAGAGAATATACAATTAGTAATGTGGCAGTGGGACTAAATACAAAAGAATCATACCGGGCGGTTACACTAATGATGCCCGCCCGGACTATACTAGACCGCTCAGATGTAAGTCAATAACAATACTCCAGGCGGTTACACCAGGGGTGTTTGCCCATACTCCAGAGGTTAGCAACACCGGGCGGTTCCACCAAGGGTGTCCGCACAGACTCCAGTGGTCAGCAACACAGGGCGGTTACACCAAGGGTTTCCGCCCGAACTTCAACAGCAGCAACATCGGGCGGACACCAAAAGTGTCCACCCGTCCTTATCAACTGCAAGTACACCATCTTGTGCTTTAACACTCCCCCTCAAGCTGGAGCATATATGTCAATCATTCTCATCTTGACACAGATATCTCAAAAGGATGAAGAGACTGGTTTTATAAAGATATAGGCCAACTCTTTATCGAACGAGACAAACGGAGTGCAAATCCGTTTCTTTAAAACTTCCTCTCTTATGAAGTGACGGTCGACTTCGATATGCTTTATTCTTTCATGGAAGACTGGATTCTTCGATATATAGATAGTTGCTTTGTTGTCACAAAACATGGGTAGAGGATGATCGTAGACTTCTCTCAAGTCCATCAGTAGTGCTCGCAACCACTTTAACTCACACGTGGTTAAAGTCATACTTATATACTCAGCTTCGGCACTTGACCTGTATATAACTGCTTGTTTCTTGCTTTTCCAGGTGACAAGATTGCCACCTACGAACGTGCAGAACCCTGAGGTGGACTTTCAATCTCATTTGTCATCTGTGTAGCTGGCATCAGAATACGTTTCTATCCGCAAATGGTTCTTCTTTTGAAATAATAGGCCTTTTCCAAAGACCCTATAACATATTCTAATATTTTAACGTTGTCCGAAGATGACACTCTCTAGGTGCTTGCATGAACTGACTCACCTTCCCAACGACATAACAAATACCAGTTTTGTTACGGTAAGGTAAATGAGTTTAACAACTAAACGCCTATATTGAGTAGCATCTTAAAGGAAAGGAGACGTCTCACTCCAAAGTTTGTCCTCTACTACAGCCATAGGGCATCAAGCAGGTTTTGTACCAAGAAGATCAGTTTCACTGAGAAAATCGAGTACATACTTGCGTTGGGAGAAAACAACAAAGTTGTGTCTTCTTGCAATCTCAATGCCCAAGAAGTATTTGGGAGAACTTATGTCTTTGGTTACGAAGTTGTCGTGCAAATGTTTCTTTGTCATTGCTAAACCTGATGAATCATCTCCAGTGAGAAGGATATCATCAACATACACCGCAAGAACAACAAGTCCGTCGGTGGTCTTCCGTATAAAAAAGGGAGGTATGCAGAGCTTCTCGAAAAACCAATGGTGGAGATGACCTCACAAACTTGTCAAACCCGACACGTGGACTTTGTTTGAGTCTATAGATAGCCTTCATCAGCTTGCATACTTAAGACTCCCCCTAAGCAACATAACCATGAGGTTGCTTCATGTACACTTCTTCCTACAAGTCACCATAGAGAAAGGTGTTCTTAACATCCAGTTGGTACATGCGCCAGTCTTTGTTGACAGCCGTAGAGAAGAGGACCCAGATAGTACTGATGCGGGCAACGAGAGAGGTGTCGAAGAAATCAACACCATATGTCGTGAATCCTTTTGTAACGAAACGAGCCTTGTATTTATCCATTGTGCCGTCAGGATGATACTTGATGACGAAGACCCAACGAGAACCAACAACATCAGCGTCAGGAGTATAAGGACGAGATTCCAAGTACTCATATATGACAATGCTGACATTTCCTCATCCATAATTCCAGTATGGTAAGGTGAAAGTAACCTCTGATAGAAGTTTGAAAGTGAGGTTTAGAACTTAGATTTACTCTAGGGGGGGGGGGGGGGGGGGGGGGGGGGGGGGGGGGGGGGGGGGGGGGGGGGGGGGGGGGGGGGGGGGGGGGGGGGGGGGGGGGGGGGGGGGGGGGGGGAGAAGAGAGTATTAAAAGGTTTTTAACTTATTTATAGCGGAATTAAAATAGTGATATTTATATGTGTATAACAGAGTGAGTTATAAAAACAAAACACAAAGAGATCACACAGCACAGTACAGAAAAAATAAACACAAACACAGAAGACACAAGGATCTATAGTAGTTCCCCAATAAACCTGGGTTCATCTACTCTTCTACCACCCTTGGTAGAAATCCACTAGGTTTTTGATCAGGTGCCCTATCACCAATGAGTTTTGATCAGGTGCTCAAACACCAACCACAGGTTTTTGATCAGGTGCCCTGCCACCAACCAGTTAACTTTTGAAGGGAGTTAGAACCCTGTACAAGATGGGATAAAGGTAAATAAAAAGGGTTATGAAGTTCTTCTCTGTCAATAATCTGAGAGAAGACTAGTGGATTGTGTTGTTGTAAAGCTCCCCCTGTCTGATAGAAATGGTTGACAGTTGAGGATGGAGCTTTCACTTGAATGAAATATCTTCCTGATAGCTGATGAATTTGAGAGACAATGTTTCTCAGATTTGTTGTTGCTCTTGATGATTTGAACTAGCAGCAGAATACTGAGAGAATGATCTTGTGTTGTTGTTCTCTGAGAATGTAAGTGCTGCTTGAGGATGAACACTGCAAAATCTTTCTGACTTTGTGTATTTCCTCTAGAATGTATCTTTTCTGTCGACTGATACTGTAATCCTTTTTCTATCTTGTTGCTTATCTTTTTCTTTTTCCTTGACAATATATCTCTGATTTGAATTTCAAATCCTCTGAATAAGGAATAGAATAATCAGAATTGATTGTCTTGGAACTGCAATCTGAAACTTTAATTCCTTTTCCTTTTCAATAAATGATATCCTTTTCCAATAAGCCAAACGGCTATTTTCTCGAGAGAAGACAATGGAAAGGAATAAAAATAAAAGGAAGGATATAATCCTTGACTTATCTGAAATATAGATCCGTTACTGACTTAGGTTGATCTGAGATCAGAGAATAGAATATAACTGATCTATCTGAAATTCATCGAGCTGAGATAAGAATTCGTCGATCTGAATGTTGAGTTCATCGAACTGAAGGATAAGCAACTGAATCTGGCTGGAGGAATTGAATTAGTCGATCTGAGAAGCACTTTCGTCGAACACAGGAAGGAGTTCGTCGAATGCTGAGACTTGGGAAGTTCGTCGAACATTGAGACTTGGCAAGTTCATCGAACGCGGGATGGAGTTCGTCGAACGCAATATGGAGTTCGTCGAACGCAGAAACTTAATCTTTTCCTTAAGTTCTAGCAGCCTAAAACCTTGACCCTTAGACTATACATTGGGGTCAACTTAGTCCTAGTCAACAGATAGTGATCCTAGCCCAAATCAGTAATAGGTTGTTCCAACAATCTCCCCTATTTGGGTTAGGACACTATTGACAAAATTAAATAATAAACAAATAAATAACAAACATAGAACATATATATCTGACAGAAATTTAAATCATTTCAGCAGATAGAAAAATATAGTGCTCTAGGTTTAGAAAACTTTACATTGTAGAATACTGAAAGAAAACCTTGCCTTTTGCTTTTGCTTTGTTGATCTGAGTTGTGGCAACTGAATCTGCTTTGTTGATCTTCTTTATTGATCTACTTTATCAAAAAAAACTGTATCTGCTATATCAAAAATTATTTCTGAATCTGGTGCTGCTTCTACATCACAAACCATAACTAAATCTGCATTTGAATCTGTCATATCTGAAACAAAAACTAAAACTGCTGGAGCTTCTTCATCAAGAACTGAAACTGCTTCTATCAAATTTTTTGCTTCTTCATAAAGTATCTCCCCCTGAAACTGGAACTTCTTCATAAAGTATCTCCCCCTATCAAAAAGGAGCTTCTTCATGAAACATCTCCCCCTGCCTAGTTTCAGGAAGACCTGAAGCTAGGCCCCTAGAAGAAGGGACATTTGAAGAGGAGGAAGGGAAGAATGCAATTTTAGAAGAAGGATTGTCATTGTTCCCATCCCTTTATTATTAGCTACTGGGAGTTTGATCCTGGTGGTCATGAACTTCTTAGGCTGTTGTTCTTCAAGCAAATGAAGAATGTCTTGGAAGAAATGACTGCTTGAGATAGTGATCCTGTACCTGCAAAATATCTCTGGTAGAGGTGGTGTTCCTCTCCTGATTTAATATGTTAGTTGTTCTTGACCCAGACTACTTTGGGTCCTTTTGTTTTTCCACAAAAATAAAAAATGTAAGATATCTCAGGTTGATCCTTATAGCCTTGTGGATGATATCTCCTAGGAGGAATTATCCACTCAGTGAAAGGATTTTTAGTATATTGAGAATAAGAATTCTGCTGAAATTCAGTACATTTTTCGTTCGACGTCGTTCGACGAAGTGAAGTGCTTTCGTCAAGCGCCGTTCGAATAATAACTATACTGAAGGTCTGTTTTCAGAGTTAGTCGATCTCCGTTCGACGAAATGAAGTGATTTCGTCGAGCTCCGTTCGACGAATTCTGTTGAATTCCTTTATTCTTAACAGCCTTGCTTGAGATGTTTTTATCTACTACTACTGCCTCTTTGCTCTTGGCAGAGATGAACTTTACTGGTGTAAATAAAATATTCTTCTTAATAAGATGTGGCTCACTTGATGATGCACCCAAGCCCAGTCTGCCACTAAGTCTGGCATTCACTGTGCTTGTGATGTTCATCAGTTTGATACTTCTCCCATTGAGGGATTCTTCAAACTTCTTGGCTTCAGATAACTTATTCTCAATGAGAACAATGTGTTCTCTGGAGACAGACAATTCTTTCTTAAGATTGACATTATCTTCACTTAGTTGGTTCATTTCAGCCAACTTATTTCTGAGAGAGATTATCTCTTTCTTAGATTTGATTAAATCTATACAAAGAGCTCTGAATTCATCTTTGAATTCATTTGAATTGAAATAAAGGTAGAAATTACCTGATCACTGTCAATTTCTGATTCTGATTCTTCAGAGTTGTTTCCTGAGGCATTGATAGTCATCATGCAGAAGTTTCTTTCTTCTTCATCATCACTGGAGCTGGATGATGATGCATATTCTGACTCACTGCTTGAGTCATATATAGCCATCAAGCATTGGTCCTTCTCATTTGAATTTTCTTCATCTTCAGAAGAGTTGGATGAAGATTCTGATTCTGTTTCACTCCAAGATTCAGCTACAAAGCCTCTTCCCTTATGCTTATGTTGTGGGAGGAAGGCTTGCTGGAGTGCCTTTTCTCTTCTTTCTATTTTCTCTTTTCTTTCTTTTGGTTCTCTAGACACTCAGGTAGAATGTGTCCAGGTTTCTTGCAGCCATAACAAATAATTTCTTTAGAATTAGTTTTGTCATACCTTGGCTTTTCTTTTAATCTGAGGTCCTTCTTTTTGAAATCCTTTCTGCCATCTTGTAGAATCTCTTGGCTAGAAGACTCATAAACTCCACTTCTCCTGGAGCTTTATCTTCCTCTTCAGTTGCTTGGAAAGCAATGCTTCTTTCCTTCTTGGATGCTAGTGAGGAAGTAGATTGTTCAGCTTCTCTGGACTTGATAAGCTGCTCATAGGACTTTAGCTTGCCTAACAAGGTCTCAGTAGAGATCTCATTAAGGCTTCTGGCTTCCTTGATTGGCCAGATCCTAGAGTCTCATGTGCTTGGGAAGCACATCAAGATCTTATCATTGACTTCAGTGTGAATATCACTTTGTCTAGAGATTTCAGCTCATTGATTATGAGACTGAGTCTATTGTACATGTCTGCTACTGTCTCAGTTTCTCCCTTCTTGAAATTCTCATACTGGGAGATTAGATGAGATCTTCTATCTTTTCTCTCATCTGCAGATCCTTCAACCATGTTGTTGAGGGAAGTCCAGATTTCCCTGGCTGAGGTACATTCCACAACCTTTTGAAAAATGTCATCTGACATTGTTTGTGCCAATATGTTCATTGTTTTGGCATCAGCACTTCTCTGCTTCTTTGAGCTTCTGTCCACTCAGGAGGTGGAACAGCATTATTTGTTGTTGTTGCCTCAGCACTTGTTGCTGTAGGAGTAGGGGGTCCTGTCAAAATAACATTAAAAATATCTTCGTCAATAGAATTCATATACAATCTGATCCTTGCCTTCCATAATGCAAACTTATTTAGATTGCACATAGGAGGTCTTGTGCTTGAGTATTCTTTGTTCTGTGCCATGAGTTTTTAGAAAAATAAAACTCTAGAAAAACTTAAGATCTAATTGATCTTTTGATTCAGGTGTTAGCCTGTAAATAATCAACCAACCTCTGATATCAATTGAAAGTAACATCTGATAGAAGTTGAAAGTGAGATTTAGATCTTAGATTTACTCTAGAGGGGGGGGGGGGGGGGGGTGAATAGAGTATTAAAGGTTTTTAACTTATTTTATAGCGGAATTAAAATATTGATATTTATATGTGTATAACAGAGTGAGTTATAAAAACAAAACACAAAGAGATCACCAGCACAGTACAGAAAAATAAACACAAACACAGAAGACACAAGGATCTACAGTAGTTCCCCAATAAACCTGGGTACATCTACTCTTCTACCACCCTTGGTAGGAATCCACTAGGTTTTTGATCAGGTGCCCTATCACCAATGGGTTTTTGATCAGGTGCCCAAACACCAACCACAGTTTTTGATCAGGTGCCCTGCCACCAACCAGTTAACTTTTGAAAGGAGTTAAAACCCTATACAAGATGGGATAAAGGTAAATAAAAAGTGTTATGAAGTTCTTCTCTGTCAATAATCTGTGAGAACTGAGAAGACTAGTGGATTGTGTTGTTGTAAAGCCCCCCCTGTCTGATAGAAATGGTTGACAGTTGAGGATGGAGCTTTCACTTGAATGAAATATCTTCCTGATAGCTGATGAATCTGAGAGACAATGTTTCTCAGATTTGTTGTTGCTCTTGAAGATTTGAACTAGCAGTAGAATACTGAGAGAATAATCTTGTGTTGTTGTTCTCTGAGAATGTAAGTGCTGCTTGAGGATGAACACTGCAAAATCTTTCTGACTTTGTGTATTTCCTCTAGAATGTATCTTTTCTGTCGACTGATACTGTAATCCTTTTCTATCTTGTTGCTTATCTTTTTCTTTTTCCTTGACAATATATCTCTGATTTGAATTTCAAATCCTCAGAATAAGGAATAGAATAATCAGAATTGATTGTGTCTTGGAACTGCAATCTGAAACTTTAATTCCTTTTCCTTTTCAATAAATGATATCCTTTTCCAATAAGCCAAACGGTTATTTTCTCGAGAGAAGACAATGGAAAGGAATAAAAATAAAATGAAGGATATAATCTTTGACTTATCTGAAATATAGATCCGTTGCTGACTTAGGTTGATCTGAGATCAGAGAATAGAATATAACTGATCTGTCTGAAATTCATCGAGCTGAGATAAGAATTCGTCGATCTGAATGTTGAGTTCATCGAACTGAAGGATAAAACAACTGAATCTGGCTGGAGGAATTGAATTAGTCGATCTGAGAAGCACTTTCGTCGAACAAAGGAAGGAGTTCGTCGAACGCTGAGACTTGAGAAGTTCGTCGAACGCTGAGACTTGGCAAGTTCGTCGAACGTTGGATGGAGTTCGTCGAACGCAGTATGGAGTTTGTCGAACGCAGAAACTTAATCTTTTCCTTAAGTTCTAGCAGTCTAAAACCTTGACCCTTAGACTATACATTGGGGTCAACTTAGTCCTAGTCAACAGATAGTGATCCTAGCCCAAATCAGTAATAGGGTTGTTCCAACATAAGGCAAGAGCTTCATGACAAATAGTCAGGGTGACAGTAGCCGGGATGGCTTGAGCAAAGTCACTGCAAGAAGAGCTAAGTTGCACATACGACACAACATCATTAATGGAATGTTGAGTGCATTTTCGGACCCCTTTGTGGAGAGCAATGTGAATATCAAGGTCTGAGATATCATCGTTGTCAGATCCTTCTGAAGAGGAGAGAACTGACCTGAGAACTGGCAATTGGGGTCCCGGAGTAGTTGGATGGAAGGGAGGACGAGAAGGAGAAGGTGGCGATAGAATAGGAAGGGGTGGAGGTGGACTATCTAGTGGAGGAGCATGGACAATGAGAAAATAGGAAGAAGACGTGGAGTATCCGCTTGGGTGACATGCGTAGAGTTGGTGGAGAAATAAGGAGTGAACTCAAAGAAAGTAACATCAGTTGAAACATACTGTCGTTTGAGAAGATGGTCATAACATCGATAACCTTTCTAAATCATGGAGTACACGACGAAGATACACTTGAGATCAAAGATGACAATTTGTCACGACCAGCGGCGGGAGAGTAAACGAAGGCAGTACACCCAAACACCCGAGGGGTAAAAGAGAACGGAGTGGTGTCCAGGATACACAATAAAAAAAATGAGTCCTTACCTTGAAGAATGGTGGAAGGAAGACGATTGATGAGGCAACAAGCAGTGAGAATGACATGTCCCCAGTAGCAGCAGGGAACATTCATGATTCATTTGACGAAGAAGAGTCCGCGCAACATCAAGAAGATGACGATTCTTCCTTTCCTCCACCCTATTCGGTTGAGAAGTATACACACAGGTGATGTGATGAAAGATATCACTAACCATGCAAAAAGAAGAGAATTGACTGCTGACATGTTCCTTGACATTATCTAAGCATTTTTTTTCTTTTTACACCAAATTGCGCTGCGAATTTTATTATAAATACAGAAAATACAGAAAAGAGTTTAGAGCGTTCATGAAGAAGATACACTCAAGTACAACGAGAGAATTCATCAATAAAAGTAACAAAATGCAGACTACCCCTACCAACCTACTTGGTAGGAGAAAGACCTCAGATGTCCGAGTGAGCAAGATCAAACGGACGAACCAAACATCTACATAACTTGGTAGGATAAGAAGAACGAGGATGTTTGCCAAACTGGCACGCTTCACAGTCTAAGGTGGAGACCTTCATCTTGAAAAAGAGCAAGAGCTGGTGTAACAGACGGAGTGGAGGATGACTAAGGCGAAGATGTAATTGAAGCAGAGAGTGGGAGACGCCATAGGCAAAGGCAACGGGAACATCATCGAGGAAATAAAGACCCCCACATTCAGTTCCAGTAGCAATCGTCCTCTTAGAGCGAAGATCCTGAAACAAACAGTAGAGGTAAATGAGATAGAGCATTGTAGTTGTCATGAAAGAGCACTAACGGACAATAAGTTGCAAGGAAAATTTGATACATAAAGATTGTCATCAAGTTGTAGAGTGGAGGTGGCTTGGACTACACCAGTCCCACGCACATGATAAGGAGAGCCATCCACAACAAAAAAAACAGGTGGGAACCGAGTGTGTTTTTCCAGATGAGGCAAGACACGTGAGTTCCCAGTCATATGATTGGTGACACCTAAGTCGATGAGCCACTTACCCTGTGTGAGAACGTGCACGCTACCTGAAGAGGTGGCAACAGAGGTGGATTGCCTGGAGGCGTTGGTGAGGGCCTCAATATCAGTGGAGGAAAACCAGCGGCCGGTCTCTGATGGAGGAAGAGAGGAAGATGAAGACGCAACAGACTCCATTGTACTTAGGTGAACCTGAGGGCGAAGATAAGGATGTTTCGCAAAACAACGCTCAATGGTGTGACCAGCCTTCCCGCAAAGGGTGCAAAGATGACAGCTCTGATCAGTCTCCCCATGCGGCCGCCACGACAACGGAAGGAGTCGTGGCCTGCCGAATGAGCATAACTGTCAGAATGCGGAGGGGACACAAGAAGAGAAGGCTGCGAAAGAAGAGTTTTGGTGTAGAAATGCGTGCCGCAGTAGAATCCAATGTAGGAGAGTCAGCTTCACCCAAAATTTATTGATGAATCATAGCATATGAGTCTGGTAGATGCAGAAGATAGCAAACGACCAGGAGCTCCTGAAAATGCTTGTGCCGAGTTGCAAGGTCAGTAGAGAATGGTTGATGATGGAGAATCTCTGCGCCAAGAGACTCAACCTCTTGATATGCAGCCGCAGGAGAAAGAGTAGAGCGTGCAAATAGACCAGAGTATAGGTGTATATGTGGAAGGTCTTAACACCCTTCGAATAGAAAGCCACAAAATGATTCCAGGCCGCCTTGACAGTGTCATAATGATGAATGATAGACAAACATTCATCAGAGAGACTATTCGCTAGTCAGGTGCGAAAAAGAGCATCACTGGCATCTTAATCGGCATAAGTAGGAGAGGTAAGATTAGGCGGATCGTATGTCAGGTGATGACGTTTACGTTGCGAACGCAAGAGAAATGTAAAGGAGACACTCCAATCGGGATAGTTCAACCTTGTTAGTTTAGATGTCGTGCCAAGGTTGCCAGAGGCACCGGACAAGATAGTAAGGGCAAAAGCAACGGGAGGAGAAGGCGCGGGGGCGTAGCGGCCATAACGAAGATGCGTCAAGAAGAGGCAGTAGAGAGCCCGTGCGGTTACAGGACTGGAGTCCGCACCAGCTAGAATAAGTAGAAGGATGCGGACGGTCACGAAGCCGGAATCCGCAGGAACAAAGTCCCCCAATGCGGAATAGTACGAGTAGAAGGTCTGGCGGACACTAATAGCAGTTCGCCTGAACGGATCAAAGTACGAGGCCGCGGGGGATAGGATGTGAGCAGTCACTAACAGTAGAGGGAGGGAAGCTATGGTGGGTGGTTACAAAACCAAAATCCACAGACTGAGGAGCAAGAGGAGCGGGCAGTTAAAACAACCGAAGCCCGCATGAACCGAAGAGAGCAGATCGCGCAAGGGGGCGAGCGGTTACAAGAAGCTGTCCACAAGAACGTTCTTCTCTGATACCATGTGAGAACTTGAAAATAACTGAAAAAATTTATTTCCAAAAAAAATCTGAATCTTACATGAGAGCACCCTTCTTTATATAGAACAAAGGAGGAGAGAAAATATATAATTTGCGATGTGGGATTAAATACAAAAGAATCATATCAGGCGGTTACACCAATGATGTCCGCCCGGACTATACTAGACCGTTCAGATAAGCCAATAACAATACTCTGGGCGGTTACACCAAGGGAGATCGCCAGAACTCTAGAGGTCAGCAACACAGGGCGGTTACACCAAGGGTGTCTGCCTATACTCCAGTGGTCAGCAACACAAGGCGGTTACACCAAGGGTCTCCGCCCAGACTTCAACAGCAGCAGCATTAGGCGGGCACCAAGAGTGTCTGCCCATCCTTATCAACCGCAAGGACGCCATCTTGTGCTTTAACATCTATTATTATCGCTTAGCTTACTTTATATCAAGAGTGTTGGTCGGGCTTTTGAAATGTGGTTAAACTGGGTAAGGGTGTTACACATGGAGAGTATTTTAGTTTATACAAAGACTTCCGAAGACCACACCTTCGATCGTTCCGCCTCATCAACGAACCTGGGAGGTTGCTCCATATATATTCTTCAAGAAAATCACGGAAAAACATATTTTTAATATCATGTTGATACATTGGTCAATAATGAGTAGTTGTAAGAGAAAGTAACAGTCAAACTGAGGACATCTTAGCAAATGGAACGGATGTTCCATCGTAGTCAAAAACAATACATTTGTGCATAACCTTTGGCACTTGGGCGATCTTTTAGTTGATCGAGACTCAGAGAATTATCTGCCTTGACTTAACGTATAGATCCATATGCAGCTAATAACATGCATACCAGAAGGCATCACGGAAGAGACGTTAATTACCATGTTTGGTTAAGTTCCATAGCATCTAACTTAGCATGCATAGTCGCGGCCCAGCTGGAGCGGGCCTTGTCTAATCAACAAAGCGTGGAACAACAGTGTATCAAGAGTAGAGATCAAAGTAAGCATAAAAACATAAAAACCTTAGTAAGATGTAATATAAGAGGCATATCTCTACAAGTATGAGTACCTTTGCGAACTACAATGGAAAGCTCGGTAGAAATTGACGCAGGTACAATGACAATCTAAGTGTCAATCTCAAACTCATTTAGTGGTACAGTGTCTAAAGAAATAGCCTCGCCTACTGTGAATAGAACTAGGCACAAGCGGAGAAAAAGATGTCGCATCAAACGGGCGACAAGAGGAAGTACCACCCCAGAAAAAGTTTATCGTATCCATAGACTGAGAGGGTGGTGAATCGAGATGAAGAGTAAAAATAGAATCAAGAGACACAAAAACATATGTCGACTCAGAAGCCTTAGGAAAGAAGGAAGCGAACTCATCAAAGGCAACATTGGCAGACATAATATATCGCTTTTGATCAAGAGAATAACATCGATATCACTGGGTGGTACGAGTGTCCCAATAAGATGCACTTTAGAGAGTGTGCATTATGCTTAGAGAGAGATGGGAGAGCATATCGAACATAGCAAACACAACCAAATAAATGAATAGGTAAAATATGTGCCAGTTGTGTAGGGAGCAGTGTATGTTGTGGTGTCTCCCCTTGAATGATGTGGGCAGGAAGACGATTAATGAGGTATGTAGGTGTAAAGGCTGCATCACCCAAGACATCTATTTTTTTTGGCGTGTCAGGGTAAGTAATCTGATAGATAATGTCACGCAGAAAAGCAGACATAGAACGCGATATTACTCTAGACCAATGTCGGTACAAATACATTTCATATGAATAGAGAACTGAGCAAAAATTTCATTCCACAAATTCTGAAAAATAGAGAACTATTCAAAACTATTTTTGCTAGATACACTCATGTCATACAAAAGAAATTGTCAATAAAAGTAACATAATAACGATGATCTAATATAGTTGGAACCGAACAAGGTCCGCAGACATTAGAATGGACTAAATCAAAATGTGTTAAATTCGTCTATTATCACAAGGTACATAATTGACTCTATGATGTTTAGTAAAATGACATGACTCATAGTCGAATTATGGTACAGGCCCCAACTCAGGACACGTACACCGGAGGATAGAAGTAGATGGTCAGGAGGGTGACCATGGGATAATAAAGATCCATGAGCAGGGCATATACAACAGGAAATGCAACAGTAGGATCCCCATCAAAAACATACACGTCTCCGCTAAGCTTTCATCTACCAATAATATGTTCATAAAAAACATAACTGACGAGGACGAATCTATAGGTAGCGGACAAAAGATGCCCTAACCCTACATGCGACGTAAAAATTCATACAATAAATGTGATGAGACCTAAACTCCGTCTAAAGTAGGGTAGGGTACATGAGAGAACAACTAGACTTGCAACTTAATGTGACATGTGGTAGGATAACTCGAATTCTTATGATTAAATGAAACAGTTGCAATGACCGGCGGAGTAATCAAGTAAGGTAATAAAATATTAAGTTGCAAGTAAATAAAGTCAACACGAGGCAAAATTATTTCTTTAGGGCAAAGTAAGCTTCGACTTTTCTCCGCGTGGAGGGCAAAGTCAAAATGCGCAGTGAATTGATCCTACAAATCACGAGAATAATCCAAAACAAGCAACCACAATCCAAGATATCCAAACAAGTATAGAATAACAACACAATATTTTAATGATGAAAATAAGAGTCCATACAACAATAAACACTCACGAAATATGGGTGTTGTCGTGGGAGGGTAGATCTTGCATGGTACGGTGATGTGGCGTCTGAAATCTGCAGTTTTGGGGCTGGATCTGGCAGCGGGATGGAGAGGAGTAGACGGTTGTCGGTATGAATCTTGGCTGAAAAGGGCAGATCTGGGAGGTTTTGGAGGAGCGGCAAGGTGGGGTTTGGAGTAGAGGAACAGGGGCATTTTTTGGAGGGGAGCTGGGCGGGATCTTGGAGCGGACTAGGAGGATGTGGAGGGGCAGCAGGGGTGGGGTTTAGAGTGGGGGAGTTGGCTAGGTTTTGTGGTGGACTGGGCGGTTTTGAGAGGGGGAATCAGATTGATGCTGGGCATGGGAATAGGAAGGGAAATATGATATGATGACTGGATAGGCGTGGAAACAGTGAGGGAAGGGGTGGCAAGGACTGTGGGACTGTTTGGTGATTGGACTAGGGTTTTGAGAGGGGGAAATGAAGGATAGTGAATGCAGATATCTTGGGGAGGACGAAAACCACCTAGGAGTCATCAACTAGGGCCCCACGGAGTCGTCACCGTGAGGGGATGCTGGATTTGGGGATGATCTCTCCAAAATATGCAATAGCCCTGACGGCTGCCCCTACCCTCTTATTTATAATAAAACATGACTTAGGGCAACCACCTTGGACGGCTATGATTGGTCGTGCACGATAGTTCTCCGATCTCACTAAATGAAACACAAGAAAATAAAACAAATGCATGAAAAATATCAAAACGTCGATTCAGACGCACGGAGTCGGATCGCCGATCCGGAGACACCATATATGACAGGTGGTCAATCAGCCCTGAACGGGCCCAAAATTCGTGCTCCACCACAAGTTCGCGTCGTCTTTATGCATCATTCTCCCTGGTTTGAAAGAATTCATCTCCTGATGAATGAAGATCGAAATCCTCTCGGTGTGTGCCGGCAAAATCGATGAGGGACACCGGGGGTCGTCCAAGTATCGTCGATCACATGGCATCCTCTCCAATGGTACTCCTGTGTCTGGCTGTCTGGCGAGGTTACGCGTGTGTGGTCCACGATATCAATAATGATCTAAAGAATCCAATGATGTGTTGGCAGTCCCGGTGCGAACGCTGGTGTAGACGGTGAAGCCATACACGACTGACCCAAAGGTAGGTGGGGCTCAGAAGTGGACTGGATGCAGGACTGATGATGTGGAGGTATAGGCTCAAGAGGATCTCCATGAAACGGGTCCACATACTTGTGAGGCTTGTAGTATGGTCTGATGTCCTCAAATTAAATGCGGGATGGATACTCATGCTCGTAGGGATATCAAGATCATAAGTATTTGCTCTGATCCTTCCCGTAATTGTATTGGGATCCATTTGCCTAACGCTCAAACTTTTAACAGACCCCTGAAGGAGCCTCACAGCGCGAATTCTCACCATCACCTGCTAGCCGTCATGGAATACCTGCTCTTGCCAGTAAACATCTGCATGTGATTTATAAAATTCATTACCAGTATTCATCACGGGAAGCAGCCTCTTGCAGAAATACGGGGTAAGGTTTGCCTACATTTCACCCTTGTGGTGGGACCCTTCCCCGGACGCTCGCTGCGTGGGAATGCTTTGTGCACCGGGCTGCCCTTTTTTATTACCAGTATTCATCATCCGCCAGACCAACTCATGAAACACATGCAAATGAAGAATAAACGACTCAACAAACACATGCAAATGATGAACAAACGACTCAACAGACTCATCCAAATGATGCAGGCATGACCCACTCTCTAGGGGCAGTCTGACAATGGCCTGAAAGTCTCTAAAATGAGGTGGCCTATCAGGAGGCTCTTTCGGTGGAGTGTAGAAAAACTCATCGAATGTGCGACGAATGTCCAATGACAGTGTGAGACATCAACACTCAAATACGAGCTCATAAAATGTTAAATGTCTCAGGGAACGTGACACATCAAGGGGCTCATCAGGAGGTATGTATGAAAATTCATCGCAGATGCGACAATCACGTGAGTGGATACTAGAGACGCCAGCGATAGGATGTGACCCAAGAGTGTGGTGAGTGTCCCTAAAAAGAAAGAGCTCATCCGGTAGATCAGCAGGTAGTGTGCCCAAAACTCATCAGGAGTGTGATAGGTCATAAGGAAGGCTCTCAAAATATTAGTAGTATGCTCTAGTGTAAAGGAAAGCCCTACATACTTGATGCTCCACTCAAGATCCATTCTCTGGGGCAAGAACAAGGATGATAATGGAAGAGAAGTCAATAACTCGATACTCATAAATGAGTGACTCACCTGAATCTCATCCTCAACAGAACGTGGTTGCTCATCCGGAGGCTCAACAGGGGGTTCGCCAAAGAACCCGTTAACAGGGTCATGATCCTCTAGATGAGTACCATCGTAAGGGGTAGTGTTCCCAAAAATGGGTGAGATGGTCACTACAAGATCAACACTAGGCTCTCAGCTCTCGGTCGTGATGTGGTTCGGGACAATGACAAGGGAAGAGTAGGAAAAGCCCATACTAAAGAGTGGGCCAATATGTAGAGTGTCAAGACTAGATCTCTAGCTGAAGGGGACACTAGATTTAAGTGAGGTGCGAAGGATGGATATACCATCACAGTGTCAATGGGTCGCTCGTCCTCACTCTCATGGCCTTGCTCACTAGTCATACTAGTGTCACTCTCCACCTGTATTAAATGGTCATGATCAAACTCGGCTCCAAAATTAAGTGGAACTGAGTCACATCCAGAAAAGATGAATCAAAATCAGGTGTCGGGTCTCTCATGTCAGTGGGAGCACTACTAGACGTATCGGTGGCTTGACTTAAATCCTTAGGTTTTCTTCTATTAATTCCTCTTAAGACAATCCTCAGGTAATCAAGATGAGCATCCATGCGATTAAATTGATCAAGAACTAATCGCTGAAATTCGGCCTCAGGTATCTCTATTTGCGGAACACTAGGAGGGTCTTGACATGTGATGTGATCCCGGTGATGGTGACATCTATAGGGCTCCTGAGGGTCATCTAGACAATCGTTCCTAACATAATCAGATCGTGTTTGCGGGTGGAACGTGATCCCTACGAACGTGCGACGGCGAGCAAGGATGATCAACATGATAGTATGAGGACCTCTCCGGAGGAGCTATATGGGGTCTAGCATATACGAACTCTGATTCCTCAAATAGTGGAGAAGTGTAACGATGATGACTCGAACGATACTCAACCTTACCATCATAAAGTCGTGGAAAGGTGTAATGATGATAACGTGAAGACTTCTCATCGTGGTGATCGTCTCTAGCATAATGGAATCGTGTCGAGGGGTCGACACGATCTCTGGAAAGGGTGTGCCGCGCAGGAGGATAATCATTGTAAGAACAAAGGGATCTCTCTGAAGTAGCTATATGAGATTATGTATAGATAGACTCGCGATCCCCAAACGAAGGAGAGGAATGACGGCGATAACAAGTCATGGAGGAACCTATAGACTCAATGACTGATTATCAAAAGAGTTCTCGCAACCTGGCTCGAATTCTTATGATTAAATGCAACACATGCAATGACCGGCGGAGTAATCAATTCAAGTAATAAAATATTATGTCGCAAGTAAGTAAATTCAACGAGGCAAATTATTTTTTTAGGGCAAAGCAAGCTTTGGCTTTCCTCCGCGTGGAAGGTCAAAGCCAAAAGTGCACGGCAAATTGGTCATGCAAATCACGAGAACAATCCAAAACAAACAACCACAATCCAAGAGATCCAAACGTGTATAAGATCACAACACAATATTTAATGATGAAAATAAGAGTTCATACAACAATAAAACACTCACGAAATATGGGGGATGTCGTAGAAGGGTAGATCCTGCATGGTACGACGGCGTGGCGACTGAATCTACAATTTTGGAGCTGGATCTGGCAACGGATTGGAGAGAGGAGTAGGCGGATGTCGGTATGAATCTAGGTGGCTGAAAAGGGGCAGATCTGGGCGGTTTTGGAGGAGCAGCAAGGTGGGGTTTGGAGTAGAGGAATGGGGTGTTTTCTGGAGGGGAGCTGGGCGGGATCTTGGAGTGGACTACGCGGATGTGAAGGGGCAGCATGGGGGTTTACAGAGGGGGAGTTGGCTGGGTTTTGTGGTGGAGGACTGGGCGTTTTGAGAGGGGAGGAGTCGGACTGCTGCCTGGGCGTGGGGATAGGAGGGGAAATCGGATTTGATGACTGGTTGGGCGTGGAAACAGTAAGGGGAAGGGGCGTCAAGGATTGTGGGACTGTTTGGAGATTGCGGCTAGGGTTTTGGGAGGGAAAAAAAATGAAGGTTAGGGATAGTAGATACCTTGGGGAAGATGAAAATCGCCTAGGAGTTGTCACTTAGGGCCTCACGGAGTCGTCACCGTGGGAGGATCACCGGATTTCGAGAATGATCTCTCCAAAATCTACAACAACTAGGGCAACCACCTTGGACGACTATGATTGGTTGTGCACGATAGTTGTCCGATCTCACTAGATGAAACACGAGAAAATAAAACAAATACATGAAACATCGAAACGTCGATCCGGATGCATTCGCGAAGTCAGATTGTCGATCCGGAGACGCCATATATGGCAGGTGGCCAATCGGCCCCGAACGGGCACAAAATTCGTGCTCCACCGCGAGTTCGCGTTGCGGTTCCGCATCAATAACCAAAAAAATTAAAAATGGCACTACAATTTAAATCGCGAGTAAGCTTTCAAATAGACATCAAATTGTAAGTCGATTGCAACACATTAACTACAGAGGACAAAGTCATGTCGGAAATAACATAACATCATCAAATCCAATGATCGGGACAGTATTCACATCAGCTACTACAATAGATGAACCACTATGAGTACGATATAAGTGTAAGAATACCAGCAATGTTGGTGAGATGATCAAGAGCATAGGCCAACCAACAAACTAGGCGCAGAGTAGTACATAATGGTTGGATGGTCTGGGCCACAACAATGCTATGACGAAATGTCTTTAGCTGAAGGGATTGCAGTAGTCGATATTCATCCTCAAAAATCTCAAGAGTCTTCTGGGCTCCTGTATCGACATCATACACAGAGCAAGAAGAGGAAGGTTGGGAGGTAAACTTGGAAGACCATTTGGCTTCCCATGTAATGTCCAACAAGTATCTTTGGTGGGCCATGACGTCCACAATGAGTGCAGTGTCAAGTATCTGTATCTGTACCCCGACTACGATCATTGCAACTTCCATGACCGTCATATGAAACAAGGACAATGGAATCAGATGTATTCAAGGATTTCTATAGTGCAGATGGATGTATTTCTACAGTAACTGACCCCGCATTGGTTCGTCAATAGTACACAGTAGCCATTGGTAAGGTAGATAGGCTTGCCAACTCTCTATCATAGTTATGGATAAATTTGGAGCAAGACCATGGTGCTCCTCTCTGGTGGAAGAGATTTCCATAGATCAAGAATCTTCTTGGTAATGATCTTCCACTTGACAAAAATACTTCGTGATATGATGAGTACCTTGCTTTAGTTCTGCTATCTTCACATTTGATGAACTGGGGGATCCATCAAATTGAGCAGTAGGGCGAAGATCCGACAATCATTACTATATTTGTCTTCGTACTCATGACTAAACAGTTTATAAACTAAAAGGAAGGTGAGATGGTGCATACGATGCATATCATACTACATAGAATATTCGACGATCTCTGCGAAGGGTCTTCGACGATCTCTGCAAAGGGTCTTCGACGATCTGAGAGAGATCAATGGGCATCTTGAGTCAATCGATTGATTGTTGAAGAGGGATTGTTGATCCTCCGACAATCGAAGATGGGCTCGCGGGCATGCGTCATGGGTCGTACATGACAAACGAAAAATTGTAACATCCAAAAATTTTAAGTACTTTAATAATCTTAATTTCAGGGTCTGGTCGCGAATATTTTCGTCGGCGCCACCACCTGATAAGGTATTTATTCTCACTACAGTTAAATTTTTATGTGTTACATAATATATTAATTAATTTCATGTAGTGGGAGAATTTTATGAGAATTATTTTCGGCGTGAATTTGGGGTTTACGAGAGTGTCACACTTAATTAATTAGAAGCATTTAAGCAAAGACAGTTTTGTAATTTCGTGAGGGATATTTCATGGTGTTGACTTGCTTACCTAGCGTCAAGAGGTTTCGTGTATTTGAAACCGTCAGTATGCCCCCCTCTTCTTATAACCACGCGCTATGTTAAAAGGCATCGTTCGACCCTAAAGAGGAAACTGTCATTCGACTAAAGAGGAAGTGTCGCTCGACGCTGGAGGAAGCGTCGCTTGATTCTGAAGGAGAAGAAACCGCCAAGTTTGGGATCTTGATCTCCCTCCAGTCTCTGTCATCTGGAGCGCACGCAAAAGCCGCACGTCTCGCACAGTTCCCATGTAGATTTCCATCCTTTGATCGTAGTTGACTAGAAGTTTTTTTGTTAATTCGCCGATCCAGACCACCAACAACTCTCCTTCGCATGTAAAACTTCGGGGAAACCCTGGGCTGAGTTTCGACATCTCCTATGTAGACTTGGATCCAGACGTCGCCAACCACGCTTTCTCGGTAGCATTTCATTTTCTGTGATTACAGGGGAATTAAATTAATGAGTCATACTATGAAACTATGGGAACGCGTAATAAAGAGAAGAGTTAGACGAGAGACTAACATCTCAGAGAATCAATTTGGATTCATGCCAGGGAGGTCAACCATGGAAGCTATCTTGAGGAAACTCAATGACAACTATCGGGAAAGACAAAAAGATTTGCATATGTTGTTTATCGATCTGGAGAAGGCTTATGATAGGGTTCCAAGAGAGGTCTTGTGGAGAGTCTTAGAAATAGAAGGTGTAAATGTATCATACATTGACGTAATCAAAGATATGTATACAAATTCAGTGACCAGGGTGAGGACATCTGGAGGATTAACACAGAAATTCCCTATCGTCGTTGGCTTACATCAAGGGTCGGTTTTAAGCCCTTATCTCTTTACCTTTATCTTAGATGAGCTCACCGGACATATCCAACAAGCATTACCTTGGTGTTTATTATTTGCAGATGATATTGTTTTGGTCGATGAGACGTGCGAGGGTGTAAACGCGATACTTGAATCTTGGCGAGACACTTTAGAAAAGAAGGATTTTAGGTTGAGCGGGACAAAGACGGAGTATATAGAGCATAAATTTAGTAGTGCAAGAAGGTCGGATGACTCCGTCATTAAATTGGGTGACCAAGATATTTGTCGCAGTAAGTGCTTTAAATATCTGGGATCGATAATTCAAAAAGATGGAGGTGTAGATAAAGATGTGATACATAGAATCCAAGCACGTTGGTTGAAGTGGAGAGGCGCGTCTGGATCTTGTGTGATCGTAAAGTACCATTAAAATTTAAAGGCAAGTTTTACCGTACTTCAATTAGGCCAACAATGCTCTACGGTTCTGAGTGTTGGGCAGTGAATACATGAGCAAAAAATGGGAGTTGCGGAGATGAGAATGTTTAGGTGGATGTGTGGTCACACGAGACTGGATAAAATTAGAAATGAATGTATCAGGGATAAGACAGGAGTGGCGCCAATTGTAGAGAAGATGCAAGAAGCTCGTTTAAGATGGTTCGGACATGTACATAGGAGACCATTAGAGGCACTTGTTAGGCGTTGTGAGAGTTTAATCACTAGACATGTTAAACGGGGGAGGGGTAGACCAAAAAAGAATTGGAATGAAACTATAAGGAAAGATATGATGTACTTAGGTATTGATGAGGCGATGATTAAAGATAGGAGCGCAATGGCGACAAAGGATCCATATAGCCGACCCCACTATGGTGGGATAAAGGCTTGAGTGTTGTTGTATAGCCGGTCAGTTTTGGAGCTTGAGGGTGGCAGACCACTTTTAAGACTCCTTTCAATTTCGATTTACTTTTTAGAATCTCTTTTCACGGAAATTAGTGGGTAAGTAATGCATCTCCTTTCGTTACTGTTTTATATCAATTGTGTTCATTTACTCTTAAGATGCACTTTCCCTTTTGTGTTTCAGACAAACCCTATAAGCGACGAAGAGCTTTGTTGTTTGGATTTAAGAGTAACTTAAAGAGAATCATGATGTCGCATCGTGTCTATGAGCGTCGCAACACCGAATAAGAAATTATCTTCATCTTGGCTAGACATATCACCTATTATAGATTAATTGCCTAGGTTGCATAAGAACGTATATGAATTCGAATTACACGGAATATTTTATTGCATGTTAAATGTCAAAAATGCAGGGTAAGGTTTGCCTACATTTCACCCTTGTGGTGGGACCCTTCCCCCGACCCTCGCTGCGCGGGGATGCTTTGTGCACCGGGTTGCCCTTTTATGTTAAATGTCAAATAATGTGTTATGATTTGACACAGACGAAAATTACATTCCATCGTAAGAACAAAATGACTAAAAGGGATGGATGCAACTATAAGTGAAATAAAAGAGTAAACGTGTAATAAGCGTCAGACTAGTGGCATCATGCCGAATACATAATGTAATGATCGTACCAACCACTAGATGATTAGTTCAGGGAGATGAGAGGCACTTCCCTCATGATTGATGGATGCACACCAACATACTCAACCCAGCAAGCCATATGAACCTCAGACATAGGGTCGACGACCCACACTTCCACGCTCGGAAACAATTAAGTGTGAGTCTGTGTTTCGCGCAAGGGATACCTTAGGCCAGGGCACCTCCAATTGCCATCAGAGACTCAATAATCAGAATTGGCTCAGTACATAAATTTAATAAGAGGAATATAAAATTGATTTACCTCAACTTTAGAAAAGAATTCAGAACTGAGAAATCTCTATACTTCAAGAAATTGAAACTATGATTATAACTCATAATGCGACAATTACAGGAATGGTGATTTATGATATTACAGTTTATTTTATTCAATAGTATGTATCATTACCTAGTTAGAAATCATGATCCATAGATTCAATTGTCGTATACTTATTGATGATCGTACATGTTTTACTTATGTCATTTTGGTGTTACCGGGAGGAAGAGTTTTTCTTACTCACTAGTTGGGCTAACCCCGTCTTTGAACATTTCTTTTCAGGGAACACAGGTCGGGAGTTTGCTTAGGACATACATCAGAGTGTCATTTATGTGGTCTTTATTTTATGGTTTTTCCTTGAGCAATTTTCCCTTTTGGAGTTGAACTCTAGGTTTGTATAAACTCAGTGTATCAGACTTATTTGTAATTCCAATATTCATATATGTTCACTCTTACTTTCTAGTTGGCTTTGTGATTCGGACATTGAGGTATTTAATTTCTGTGTACTTTAGTATTTCTGTTATGGTACCATTTTTATTATTGTTGCTTAGTTTACTTCATATCGTATTCGTCGAGTGGGCCCCCAGGTCCCAGAAGGTCAAAGGGCATGCAAGGTAGGTCAAGAGGAGCATTCGCTCAGAGCACTGGGGGGTCACTCGCCCAGGTCAGGAGAGGCAGGCAAGCTTTGGGGCAAGTGCATGCCTCATCCACAAAGCATTCGCCCGTTTAGGAGTGCGGATACGCGGGAGGTCAGGCGAGTGAGCAGGCGGAACCCCACTCGCCCAGAGAGCCAAGGGTCAGGCGAGTGGTGCCCATACGGACCACTCGCCCAGTAGAACCTAGAGAATCCAATGCACGAGAAGTCTGGCGAGTGGTGTCTTCACGGACCACTCGCCTAGAAGTATTTGGTGGTGAAATTACCTAGATACTTGACAATAGCCCTTCGGAACAACGAAGTTTTGCTGTTAGCAGACCAGTTTGGGGTGCGATTAGTAAAATTAAAATGTGAAGTTTCGTTGTTTGCAGACCAGAAGGGAAAACTATATATAGACCCTGAAGGGCACCTTTGGAGAGGATCCAGGTTTTTGGTTTCCTCCTCCTTAGGACATCTTTGGTTAGCTCCTCAGGCTCTCCAAGGTGCCCGACTTCAGCTTTGGCTTGGGAAGGGAAGCGCTCTAAGATCTTCCAGGTGTGTGGTGGGACCTCCACACTGCAGCCAAGGGTCGGTGTCCAGTTCTAACTCTTCGGTCAAGTTCTTCCGCAGGATCAGTAGGTGCTAGCTGCCCCCCCCCCCCTATTAAGGGTCTGAACTCCTCGTTGGGCCGGTTGACGGTTTCAACATTTATGGTGCGGTGAGCGTGGAACGCAGCTAGTACAAGAAAATCTCAAGGAGGTAATATGGCTGGAGAGGATGAGCAGGGCGCCAACTATGGCGGCTCGCCACCATCCGGCCCGCACGGTGACAGTAAGGATGTTGGCTGACTTTCAAAGGGAGGTGATAGAGACGATCAACATCGCTCTTCGCCGCAGCGCGGGGCGAGTTCTCGACCCCAGTGGCCCAGGTCTTCCCGCCAATGGGGGCAAGAGAGAGCGTCCCGGGGCAAATGCCCGGCAAAGAGCGGGTCGGCGAGGCGCCGGGGCGAGACCTCGCCGGACGAGAGTTGTTCCCCAGCCCAGCGAATGCGAGCCCGGTCGTGGAGCTCGTTGGGCGAGTGGGGCAGGCGAGAGCATCCCGGGGCAAAGGCCCAGCAAAGAGCAGGTCGGCGAGGCGTCGGGGCGAGACCTCGCCGGGCGATAGTTATTCCCCAGCCCAGCGAGTGCGAGCCCAGTCCGGGAGCTCGTGGGGCGAGTGGGGAGGCGAGAGCGACGAGTGGTGGAAGCCCGTTCTAAGTTGGAGCTTTTCGCACCAGCCCCAGAGGGGTTCAGGGAGCCGGGCATGGTCTATCACTCCAGAGATATAGGTATATAATAAATTGGTACAAGTTTATTGTTCTTTTCTGTCATGTCCATATGATGTGCTTGAGTACTGGAGTGCCCCAGATCGATTCTGTTGCCGGGCTCTTATTAGACGGTGGGTCAGGTTGATCTCTAGAGAGGCTGACAAGGTAATGTTTAGCTGGAGTGCCCCAGATCGATTCCGTTGTCGGGCTTTCATTAGATGGTGGGTCAGCTTGATCTCTGGAGAAGCTAGCACATTAATGTTTAGCTTGAGTGCCCCAGATCGATTCCGCTGTCGGGCTCTCATTAGACGGTGGGTCAGGTTGATCTCTGGAGAGGTTGTCAAGGTAATGTTTAGCTGGAGTGCCCCAGATCGATTCCGCTGTCGGACTCTCATTAGACGGTGGGTCGGGTTGATCTCTGGAGAAGTTGGAAAGGTAAAGTGGTGATGGAGTGCACCAGATCGATTCCGCTGCCGGGCTCTCATTAGACGGTGGGTCAGGTTGTTCTATGGAGAGGCTGACAAGTGAAAGGTTGTGACATGGCCCCGAGTAGACCCGCTGACCAGGCTCTCACCTAGCTGGCAGGGTCGTAGGCTCACTCAGTGACAGGATGAGAAAGTATGTAAAAATGAATCGCAGCCCGAGGTGATCCCGCTGTCAGACTCTCTCTAGCTGACGGGGCAGACGGTACTCGGAGGTCGTTTCCAAGACATAGCCCCGAGCAGATCCGCTGACCAGGCTCTCACCTAGCTGGCAGGGTCGTAGGCTCACTCGGTGGAGGGAAATGAAAGAAAGTTTCAAATGAGGTTGGCCCTGAGCAGACCCGCTGACCAGGCTCTCACCTAGCTGGCAGGGTCGTAGGCTCACTCGGTGGCAGGGGATGAAAGAAAGTTTCAAAATGAGGTTGGACACGAGCAGACCCGCTGACCAGACTCTCACCTAGCTGGTAGGGTCGTAGGATCACTCGGTGGCTATTCAGGGTGAAGGCATGATGGGAAAGGAAAATCTGAGAAAGGGAAGATCGGCACAAGAGAGGTCGTCTCTCAGTCCCTCTCGGCGACGGTCTCGCAGAGGACCCCGCCGGCGCGTTGGAGGTCCCGACCGCCAAATCTGCTGCGGTGCCCGCCGTCCCGGTTGCGACCAGGAGTCTCGGCAGCGACCGCCTTACCCTTGGAGGTTTTCGAGGGCTTGGACCGTTTGGAGGGAGAATCGGGAGCCGCGTCAGGCTTCCGCTTCTGGCTGTTGGGCTTCGAATAGCCCGGATCTTTGCGGCGGACCGCGCGAGAGCCAGGGCGGCGGCAGGGGTTCCCACATTCGCATTCGGCGGATGTATGGGGAGATCTCGCGCCCCTGCATCATGTGGATTAAGTAAGAAAAGTAGATATAAAGGTAAGCGGGAGCTAGGGTTGAAGCAGTTCGTCTTACCCTCTCCCGGCAGGACTGGCGGGAGCGAGTTAAAGTTCTTCCGCAGGTGAACGACGTCCATGTCGTGCCCTTGGATGAACTGGTGGAGCTTGGCCTCATGACCTCCCAGCGACGGAGGCTTGTAGATCGACTCATCCTCCTGCACTGGCGCGAGAAGGGTGTTGTCGAAGCTCCCGGTGACGAAGATGAACCGTCGAACCCAGTCATGGTTCTTGTTGGCGGTACCGGGTAACCTTGAGGGGGCTCTGGCCGAAGAAGAAGGCTACCCCGCCTTTCGCCCGGAAATTGAACAGCTTGCGGAAGACGGAGAGGGAGAATTCGATCCTCTCCTCACGCATGTAGCAGGCATATGTTACCAACATGGCGATGGAGTTGGGGTTCAGCTGCGCGGGAACGAAGCCGAAATAGCGGAAGGTCTGGCGCAACTCCGGCCAGAGAGGGAGGCGGAGCCCAACCTCGAAATGTTCCAGGGGGATGGCGAGTGTGTCCGGCTAGAACTGATTGATGGGTCGCGGTTTCTAGGGCGGTGCGCAACGAGTCCTGGCGGGACGTAGTCCGCGATCGCCATTGTGAACTCATCTTCCGACAAGTCACAGGTAGCGAAATCATGGTTGGCGAATGCCTGAGCGCACTTATCCCTGCCATCAGGTTCAGCCACCATCGCGCAAAGGTTGAAGTAGGGTCGCACGAGAAATATGGAGAGAAGCGCGAGTGCAAGTGCGAGAGCGGTGAAGAGAAGAAGGAAGCTGGAATGAGTGATAAATGTGGTGGGTGGACCTGGCTATTTATAGGAAAAAAAATAAGGATATCAAGAAGCTTCCTAGGCGCGGGGTGCGGGTAGTGACCGCGCTACCCCGACGCCTTGGGATTCGAGCCAGCCCCACCTTCGCCCCACTCGCCGGCAGGTGGCGAGGGCCGCGCGCAGAGCCCTCTGCAGGAAGGTGAAAGCAAGATAAAGCACAGCGAAACCAAAACATTAAGCAAGACAACATTCGACAAAACATAAGAAAAATCATGCGGAATAGACATGTTTAACATTAAAGACAACAAGATCGTTCACAAGACAAGGCCGATCTCAGCATTCATTACGAAAACAAGAATTTTTTATTCGGTGTACGGGGAATACAGGGGGCGAGTGTCGGTAGGCTCAGTATTGAATCCATTGCCATCGACTGTGACCTCGCCTCCCCATCCTCGGTGGCACTCGCGGGTAATAGTATGCGCTCACAGTGGTGAGTTCTTGATTAACCAAGCGCATTTTGTCCCTTGCCCGCGCGATGTGCCTCCCGGGGGAAGTCCCTTCGCACCCAGCTCCTTGCCGCTCTATCTCTCCCACAATGTGCGAGTAGTCCCTTTCGAGAGCGCTCAGCCTGCGCTCAAAGGCTTCCCGGTGTTCGTCCGTCTGGCCGGCGAGGTCCCGCTGTCCAGATAAGCTTGCCGAGAACCTCCGTCACCCGCTCCTTCATCGTCCTAAGGTCTGCGGGATCCCCGAGAAAGTCCAAAAGGTCGCTGGGAGAGGGGGCGGCGAGATCACCTCCTCCTCAGAGTGAGGGTCCATCGGCGAGGCCTCTCGGTAGCCTGTGGGAGCGAAAGTTAGATAGAGAATCTAGTAGTTCAAACAAGTAGGTTCGAAGCAAATGCAGTGACTGACCTGGTACATATTCTTCGCCTGGGCGCTGGCGAGAGGAGCTGGGTTTCCCTGAGAATGGCTGGTTGGGGGGATGAAGCGATTTCCCCTTTCCGGGGCGAGAAGGTACCTGGTCAGCGACGAAAGTGGTGGCTAAATCAGCGGCGGGAGAATTATGGACGAGGTCCCTCCCGGCCGAGTGCTCCGGCTCCTGTGCTGGGAGAGTCGTGATGGCCTCGCGGGCTGGAGAGTTGCGCGGGACCAAGGATAACCCCGTAGTTCCAAAGGTAGGGGTTGCGGAAGGCAGGGTAAGAGAAAGACGACAAGTGGTAACAAGGTAGGCGAGAAAGCAGTAAATAGCTTACCGGGCTCCGACAGGGTTCCACCGGGAGTAGCTGGAGGGCAGGACTCCTGAACCGACGGGACATCCATAACGACGGGCGGGGGCATGTCAGCACCCGCAAGGTTGGTCTCGAGGCCATCTCCCGTCGCCAGCATGTCCTGCGAGTGATCACGAATATTGCGATATCAAGTCACCTGAATTACCGACAAGACGAGAAAGATCGGATTACCTTGATAAGGTTGTCGGGAGGATTGCTAGAAGGGGGCGGAGTCCCTGACGCAGACTCAGTCATCAGGGGGTCCCGCCGAACCACCTTGGCCCTTCTCGGCCGGTAAGGTGACTTGGGATCCCTCTTTGACGAAAGTCAGGGAGCATACCTGGCAAATTTAGAGGTAGTCTTCTCCTGCGCGGCGGCGAGACGATCCAGCAGTTCTTGCGAGAGTGGTCTCGGCAAAGGCCTCATGAAACGCCATCAAGGTTGCGAGAGCTCAGACGGAAAGGAAAAAACAGTAAGAAGAAAATAGACACTCTCAACGCTGCGGCCTGAGATATATATAGCACAGAGGAGGGGGCCCACCAAAAGATTCCCTCCAGGTCAACAAAGACTCACAGAATACTAGGGGTTGGACTTTTCTTTTCGAGCGTGGATCTCGCTCGCAAAGATCGGGGATTGTGTACAACCCGTATTCGTCGAGTGGGCCCCCAGGTCCCAGAAGGTCAAAGGGCATGCAAGGTAGGTCAAGAGGAGCATTCGCTCAGAGCACTAGGGGGTCACTCGCCCAGGTCAGGAGAGGAAGGCAAGCTTTGGGGCGAATGCAGGCCTCATCCGCAAAGCATTCGCCCGCTTAGGAGTGCGGATAGACTGGAGGTCAGGCGAGTGAGGGGACGGAACCCCACTCGCCCAAAGAGCCAAGGGTCAGGCGAGTGGTGCCCACACGGACCACTCGCCCAGTAGAACCTAGAGAGTCCAGTGCGCGAGAAGTCTGGCGAGTGGTGCCTTCACGGACCACTCGCCTAGAATGATTTGGTGGTGAAATTACCTAGATACCCTTTGAGGGCTGCCAATAGCCCTTCAGAACAGCGGAGTTTGATTGTTAGCAGACCAGTTTGGGGTGCGATTAGTAAAACTAAAAGGCGGAGTTTCGCTATTTGCTGACCAGAATGGAAAAACTATATATAGACCCTGAAGGGCACCTTTGGAGAGGATCCAGGTTTTTGGCTTCCTCCTCCTTAGGACATCTTTGGTTAGCTCCTCAGGCTCTCCAAGGTGCCTGACTTCAGCTTTAGCTTGGAGGGGAAGCGCTCTAAGATCTTCCGGGTGTGTGGTGGGACCTCCACGCTGCAGCCAAGGGTCGATGTCTAGTTCTAACTCTTCGGTCAAGTTCTTCCGCGGGATCAGTAGGTGCTAGCTGCCCCCTATTAGGGGTCCGAACTCCTCGTTGGGCCGGTTGACGATTTCAACTGTGAGCATTCTCGCTTACCTCTAAAATATACTATAATTTATATGTAAGAAAATGCATGCATGAAAAACATGAGTGGTTGATTGAATAACCAATCATCACATCATTTTGTTTTCATTACTTTTGGAAAACTATTTATCTTTTTATAGGGAAATAATTCATGTAATAGTTAAAACTTACAGTATGTTGGTAAGCCAAACCAGAGGGCTCCTTACCACTTAAGGCTAGATGGACTGAAGTCCCAGATAGACCGTAGTCCCATAATGGACCGAAGTCCCAGATAGGCGGAAGCTTCATAGCGGACCGAAGTCCCAGATAAGCCAAAGCCCCATAGTGGACCGAAGTGCCAGATAGACCGAAGTCTCATTGTGGGTCAATACTAAGCTAACTAATAACATTCACATCATCATATGATATGATTTTATTTGACCTCAACGGACCGATTAAATATTCACAACATTGGCTAGGCCATAATATCCCTATGATATTAACATGCATGAGCATTCCAACATATTTTCATTTCAGTAGACCTTAAACAGGATCAATCCACTATTGATTAGGACTTACTTTAATTATAGGCATTATCATTTTCATGAATCAGGAATCATGTGTTAGTCTAAGGACTCCAAGCCTCATTGTCACTTGAGTACGAGAGACTCAGTTTTTTGTCACTCCTAATGTAAGCATTAGTTCATGTCATAGTTTAATTTAGGTGACGTTTACATAAAAAACGTAGTAATTCCACCTAGCTCGTTGTTCTCGCTCTTATAAGGGCTCCAAGAATTATTTGCTGCCAAAAGGCTTTTAGGCATCACCTCGGCGTTATCCGAAGTTATAATACCTCTAGAATACTCTCCTACGATTCCCTGAAAGTTCAGCGGAATTCCGACACTTTCTATCTCCTATCTCTCTCACTTATCCTTGACTTCAGAGAAACTGAAAAAGATTTGAAGTGATTTGAACATTCCATTCGATCTGTATTTATAATATTTTTTTTTCAACGTCACCAAAATCGTCGAAATCAGAGTTATAGAACTCCCAGAAAGGCCAAAAAATCAAATTGCACGTTACTACGCTCTTCTGCAGACGACATGTGGCACGCGAATGGTGCCACGTGTCGCGGCGCTATATGGTGACACGCGGCGGCACGCGTTGTCGTGTAGCGACGCTGCATTATGCAGCGCCGCGTGGCGCAGCGCTGCAGCACCAGAGCGTCGCGTGGCACGTTGTTGTGCAGTGTTGCAGGTGCAGCCCTCAATGGCAGCACTGCCTCTAGCAGCCAACCGTCGGCGGTGGTTTTCAGTGCCAATGAGCCTCGAAGGTTGCCTAGTTACCGTAAAAGTGAACATACTTACCATTGGGGGTTTTCGACGCCGCGATTCCAAATTCAACCACATTTTTTTAAATTCGCGACGATTTTTCCCGAATTTACACTTTCTTCGCCAAATTTGCACATTTTATGTCGAATGTGCACGTTTTCCATAACCCTCAACGTGTCCTCAATCTCCGACAGGTAGCCTCCAGCACTGACTGACTAAACTATAAATCAAATGTCTACCAGAAGTTAAAAAATAATCATCAATCACCTTCATAACTCTGATCATGCTCCCATCAGAAGCACCAAAGGTAATGAGGTTGTCATCTGCAAAGAGAATGTGAGATATAGTCGCACACCAAGAAGAGAAACGGAACCCTTGATTCTCCCCGCCATCTCCTTCAAACGGAGGGAGAGCATCTCAAAATATAGGATGAACAAGAAGAGAGAGGGCAACTTTGACAAACCCCCACCGTAAATTGGAAGAAAGGTGTGTACGTGCCATTGACGAAGAGAGTGGATTGGGGGAGGGGGGGGAGCAAGAGAAAGAACACGCTGGGCATAGTCCGTCCCAACGAAGCCATACATACACTCTCTTGATTCACCTTCAACATCATGAGGCCCTTTGAGCAACAGGTAGTGTCCATGGAATGGTGAATCTCTTGAGCAGTGAACAAGTTATCAGAAAGATTTTGCAATCACTTCCATAAGGCTAATCTTGCCCCAATCAGAAGCATTGGAGGCAACGAGGTTGTCATCCACAAAGAGAATGTGAGATATATGCTCACAGTGAGAAGAGAAATGGAACCCCTCAATTCTCCCAGCAGACGCCCTCTCCTTCATACGGAGGGAAAACAATGGATGTCTAAAATCAATCGACTAATTGTTGAAGAGTGTATGTCGATCCTCCGACAGTCGAAGATGGGCTCGTGGGCGTGTGTTGTGGATTGTCGATGACAAATGAGGGTTGTATTGGCCTTGTTGGCAGACAGAGATGAGCTCGCACAACCCGCAAGTAGTGGTGGCTATCCCTAGCAGAAGACAGAGTGGTTGCACATTTATTTTGTCCCGTAGAGCTCTGATATCATGTAGACACCTAATTGTCGAGAGAAAAAACATCAATGTAGGTTCAAGTCCTTATAATAATAACTTAGATACTAATTCAGGGAAAAACAGAAATGGAAATACATTTAAAATAGAAATACTTAATATTCTAACCATCTCAATGGGGAGGCCAACTGTGGAGTTTTAAAAGACCGTAATCAAATAAAGGATGGCCTTCACAAAGCCGACCGACGAATGAAAGAGCACATGATCTCTACCTGGCAATATGCTCCTCACCTTTTGCACAACAAAGTCAAAGGTGGAGTTCCTTGTGCCCTGCAAGAGGAATACCCAGATACCGTCAGTTCGCCCAGAGCAGGTAACCCTTAACGTGTCGTCAATCTCCAGACAGGTAGCCTCCTGCACCGACCGACTAAAGCATAAATCAAACTTTCTAAAGTTCATCGCATGACCTGAGGCTGCAGAATAGTCCTCAATCACCTCCATAACTTTGAGCATGGTCCCATCAGAAGCACTGGAGGCAATGAGGATCTCAATCGCAAAGAGAATGTGTGATATAGACGCACAATAAGAAGAGAAAAAGAACCCCTCGATTCTCCCAGCCACCTCCCTCTCCTTTATACGGAGGGAGAACATCTCGAAATATAGGATGAATAGGTAAGAAGAGAGTGGTAACCTTGACGAAACCCGACTATAAATCGAAAGAAAGGTGGGTGGGTATCACTGACAAAGAAAGTGAATTGGGTGGTCCAAGATACAACCCATAATCCACACAGTCCACTATGCATCAAACCCAAAAAAGAGTAAGAACACGTTGGGCATAGTCCCAACAAAGCCAGACATACAGTCTCTCCAAATCCAGCTTCAACATCATGAGGCCCTTCGAGTAATAGGTAATGTCCACGGAACGGTGAATCTCCTGAGCAGTGAACAAGTTGCCAGAAATATTTTGCGTCTTATCACACATTCTCAGAGATCAGCTGAGGAAGGAATGCCTTTAACCATTCCATGAGGATACATGAAACAACCTTGTAAAGTGTGATGCAAATGCTGACAGAGTGGTAGTGCTTTGGCTTGGATGGATAAACAATTTTGGAATAAGAGCAATGCTAGACTTTCTCCATTCCACATACATGTAACAAGTGTCAAAAAAAAACTAACCGCAGTTGTAACCTAATTCTGGGCAATCTCCCAATATAAGTGGTAAAAGCTATCATTAAAGTAGTCCACCCATGGTGCCTTACGTTTCAGAAAGTTGAACACACGTTGTCTCACTTTCTCTATAGTAACCCCCTTCACAAGCTGAGCATTCTTTGTAGCTGATACTCTGAAAGAAATTTCCGGCAAGGTCCCAACCACGTCAGGTATGATCGAACCTACTTGTCCTAGAAATAAGTGAGGATCTACATCTGAATTACCTTAGGATCATTGAGCAACTCCTCGTCCTCTCCCTCCAGCTGTAGAATTTTATTCCAACGTCGACGTAGCATCACTGTTGTTGAACCCGGAAACCATGGTTCAAGAGGAGTTCGGGCCTATGGGGGTAGCTTGCACTTACTTCTCCTGAGTTAGAACACTCGGTCAGGCACTCGGAGCAAAGAACCTCACTCACAAGGGTGGAAGACTAAGAACAGACCCCATGAGCTGCAACGAGGAGGTCCCGCCACAAACCTAGTAGATCAAAGAGAGTTTCACCTCCCAAGCCAATGCTAAGTCGGGCACCCGGGAGAGCACTTGAGAGCAACAGACTGTCAGCACGGAAACCACGGCAAACCAGAACCAGCCTAAGGAGAGAGGAAGCAAAAGTGTTGTCTCCTCTCCAAAGGCGCCCTTGGAGGTCTATTTATAGTTTTCTGAAAACGTTTTGCGGATAGCGGAATCCCGCCTTTTGGAACTACTAGATGCAGCCCAAATTGGTCTTCCAACAGCGGAATCCCGTTGTTTGGAAAGGCTAAGTGCATGCGAAAATGGGATTTCTTGGAAGAATGGGTTACCCCCCTAGGGGCGAGTCCACGCCACTTGAGGCGTGCTTGCCTGGGGTGCAGAGTACCCGATGTGACTGGGTGCTCGCCGCTTGCCCCGAACTGGGGGTTGGCACTAGCTATCAGGGGTGCATTCACATATCGGCTATAAGTCTAGCCGATCGGCTAGAGGCGAGTCGACTCTCCTGGGCTTAACGCTTCGCGGTAACGATACCGCTGGCGGTAGGAGAGTCTTGCCCCACCTGCTGACCTTGCTGGGTCCACTCGGCAAACCCGGGGTTGTACAACTGTCATGTGATATAAAGAGGTGTTATGCTCACCCTTCAGAAGGCAACGAACCCTTACCTTTTGCTGCCATAATGTTCCTGCAAACGAAGGAATTTGTAGAACTCGCGCACCGTTCGCCTAAGGACACTCAGATCCACCATTGAAAGCCCGCTCACCATAGCAGCGAAATGATCACCCCATCTAAAGTATCAGCCATAGAGAAGAGGTCGACAACCCTCTCCTTATTCCACTTCCTCGACGTAAGTCTAGTCTTGAATATGAGACAATTCAGCCTATGTGCTGGAGAGACTGCCCATGTACAGCCATGCGTCCCTATCAATCTGTCGTGACTCTTCAACCTACTTATGGTTTACACCACCTAATATGCTAAATTGTTAATATGCAGATGCATATCTGAGAGTAAGGTCACTACAAAAAACTCCTTTTCAACATTCTCGCCAAAGTTAAGTTGCTCGAATGTGATATTTTGGGAAGATTCAAATCTTTCATGTCAGGGATGATCTTTTCACATTTATCAGATGGTCACATTTAATGATCAAGCGATCTTTAACCAGAAAGACAAATATAAACCATGGTGATTAACACAAAAAGGATTAAAATGCGGTAATGACAAGTCCATGCAATTGATAAATAAGATGTCCTACCTTCACCGGTGAGAAGGCAAATGTTACTAAAGCATTCGAGCCAAAATTAACCAAAACTGCAAGACTAATTCCACGTGCTCTTGTTCGCAGCGGAAAAATCTCTGAGACCATTAACCAACTTATTGGACCAAAGGATACCTGGTAATCATATAAACAAAAGAAAAATGTAGGCTTCTCAATCGACTCACAATTTTCAATGTTGTCAGCTAGAACATTCCGAATAGTCTGTCAGCTCAGAAAAAAATATACATAAACTACCGAAGAAAGCATGAGAAAGTTGCACACATTTATTACGAAGCAGATGATTCATGAACCAAAAGTTGATTATGTAGCACAAGTCCTACCAGCAAATAAAAGGAAGAGTTTGGATCATGAAAAGAAAATTATGATCCTGTGTGCTGCCTTTGGATTAATTAGGGCAAGTGAGAAAAAGCCTGAACGGTGCCCTTACTGGTAGTCATAAATTTTGGGTTGAACAAATATTTAACTATGCCCTATAAATAGAATCAAATGAAGCCTAAACATTTTTTTAATCTTTTGAGAGCCAACAGAACAAAGCAATTAGGGTTATCTTTGTTCCGAGGGATATATGAAAGAAAGAAAAATATCAGAGCATCTATCACAAAATCTCAAGCAGAATTATTAATCAATCAATGCGGTAAGAGATTGCACTTCTAATATTGGATGATATAATCAAATATCTTGAGGCTTCCAGTAGAATCTAGTTGTATGCTTGTCCTTAATGCCATTTCTTTTACTTGCTCTGCTTTCCTTTAGTGATTAAATTTTTCATGTTTGTGTTCTGTTATGATACTGTGTAGTTTCATCGGTGATTCATCGACCAAGGTACATAAATTTAGTTATATTTATAATTTTCCAGCTCCTAATTTGATATATTCTTACAACTTAAACATGAGAGGCATCAGTAATTCGCATTGCTGGCAGGAACTAACCTGGTAAGAGCCAACATACAGAAGCAAAGCTCCAACAGCAACCCAAGATTGACCTCCTAAGAATTTGTAGTAAGCTGCAAGAAGGAACAAGGATAGTACCTATATTCAAAAGACAAAATGACCCATTAAAACAGAAATTTGAATACTCTCAGAATTAAAATAGTAATTATATGGATCATTTGCAAGAGATTAAAATGATTTATAGTTATTAGCCTTATCCAAATTGTTTGAGGCTGTCATTCTGAGAAGTTGGGATGATTTGACACCATAAGTTTAAGCTTAAACTACAATAAAGATGAAAAAAACAAATAATCTTAGTGATTGTTTTCTTCTATTAAAAAGATAGAATACATACAATTCCACCGACACCAGCAATCAATAGCGGGCGCCTGCCAAGGTCATCAACTTTTAGAACAGCAACACCAGTCATTAGCAACTGCGGGAGAAAAAAATTGTTATTTACAGTAAAGAATATAAGTCAGAGCAGGGTAGCCTGCACTCGAAGAGTGAGATATCTGACTCATCAACATCAAGAATATAACTCAGAGCTGCTTAGCACCTCATAAAGAATAAAGGACAGGGCTTTATAAAGACCAGAAATTATACAGGGGATATGGTGGCTGGTTGTTATTGCAAAAATAAAAATTTAGGAACATAACTAACAAAAATCTGTCATCAGCAGAAATTTGACCTCCTGTAAACTAACTTCAATAAATGATAAAGATGGGTAGTTTGATGGCTGCAATATTAGGATCAGAAACATCTTTGGCTATTAATAAATTTTAAAAGATTTACAGGAACATAGTACAGATGCAAGGATTAGGAGAATGAGATGGAAATGATGTAATTTGCAAAAATTAAATATTAAAAAAAATATGGGGCTATCCAAGCTTGTAGATGTCGGCCGACATGTCCGACATGTCGGCCGACATGTCATTTTTGAGGGGTAATCGCAACGTTAGCGACACGAATGAGGAAAACTGCGCTTTCCAGTATGGCGGCCGACATGTCGGACATGTCGGCCTGAAATGTCGGATTATGTCGGATTATGGCGGCTTTACGGCGGCTTTACGGCGGCTTAGGCTATTAGCACCCCCCAAAAAAGACAAACCCTCGTAAAACCTAAAATCCCTCTCACCCGCTGTTCTCTCCCGCTGCCCTCGATCCCACTGTTCTCTGCCGCTGCTCGCTCGATCCCGTGTTGCTGGTTGCTCGATCGTGGCTGCTCGATCGATCCTTCTCCCGATCGTGGCTGCGTGCTCCTGCTCACGATCGATCCTTCTCCCGATCGTGGCTGCGTGCTCCTGCTCACGATCGATCCTTCTCCCGATCGTGGCTGCCGTTCTCCCGCTCCCGCAGGACTGTAAGCTTCTTCTTCTTCTTCTCCTTCTTCTGCTTCTGCTTCTGCTTCTGCTTATGCACTGTAAGCTTCTTCTTCTCCAGCTCCAGGATTTCTCCAGCTCTGATTCTCGGATTTCTCCAGCTCTCTCCAGCTCTGATTCTCGGATTTCTCCAGCTCTCTCCAGCTCTGATTTATTTTGCTGTTGTTGCTGTTGTCCTGCTTCTTCTTCTCTGTTAGTGCTACTACTTCTTTGTTGTTATGCTTTGCTTGTTATGTTGTGCTGCTTCCTCTTTGTTGTTATGCTTTGTTGTTATGCTGTGCTACTTCTTCTTCTTTGTTGTTATGCTGTGCTAATTAGCTAATTTTTGAAATGCTGTGCTACTTCTTCTTCTTTGCTTGTTATGCTGTAGTATGAATTCATCCGACATTTTGAAAAAATATCATGATATATAATATATATATAATATTAAAATCCGACATTTTGAAATGTCCCCGATATATCCCCGCAATCCGACATCCGACATAAAAAACACAAACCGACATGAGTCCGACATCCGACATCTGCAAGCTTGGGGCTATCAAAAGTTTCTTCTCATTTATCATCTATCAGGCATTTTAAAATTAAAATATACTACTAATAGTTCTTACGAAGTAAATAATATTATAAGAAGTGTCTGTTATTCAAACTGGAACTTGGGATCCTTCAAAGCATTTGGCAAACCCAACAAATATATTATAGAAATCTTATACATTTGGCCATAGTATGTCTTATTAAAATATACGGCAGTTATACAAAGTGAAAATAAGTTTTTGTTCAAACTGCTACAGCTCTACAATTTGAAACTAAGGCTTAGTGCTTTTAAAACTCTAAAATGGAAAGTTCAAATTTTACAGTTCAAATTCCGCACCTTGAATATCCCAATCACAATTGAAACCTTGGTGGCATCAGAGGCTGCTGAAAAACCAGCAGTCTGCATGAGAGTGAAAATTGTATATATATTGGAAAGCCATCTCAAAAACAAATTAGGAGATCAATTTAGGACATGAAACCTGGAGAATAGAAGCTGCATAGTATAAGACACTTGGCTGACCAGTGATCTGTCAACATGAACAGAAGCTTAACAACAGACTAATTATCATAAAAATGTTTACAATATAAAGTTATAAAATCATTCCTTATGTGCAAAGATACACTAGAGCAAAGGTGTTCAAGTTTTAAGAATTTGAGAACTAGCACCTGCTGAAAAAGGACCAATCCACCCCCAATTAAGAAAGCCTTCAAACTTGCTCCTTCCAACACTTCCAAGAAACTTCCTTCTGGATCTTCTTTATTGTAGGAAGCCTTCAAAGAGATAATAGCATCTTCGATTTGCTTCTCAGATGCTTTGTCGCCAAGAGAGCGGCCTCTCAACTTAGCCAATGCATTTGCAGCCTTCACTTTGGGTTCCTCCAGAGATTCTTCACCCTGAACTGCCCTGAGAAGTAACCATCTTGGAGATGGTGGCAAGCTCCACATACCTATGAGCATCAACAGCGCAATGGGAGCACTGAAACCATACATGAAACGCCATCCTCCAACTGAATTAATTTCAACACTTCCAACAAGGTATCCCAGCTGCATTAACACAAAAATGTTATCAAATTCATCGAATGAATTCAACATGGATCAAACAAAACAAATATGTAGAAGAATATACCAATATACCAAGCACAATAAAGAGCTCTTTTAGAGATATCAAGGTTCCGCGTATTTGGGATGGGGATGTCTCTGCAATATAAAGCGGAGCACCATGCATGGCCTGGTTGAGCAAATAACAATATTATTCACTGTAATGAATTTAATAGGTACTTAAAAAGAACATAATCTATACTAACTTAAATGAACTGAAATGTGTTGCTTGATATCATCTAGTATTGCAATCAAAATTTTCAAAATATGCTTCTCAAAAAGGTTGAATTCATCAACCAACGCCAACTCCACTACTGTAAATAAGCTACTTGCTAGGTATGTATTTTTCACATATATGCATTCCCTCTAAAGTATTATGAGATAAATTAGGCTAAGGGTCCGTTTGGCACGGCGGTGGAGGACGTGAACGCGGTGATTATGAACTGTCGTTCTTGAACGCCCGGCCTCACCTAAGAAGTTTCATCAACTTTTATGTTCAAAATTAGTTTTTTTTCTTGGTGGCGGTCATACTCGTTGTCATATCAAACGTCATATTTTATGACGGTGGAGTTTTGTCCAAACTCACGGGAGCAAAAACTCCGCGCCAAACGGACCCTAAGTTTAATGTGTCATTATTGCTCGGGACAGCAGAATGAACGAATGAAAATAGGAAAATATAAATGTAATCAAACTCACCAAACCAATACCAGTTCCATAAAGAAGCCGGCCAAGTATGAGAATTGAAAGATTAGAAGCATATGCAGTAGTAAATCCACCAGCAATGTACAAGACTGCTGCTGCAATAAGCTCTCTTCTTCTTCCTTCACCAATATTTATTAGTATGATGATCTCAATATATATATCAAATTGTTAGAAGCATAAATTTTACTGACCTATTCAACTGCTAAGAGTCCGAAAACCCCCCAAAAAAGAACCTTGCTTTAAGAAAATAATGAGGAAGAAGATGACAGGCAGCATACCAAGGAAATCTGCAGTAGGGAATGCTATGAGGGATCCAGCAAGAGCTCCATAGAGAGAACCGCTGACCTAATTGCAGCATAAGAGATTCCAGCAATAAAAAGAATCCACATTGCATAATCCAGCAGCATATCACAGAGAAAATTACCACGAGACCAAGCTGTACAGCTGATAGGTTGAACCAGTTAGTCCCACTGAGCTCCGCCGACTGAGGAAAAACATAGAACATAAATCTAGCATATACAAAAATGAACTTTGTTAAAGAGTGTCAACTGGCGGTATGCATCTACAATTTTCACCTGCAGAGAGATGGCAGCGCCAGAGGTGGCGCCGATGTCGTATCCAAAGAGAAGTCCCCCCAGTGCAGGGAAGAGGAACCTAGGGAAGGAATCAAATTTGCGTTCATGAGAAAATCAAACTAACTTGCAGATGGAATCGGAAACACTCACGGAATAACTACAGTGGGCCAGGAGAAAGCCTCCGCAACACCAGCGTCCGCTGAATCGCCGGATGAAGAGGGGGACGGCGAGTGTTCTCCCTGTGACTGGGCACGAAAACGGCGTCGAGAGGGAGAAGATGCGGCTGAGATGGGGAGGTGATGTATTTCGGCGAAATGGGAGGAGTTATTGTTAAAGTAGGTCCGGGAAGGAGAGCGGCGGTGAGGGCGAGTTTGACATTGGAGTTGCGGCGGCCACCGGAAAGCTTTCTTGTAATGCAGCAAGGCTGGCGGCAGCGCGGCAGCGAGAGCGGAAGTCATCGACGAAGCAAAGGTTCAGTGGACAAGATGCCCCCTCTTTTTCAGGAAACTTTTCTTCAGCGTATTTCTGCGTAACCAGTAATCTGAATTTTCTTTGGAAATAAAAGCATAAAAAATTAAGGGTCCTGTTATAAGCAAACCCTTTTTGGTTGCTAGCAAACCAATTTCTACGAGTTATTACACGCGGTTTAAAAATATATTTTGTACATGTGTTTTAAGGATTAGTGTTCAACACAAAAATTGTAGATCTCGTCGAGATCTATAACTTTCGTGTTGAACATTTTTCCTAAAAATGCATGTACAAGGTGTATTTTCTTGTTATTTTCAAAAATTCACTATAGTTACGATCAGGGCGATTTTAGGGCTTTGTGCGTGCATTTTTAGGAAAAATGTTCAACACGAAAGTTATAGATCTCGACGAGATCTACAATTTTTGTGTTGAACACTTTTCCTAAAAATGCATGTACAAAGCGTATTTTCAAAAGGCGCGTAATAACTCATAGAAATTGGTTTGCTAGCAACCAAAAAGGGTTTGCTTATAACAGCACCCAAAATTAAAACACTGTTATATAAGCAGTCCAAAAATTACTATTTGTATTCTGAAAAAAACATAAAATCTCTCTTTTTCTTGGCCGTCAAAAAAATATGAAAAACAACTATTCGAATTATTTCTACATGACCCGAGAGAACTGGTGTCGAATTCGTCTCCATGGATCACTTTCTCCACAGAATCTTCAGCACCTCTATTAAACTCCCCTTGAATCACGCAGGTTCGAAAACAAGTCATTTCTTCTCACTTTCTATTCATCCCTCTCACATAAACTCTAGTCTCTACCGCCAAAAATCATACTTTTTGGTGATTCTTGCTCTGGGAGAACTCGATTTCCAAAAAATTGTGAATTTCTTCTGCTATCGTGTCAATCTACTTGCACAGGTAAAATTTTCTAGTATTTCCTGCAATCTTTGTGTATTCCTTTTACTCGAATCTAGAATTTCTCTTTCTTTCTTTGACCGCGAGCAGCTCTCCGTGATGTGGTGGCTCAAGAGGAATATTTTTGTACTACGACGTGACTTGATTCATGAAACAAGGACTCTGTTTTTAGGGTGCCAATATTTTGGACTGCAAATATGTTTTTGAATTGCGTATATCAATGGACTGCGAGTGGCCAAAATCAGACTGCTTATAACATTGCTAAATAATTATAATGATTAATGCCTCATTTTCTTCGGCCCATGGTCGAGGGTGATGTTAAGCGAATATCACTATACTCCAACAAAGTAAGGAAGCAGTTTTTTAGCGGAAGACACCATTAACGGGTGCACCTCATAATAAAGACTAGTTATCATAGAAACCCAATACTCAAGACCAGCATGAGTAACATCAACATCTATGCTGCGTTGTACCATATCAGTCTAGACTCTATAATTACAGTGAGATATGTAAGCAGAAGGATGCAGCTATGTTAAATTATACCCGAGGTGGCCTGCTGAAAGTGCGCAGTGTGCCTCTGAGAATTCTCTAGAGGGGGGTGAATAGAGATTTAAAATATTTTTATCCTACTTGTGCGTACAGTAAAACCCCTAAGGAATTATGCTTCAGCAAAACCAAGATCCAGAATAAATAATGTACAGTAATTATAAAAACAAAGAAACAGTAAGCAATAAATAAGGGGACAGCATAGAAAAGACACAACACAGAAGACATGCTCCTTTATCTACGTCGACTACTATTCGACATAGGGTCGACTTGATATACTTTGACAGAGGGTTTGAGTTGTTTGGACTTCTAGTCTGAGTTGCGTCGACAGTAAGTCGAAGTTGCGTCGATTTGAATTCGACGCAAATATTAGTTCAACTCAGATTGTGTTTGCCCTGACCTAGACTTGACACTCTAAGTTGAGTGTGACATCCTAAGACATCTAATGACTAGATTACCTTTACTATACAAGTCAAGATTGGGATGCGAACGTGGTCTGCGAACGACACCATCTCACCGATGATCCTCCTCTCAAAGGGTCTGCTACCTTTGATGATTGGGATGCTAGTGATGCTCTGGTCCGCACCTGGCTTGCTAATAGTCTCTCTGATGAGTGTCTTCCTATCATTCGTCATGATGAAACCGTCAAAGCAGCTTGGAACCATCTTGCTGCCCTTTATTCCAAAGGTGCCAAAACCTCCTGCATCTACACTTTGTATGCTGATCTCTTTTCCCGCCCAACCATGGATCCCACCACAGCATATCAAGAGGTTCAGGCCCTTGGGCTGAACTGCTTCAGCATCGTCTCTTCTCTACTGATCTTGCGGAACAACATAAACACTTCCAGGAGCTCCACGTTGTGTGTTACCTTCTCTGTCTTCCTGAGTCCTATGATATGATCCGACAACAAATTCTTGGGGAAGCTGACTCTCCAACCCTTGATGCCACCGCTGCTCCGATCTCTGCCGTTACCTCCCTTCTCCAATGACCCTTGTTATCCTCTCCTCCTCCAGAGAGCTTTGCTCACCGGGATGAACGTGGTCACCCCGGTGGCCGTGGCGGTTCTATTGGTGGTCGCGGACCTCCTCGGTACATCTGTTCTCATTGTGGTCGGAAGGGTCACACTATTGACCACTGCTATCTCAAGCATCCTCACCTTCGCCCCGCTGCTGCGACTTCTCATCCTGGTACTACACAACCGTCTGCTTCTGTTGCTACCTCCTCAGGTAGCGTGCACATGGTTACTGAAGGTAAGTGGCTTATTGATTCTGGAGCAACAAATCATATGACAGGGAACCCTCACCTTTTCTCACAGTTACTAGAACACAAGAATTTGCCCCCAGTTCTAATAGCAGATGGTTCTCCCTCACATGTGTGTGGGACTGGAGTTGTTCAAGTCACTCCAACGATTTCTCTTAAGAATACTCTTTATGTGCCTACATTTTCCTACAACTTAATATCAGTTAAGGCTCTCTCTCAACAGTTACAATGTTCTATTATATTTACTCCGACTAACTGTTATTTTCAGGATCTGTACACGAAGGAGACAGTTGCTACTGGGACTGAGAGTGGAGGCCTCTACTTCCTTGACGTTCTTGCTGCTCATTCTGCTTCCACAGCCTCTGATTCTCTCCATCAATGGCACCTCCGTCTTGGTCACCCTCCACCTCGGCTGCTGTATCAACTTCTACCTCACCTCACCAACGATATCTCTCCTCTCAATTGTGAAGCTTGTCAACTTGGAAAGCACCATCGGGCTTCCTATCCTGCCAAGCATGGTCGTAGCTCGACTCGTCCCTTTGATCTTGTTCACTCCGATATCTGGGGTCCTTCTCCTACCAAGATTGTGGATGGGAGTAGTTTGTATTTTGTTACTTTTATTGATGACTTTTCTCGATGTACTTGGGTGTATCTTTTACAAGAACGCTCTGAACTGTTTACTGTTTTCTCAACCTTCTATAATAAAATTTCCACTCAATTTGGAGTGTCTATCAAAGCTATTCGCACTGATAATGCTAAAGAATATGTCTCTCATCTTTTTTCTGAGTTTTGCATGAATCATGACATTATACATCAAACTAGTTGTCCTTATACTTCTCAACAAAATGGGATCGCGGAACGTAAGAATCGTCATCTCCTTGACATGACTCGCACCTTACTCTTCCAGATGAATATGCCCAAAAACTATTGGGGTCATGTCATCTTCATCTCCTGCTATCTCATTAACCGCATTCCCTCCGCTCTTCTCCAAGGCTCCACACCTTTTTCTCTTCTATATCCTACCTTGAAACCTTTCCCGCTACCTCTCAAAGTCTTCGGTTGTACTGCGTTTGTCCACACTCCTTCGCTAGGTCGGGACAAACTCTCCCCTCGGGCAGTTAAGTGTGTCTTTGTTGGTTACTCTCCTACTCAAAAAGGTTACCGATGTTATGATCCTCTTCTTCGCAAACAATATGTTTCCGCTGATGTCACCTTCTTTGAAGATATACCATATTTTTCTCACTCTTCCACCTCTGTGCCTCCTACAACCCATCCACCACCTCCTCTCATTCACTCCCCACCAACAACACCCTCTCTCCCAACTCTACCACCTCCTCCTCTCACTTCGCCATCTACAGAGTCTCCTACCATTTGCCCTCCTCCTCCGGGGCCTCCTCTCCCAACTCTTGGGCCAGCACTATCTTCTTCCGATGATGACTCTCCTACTAATGCAGTCACTACTGCAGACCTCCCTATTGCCCTTCGAAAGGGAGTTCGCTCATGTACGCAACATTCTATTCATGATGTTGTGATCTATGCTCAACTCACCCCCTCTGCTAGGGCGTTTGCTATTGCTATTTCAGATACTGTCATTCCAGCTAATTATCAAGATGCTCTTGCTATCCCGCAGTGGAAGGCCGTCATGTATGAAGAAATGACCAGTCTTCAAGGCCGTGGCACGTGGACCCATGTTCCGCCACCTCTTGGGGTAGACGTTGTTGGATTTAGATGGGTCTTTGTGATTAAATATCGTGTTGATGACTCTGTTGACTGATACAAGGCTCGCTTGGTTGCTAAAGGTTTTACTCAAACATATGGCGTTGACTTCTTTGACACCTTCTCCCCCGTTGCTCGTCTTACAACCATCAGGGTCCTCTTCTCTGTGGCCGTCAACAAAGGGTGGCAACTCTCTCAATTGGACGTCAAGAATGTCTTTCTTTACGGTGATCTTCAAGAGGTGTTTTTCATGGAGCAACCTCCAGGGTATGTTGCTCCGGGGGAGACTCGTGTATGTAAGCTCAAGAAGGTTATCTATGGTCTAAATCAAAGTCCTCGTGCCTGGTTTGAAAAGTTTAACGAAGTAATCAAGGTAATTTGGTTTGCCCGCAGCTCTGCAGATAACTCTCTCTTCATTCGCAAGACCTCTCATGGAATGGTTGTTCTGGCTGTCTATGTTGATGACATCCTTCTCACTGGCAATGGTATTGAAGGTATCACCCTTACAAAGAAACATCTCCTTCAACACTTTGTAACCAAAGACATGGGGACTCCAAAGTATTTTCTGGGTATTGAGATCTCAAGAAAGCAGAGTTCTGTTGTCCTCTCACAACGTAAGTATGTTATTGACCTTCTGAAGGAAACAAGTCTTCTTGGTGCTAAACCTGTTAAGTATCCAATGGCAATAGGAGATGACAAACGCTGGAATGACAACTCTCCACCTCTACCTGATAGGACTAGATACCGTCGTCTTGTAGGCAAGCTCATCTACCTAACTGTAACAAGACCTGATATTTGTTATGTTGTTGGGAAGGTCAGCCAATTCATGCAAGCCCCAAGGGAATGTCATCTTCAGGTTGCTCTAAAGATATTGGAATATGTTAAGGGATCTCCATGAAAGGGACTTTTGTTTCAAAGAAACAACCATCTCAAGGTAGAAGCCTACTCAGATGCTAGCTACGCTGATGATAAAGGAGACAGAAAATCCACGTCTGGGTTATGTACTTTTGTGGGAGAAAATCTTGTGAGCTGGAAGAGCAAGAAACAAGCAGCTGTATCCAGATCGAGTGCTGAGGCCGAGTACAGGAGCATGACCCAAACTACATGTGAATTGAAGTGGTTACAGACTCTCCTTTTAGATTTTGGAGAAGTTTACAACCATCCCTTGCCAATGTTCTGTGACAATAAAGCTGCAATCTATATATCTCAAAATCCAGTATTTCATGAGAGAACCAAACACATTGAAGTGGACTGTCATTTTATTAGGGAAGAAATCTTGAAGAAACAAATCTGCACTCCATTCGTAACTTCGGATAAAGAGCTGGATGATATCTTCACCAAACCCATATCTTCATCCTTCTCTGATGTGTGCAACAAGCTAGGCATGATTGATATATATGCTCCAGCTTGCGGGTGTAAGATCCCTCTCCCGCACCTGGAGAGCTTCTGGATCTTATGCCCAGAACCGCCGCCTTACGGTGACACTAACACCCGAGTTAGCTGCCTCCGCAAGACGCCGATCCTGCCGGCAGAACAATCAACAGGCCAACAAGAGCTAAGAAGGAAAATAAACAAAACCAAGTCCACAACCACACAATTATACAACAAAATATAAAAAGTCCATCAATGAGTACAACAAGTAAAGGATAGAAAGGGCTTAAGCCCGGTACATATCCAAGCAAAGTACAAAAACTCTCTCACTCTACATCTATGCGAAAGCTAAACAAACTCTGATCTCTCGAACACCTGTCTTGTAGTAGAAGTAATGCGCGACATAGGCTCCTCAGGTCCTGTCTCCTCTTCTAGCTGGGGCTCCCTCACCTCGGGTACCTACGGTCACAACCGACCGTTAGTCATAAAGACTAAGCCGATTTTGTCCCCGCCTCCCCCGCGACTCCTAGGCACCGTGCGGGAGGACGAAGCGGAGGAAAAGCAAGGGGTAATAGAAACAAGACAGGTGACAAATGTCTAGACTAGCATGGTATATATATACTAAGTAAGTAATGTAACAATTCTATACTAACCAGAGTAAGTATGACAACAAATAGTAAAAGACGTTGCAATATAAAGAAGCAGGTACAAGGAATAGGAGCAGCTACGAAAGTAACCTTAACTTATATGCACACACAAAAGCACATAAGCTAAGGGGTCTGGTAAGAAGTAAACTCATCGTATAAAAGAGCCCATACGGATTTATACGATGAGGTCTCTGTTTGTGCAGAAATGCTATGCTATGATGTGCAATGCAACGATGCAATGTTTGTATTATTATTTCATACACATGCAACTCACCCACACGACTCTGTACGTACAGACCTTTAGTTCCCACTTTTCGGAGGTAGCTAACCTCTCGGGCACCTCCCGTCGTGGTCAAACGGTGGCAGAGGAGCGGGTGTCTCCTCACCTAGGTGGGTAAGTCACACTACCAGACCTAGGCCCTAACGTACGCTGTGATACCGGTACCCGGTACTCACGAGCTCCTGCGTACTAAACTGAAATGGCCAGGCAGGGTTTAGGGAATCTGTCCCGTCGGACGCGCAGTAAGACAACATGACCCCCATAAAACCACTAGCACTGCTGAGTCAACGAACTGCTGTCGGTGTGATGACTAAGACAGAACCGAAGACCCATCACATTTTATTCACAAGCAACATGTATTAGCCATTTACTACCGAGCCTCCAGCTCGCAATTCTATATCAACATTTATAAAGTAGAGCCTACCGCTCGCCAGACAATACCAGTCTTATATTTAAACTACGAGCCTACCGCTCGCTAAACTACACTAGTCTTATATTTAAACTACGAGCCTACCGCTCGCTAGACTACAACAGTCTTATATTTAAACTACGAGCCTACCGCTCGCTAGACTACACTAGTATTATATTTAAACTACGAGCCTACCGCTCGCTAAACTACACTAGTCTTATATTTAAACTACAAGCCTACCGCTCGCTAGACTACACTAGTCTTATATTTAAACTACGAGCCTACCGCTCGTAGGACTATCCCAGTTCTTTCTAATAACCCGAGCATACCGCTCGCAGGACTATCCCAGTCCTTCCTTATAACCCGAGCATACCGCTCGCAGGACTATCAGGCCAGTCCTTCCTTATAACCCGATCCGGTTTGGGATGAAAGATAACTTGTCAAGTTCTCCTACTTAACTAGTCTTGTTTATAATTTAGTTGATCTTAGAAGCTTAGAGTTAGCCTTGGACTTCCGAAGGGTTACCCGGTGAGGGGCTCGCAGCGGTACTAGGAAGTGTGGCGGGCTGACACCCCGAACTTCCTCTTCCCAAGGCACTTAATCTTGTTGGTATCTACCCCATTCTACCTGATCCCCATTTTCCTCTCCAATTACATTAAATCTATAAGATGAGTTAAACTTGGCTCTTAGAAGTGGGGGAGTTCTTTTGAACTCCAACACCACCAATTGTGACTGGGTGCTGACTCTCCCGTCATCACATTCTAAGCTCGAGTTCCCTTCTTCACCGAGGAACTGCACACATTCAATTAGCATTCTCAACCTTACTTGGACCCACACTCCTATTCTTTGTCATCCTTAATCCAGGGTCTGCCTTAGATATTTCTCGACTTCGCCCTTGAGTATTTACCTTAAGATGGCTCACCCGGCTAAGGGTAGTTTTACTTCCATATAATCGTTTAACACTGATGAGTTGTTTGTGGGGGCCCTTGACGAGGTCTAACTTCCTTTTCTTATCATTGTAAATTCCTACACTAATAGCTTTGCTAAACGCACCCCAATCCTTGTTTCCCATGATGCCCTTAGAGGTGTTCTTCCAAATAATCTGAGCATTCGTAATAATCAAAGAGTTAATAGTTCTATGTGTGAAGGTCAGTGGTGGTCTAAATCATATAAATCAGTTTTAGTATTCGCAGACCAAATGAGATTGAGCTCGATTTGACTCCTATGGTGCAATCTCGATTATATCATATCCAAATGAGTTCCAATTATTACCATGGGTTCGCAATGAGTAGTGATCTAACAACCTCAAATCCTAAGTTTCACATTTTTCCAAGGAGTATTTAATCATAATTTCTAATTAAAACATATGGGGTGCAAATAGTGATTTACACTACAAGTATCATCTACAGATCTCCATAAATTCCGATAAATTCACAGCAGCATAATATTGGTCTACAAATCTCAAACCCCAAGTTTCACATTTTACAGGAATTATTTAATCATAATTTTCTATTTAACATAAACGGGGTGCAAATAAGGGTTTACATTACATCTACCATCTACAGGTCACAATAAATCCTGATAAAATTACAGTAGTGCAATATTGACCTAAAAACAGCAATGCCTAAGTTTCATGATTTTCCAGGTAATATTCATCCATAATATTCATTTAATACACGTGGTGTGCCAATAAGGGTTTACACTACAAGTGCTATGTCAAGACTTCAATAAATTCTGGGAAAATTACTATAGCACAATATTGGTCTAAAACACCAGATCGTAAGTCTCATATTAATCCAAGGAGTATTTATCTTTACTTATCATTTATTACATTTGGTGTGCCAATAAGGGTTTACACTACAAGTACTATATAATGACCTCAATAAATTTTGGAAAAATTTACAGTAGCATTATATTGACATAAAAACACTAATTCAAGACGATCACAATTTTCTAGCAAATATAAACCCATAATTTCTATTTATCATTGGAGGTGTGACAAAAAGGACTTTGCACTACAAGTACTGGATTTTGACTTCTTAAAATTCTGGAAAAATTACAGTAGCATTATATTGACATAAAAACACTAATTCCAGAAGATCACAATTTTTCAGCAAATATAAACCCATAATTTCTATTTATCATTGGAGGGGTGGCCAAATGACTTTACACTACAAGTACTGGATTTTGACTTTCTTAAATTCTGGAAAAATTACAGTAGCATTATATTGACATAAAAACACTAACTCCAGAAGATCACAATTTTCCAGCAAATATAAACCCATAATTTCTATTTATCATTGGAGGTGTGACAAAAAGGACTTTGCACTACAAGTACTGGATTTTGACTTCTTAAAATTCTGGAAAAATTACAGTAACATTATATTGACATAAAAACACTAATTCCAGAAGATCACAATTTCCAGCAAATATAAACCCATAATTTCTATTTATCATTGGAGGTGTGACAAAAAAGACTTTGCACTACAAGTACTGGATTTTGACTTCTTAAAATTCTGGACAAATTACAGTAGCATTATATTGACATAAAAACACTAATTCCAGAAGATCACAATTTTCCAGCAAATATAAACCCATAATTTCTATTTATCATTGGAGGTGTGACAAAAAGGACTTTGCACTACAAGTACTGGATTTTGACTTCTTAAAATTCTGGAAAAATTACAGTAGCATTGTATCGACAAAAAAACACTAATTCCAGAAGATCACAATTTTCCAACAAATATAAACCCATAATTTCTATTTATCCTGAATGCACATTAATAGGGATTTACAAAAGAAATACCAGAGATAATTACTCAAAAATTCTGATAAAATTCATGTCTAATTGTTATGATAAGGAAATAATCCTCCCAAGGTTTTACAGCAAAATATGGTGTTATACTACCCTTTTATGCCTTCCAAAAATACCACAATTTTCCCTTAATTCAAAATAATTAGGATTAATGTTCCAAAATTCCAATAAATTTCAGAGAGGTTCTTCATAATGAAATAAGGGACATTAAGAATAAATTCCATAATTTTCCCAAGTCATAAAAAGCATAATCACCCTAACCCTAAGAAGGGGCATTTTGGTAATTTCACTATTCCCAAGGTGAGATGATGTCCAATCACTTCCTTAAGCTAACCAGAGGTGTAACAAGTAGTTTAAGGGCTAGTGACAAAATTTCATATCCTTCCAAGGTCTAACTTGGTGGCATTCATTTTTTGACCTAAAAGGGACTTTTTTTAAGTATATAGAAATTAGGGATTTTAACTTCCAAAAATCCGACCAAAATTAAGGGAGGTGTAAATCACTCCCACTAACTCTTAGCCAGAGTTTTACACACCCACTATGGGCCTAAGGGTGGAAAAACCCAAAATAGCACTTCTTGCTATTAACACACCAAATGTCTCCTTACTTACAACATGCAAGGGGAATTCACCCACATGCAGAGATCCAAATGTCTTCAAATTTTATCCAGAGGCTTAATAATATGGAAATAACATGCCACCAAAATTTGGGGCCCATTGGAGCTATGAAACTCCAAAAATTTCATTTATTTAAATATTTAATTTAAGAGAAAAACTATAGGCAAAAGTTCTCCAAAAATTCTGAAACTTTGCTGCAAGGTAATCCCTCTACCCATGCATGCATGGTAAAAATTTCAAGGGATTAGGTCAAGCCATTTAAAAGATATAGCATTTCTAATTTCTGCCCTTCATAAGGAGCAACCCTAGGAGAATGAGTGCCCTGGAGTCCACAGTGCACCAAATCATTTGATTCAAGTGGCAAATGAAAGTAGACTCATAGGGCTACAAAAGTCATCTCAGCCATTTTTTGAAAATACGGCCTCTAAGGCCTTCAAATCTTGCGTGCAAACCTCTGTATTCTCAAGGCAGAATGAACTGGTCTGCCAATAGAGATCAAGGAGATGAAATCAACGGCTGTGATTTCGTCTCCTTCCTCTAGACGACGGCCCAGAGGAAAAGAGCCCTGATCCCGGCCAACCACCACCCTCCCCGGCCATCTGCCGCCGCCACCACCTCCATTGAGGGGTTGGCCGTCGATTGGCGGTGAAATGGTGGCCGGAGGCGGCGGTTTCCGGCGATCCCTGGAGGAAGCCCAAATGGAGCTCGGGAAGGAAATTTTCCATGGCTGCCGACTCAATTGAGCCCGACTGCCCTTGCTAAGGCCCTAGATGACTAGCACAGAGGGAGAGGGGGAGAAATCGAACCTCAGTCGAGCTTGGCGGCGTGCTATCCGGCGGGTTGACATGCTAGTAGCTGTCGGCGGCGAGTTTGCTCAAATCCTCGTTTCTGGATCAAAAGCTCCACTCCAGTAGTGGATTTCGGCTGCTCTCAAGGTTCTGAAGGTGATGAAAGGGTTGGATGGAGGTGGGGAGGGTCGTATAAGGAGCTGCCATTAGGGGGGGGGGGGCTCAGTTTGAGCTTTGTAAGCTCCGCCCAAGGCCAAGTGGATCCCCCTGGCCCCCAATTCTGGCTGGGAATTCATTAAGGAGTTCAGAGGTGATTATGGCTGAGGGAGAGGGTGGCCATGTGTCCACCATTCCCCAAATTCCTCTCTTCTCTTTCTTAAAAGTTGGAAAATTCTGACTTTACCCCCCATGCATGTCACCCCTTTGAATTTCAGAGGGTAGAGGGGGTCATTTGGCATGAGGGCTGCTGGGTGGACTTGGGTCTTGGGCCTTAGCCCCAGGGGAATTGGCTAGGTTCACCAATTTCACCTAAATAGGCCAAATTGACCTATGGTTGGCTTGGTCAATTAAGGTGGGGGCTGACTGTAACATCCCGACTTTGAAAAAGGGGCTTAGCCGGTTCAGTTGAACCCTTGGAGGAATCTAGGCCGGGTCATCAGGCAATCACGACCCGACCTTCACCACATAGAGGTGGTCATTTAGAGAAATGACTGTTTTGGGAAGCATCGTGCTTCGCCACGACGTCAAAGTTATTTATGGAGCATACGTGCTCCGAATCGATTTCCGTCAGTTACGTTAGACTCGTATAGTTGATACGAGTGCAACGGAACTCGTTTCGTTTCGATCCGAGCTCGTTTGAAGAAAACCACTATTTGGAGTAACGACGAGCGCCACAACACCGCCATTATAAAATATCATGCGAACGGACTCGGAATCAACTTCAGATACTTTCATCAGCTCTGTATGGCTGACACGAACTCAAAGGCACACTCCGCGCATTTTTCCCGTGCTTACTTCGAGAGTTGTGATTATATATGTATATAATTACATGCTTATATAAATATGTGCATATATGCTTATATATATATTATATATATACCAAAAAACTAAGAGGAATAAAAACCTGCCAGAGAAACTGAAACCAGTGGGTAACAGTAACGAAAAAACCAGGGGCGGGAGAAGAAACTCGCTGGAGCCATCCGGTTGGTCGACCATGGCTATACAAGGGCTTTCACGGCAAAGTTCAGGACACCGACTTCTCTCCCCCTCCTCGAAGCTCTAAGGCCTGATGGCGGGAGCTAGCTGCAGCTTCACATCGGAAAGATTCAAGCTCTCCCTCTCCTACTTATCTTCCTCCTCTCAGTTCTGGATGAGAATCTGGGGCGTGACAAGGGGAACTCCGACTCCTTCTCCGCCTCTTACTTGAGCATATCTTCATCTGGTTATGGTAACCCTATGCATTTTCTAATTTCTTTTAGCATTGGTTTTGATTTGGAGGATGGCTTGTGAAGATGTTTCTTAGACCACCCATGCAACTATTATTGTTGTAAGGACGTTCGAAGATGGGAGTTCTTTCTTCCCTTCTCCTTTTCATTGGCTAGTCTGGTTGTCATCTGGGCCTCTGGTTTTCTATCCCCACTTCTCTTTCTCTTTATCCATCTTCCGACCTCTCATTCTGTAGATTTCTAGCAGAGGTTCACATGAGGATAGCCCTACAATGTTACTCCTACTGCTTCTGCTACTACTGCACCTCCTCCCGTTACTGCTGCTGCTATTGTATATGCAGTTAACATTGTAAACTTAGAGGGGAAGTTTTTTTTTGTAACTTTGAAAGATAGAGGAAAGGTCCCTATAATTATGCAAAGTTGAAGGGGAGGTCCCAATAAATGACCTACAAGGGGTGAACTATGTGGCTCTTATAGAATCATTCAAATATTTACTTCGATGTGAGGCTAAGAAGAATGACAACCTGAAATGTAGATAGAGTTTTACTCTTACCATGTTTAGAACATTGAGGATGGTCCGGGGAGAGGCTTCTCAGGCAACCCGTGCAGCCATCATTATTGATGGAAGGAGGCTGGGATAGGAGAGTTTCTTCTCTCTTCTTCTTCATCTTTGTCTACCCTTCTTCCTCTTATATCTCTTAATTTGTTTATGATGCTCAGAACTTAGGGGCACTGATAAATTTCGAGCTCACCATTTGATAACTGCCTTTATATTTCGTCAAACTGAAATCACCATTGAAGGGTCTTGAACAAATCCTGATAACACCGTCTTGTGGCATGACCCATACGATGGAATAATGATAACAGGAACATGTCTAAATCATGTTCTGGAGTCCATAAGTTTTGGATACTCTGTTTGAATCATATTTCATGATTCCTTGGTTTTGAGTCTATTGTTATAATTACTTCGATGAGAGTTCATGATTTTGAGTATTTGGTTTCATGTTTCCCATTTGCTATATGTTCACGGAATTTTATTTGTGGGGCTGCTCCTTTCCTTGTTGGTTTGGGGGCTGCTCCTTGTTGAGTTGAACTGCCTCTTTTGCTCATTGTTGATTTGGGGACTGCTCATTGTTGATTTGGGGGCTGCTCCTTGTTGATTTGGGGGATGCTCCTTGTTGATGTGGGGCTGCTCCTTTCCTTGTTGGTTTGGGGGCTGCTCCTTGTTGAGTTGGGCCGGCTGCAGTTGGATCTACTGAGAATTCCTTTTCTTTTGGGGCTGCTTTTTTTTTTATTCTAATTTGGGGCTGCTCCTTATTAATTCGGGGCTGCTGTTATATATTAAAAATGGGGGCTGTTTCTTATCTTTGCTAATGGGGGCTGCTTCTTATCTTTATTTAATGGGGGTTGCTTCTTTCTTTATTGATTTGGGGGCTTTCCTTGTTGTTTTGGGGGCTGCTCCTTTCCTTGTTAGTTTGGGGGCTGCTCCTTACTGATGATGGGGGCTGCCTTGTGAGCTGTTAGTGAGGGCTGCTTTACTTTTCTGTTGTGATTATAAGGGGGTTGCCCTTCATAGCTCACGACAAGGTATGGTAGCTCCACTCTCTCTTCCTCCTCCTCCTCGAAGCTTTATCACAGCGAAGGTCTCATGGCAAGGTATAGATTGGAGTGAACTACTCCAAATCAGATGGAGGTTTAATTACTCTACCTCTCACTCTATATATATATGACAAGAAGGTTGACTCTCTCTCCCTCTACATATGGCAAGAAGGTTAACTCTCACTCCCCCACTAACACTTGCCTCCTCTTTAGCTTGCCTACAAATTACAGTTCCAATTAACTAAAATTAGTGGGTTGGCTGTGAATAGACATGGAGAAAATTGTTGAAGAGAGGAATAGGCTCTCGGGGGTGATGCAATACGTACCCTCCAATGGATGACTTTGTTTATGTGGTGCCTATTAAGAGCTCGAATTAGAAGCCATAAGGAAAATATGGGAAGTTCCGGATGATGGTTGTCGGCCCGCATTGGTTCAGTGTCTAGTGGCGCACTTTGATGGGTTTTGTGAAAATAATTTCTATATGAAGTGAGATTGTTGGCATGACCATGTGAGCTCCATTCTTATGCAGCAATCTCTATATGGAATGAGATTGATGACATGACCATGTGAGCTCCATCTTATGTGGCAATCCCTATGTGGAATTAGATTGTTGACATGACCGTATGGGCCCCATTTTCATACGGCAAACGTTAAATGAATTTTCATAATTTACTCTTCCAGGAGCCTCACTATTAGAGGTTGAGTCGGTTATACATGAAAGTGGCGTTTTGTATGAGGAAACGAATTCGTGAGAGAATGGAATGACTATGGGAGTTGACCACCCATGGTCTACTATGATATACACCTCGTCTATCTTCATCTTATTCATGCTTTTTCTCTTACTCTCGATGCTACTTCAGGTACCAAGGAAGGAAATAAAAGTTCACGAGTATTTTGGGCTTGATCGCCAAACACCCAAGTGATTGGCAAAAGTCTACATGAATCCAGTTGTTCCTTATGTGGGCGGCTTGAGTTTAATTGCCAACCGGATTAAAATAGGGGTATTCTTCTCGGATGAAGATATGGTAAGCTTATAAAGAGTTTATCTTCTCCCCTTCTACTGAGTTCTCGGGTGGATATATTGCTGATTTTAAAGAGTGCCTCTTTTCTCCTCTAATGAAATGTTGCCTTCGAGAAATAATTCCCACGGGAATGAAATGTTGCCTTCGAGAAATAATTCCTACGGGAATGAAATGTTGCCTTCGAGAAATAATTCCTACGGGAATGAAATGTTGCCTTCGAGAAATAATTCCTACGGGAATGAAATGTTGCCTTCGAGGAATGTGACAAGGGATAAAATCGGATGGCCTACGAGTTTTACTCTAAGGCAACCCGCACGACGGACGGTCTGGGAGGGCAACCCGTGCGAAACTAATAGAACTACGTGGGTCTGAGGCCGTATGCAGGATGATACGGAGTACGTAGGCGGTGGTCGCGGGAAGACCGCCTCGGCCCAATAAGAGTCCAGATATCCCCTTCCTTATAATTGTTATATTATGTTTGTGTGTTAGTAGGAGTTGGATTCTGTTTGTAGTTCTAATAACTTGTCTTTAGCACAGGTGACAGGTGCGGATGAGTGACATCACCTATGTGTGGATGAAGCCACGGAGCAGGCCACGTCAGGTATAAAGTTTTGTTAAGCCGCATCTTCTTTTGTTGTGCCCTATCTCAGGGTATATATATATAAGGGCAATAAAGCCTTGATGGATAGGATTTATTGCGGCGGCGAAATCGATATTACTCATACAGGCTTTGAAATTATGGTTTCTGTGATAGTTAATCTTCCGCTATAAAGCATGTCTTCCGCTAAAAGTAACAAAACGCACTCTCTAATGATGTCTTCCGCTAAAACACTGCTTCCTTACTCTGTTGGTGTGTAGTGACTTTCGCTTAACACCACCCATAGGTGTGACGACGGAGTGTTCAAGGAAAGGGGTTGGAGAAGCTAGTTCCTCCACCCTTCGGGATCGCTTCGGCGTCATGCCGAAAGGGTGGTGTGCGATAAAATCCCCCGGTCGGACCGTCGATTTGGGAGGGGGGGGGGTCTTACACTGACCCCACATGGTGGTCATGGGTCCCATGCCACCACCCAAGTTGGGTTAGACCAAGGTGGTGCTCCAATTGGGGCAATTGGTGTGATTTGACCTAATATAGGCTTAAGGTTGACTTGGTCAAATTAGGTCAATTGGTGACCGCTTGAGTTCCCTAGAGGATTAGGAAGAGTTAGGTATGAGGTCAATTGGATCATTTTGAGGCTTAGACATCAGCCTTAAACCTTGAAGTTATTTTGTCTATTTGCACACCAAGGTGTTTTTCACCTTTTCACCATGGTTCTAGGGAAATTCTTGGTCTCTTAGAGCAATGTCATGACCTTGTCATGACAAAGTGCACCTTAGGGGTCTAGTAGTTCTGGGGATGTTACAGCGGGGGAGTGTTGAAGTCATGCGGTCTCAAAGGGTTGAAGCTGAGCGGTCTAGTGCCAGCGGTCTGTGCGGTCTCCCAGAACCAGACCGCACCTTCTCCTCAGAAGTACGAGATCGCGTTATATGAAGATCAGCGGTCTCCAGCTCCATCAAGTAACAGTCTGATAACCGCGGTCTGTGCGGTCTCCCAGCACCAGACCGCGCCTCCTCCTCAGAAGTGCGAGATCGCATTGTATGAAGATCTGCGGCCCCCAGCTCAATCAAGTAACAGTCTGATAACCGCGGTCTGTGCGGTCTCCCAGCACCAGACCGCGCCTTCTCCTCAGAAGTGCGAGATCGCGTTGTATGAAGAACTGCGGCCCCCAGCTCAATCAAGTAATCATTGGATAACCGCGGTCTGTGCGTTCTCCCGGAATCAGACCGTCGTCTCTCCTCAGGAATATCAGATCGCTTCATATGAAGAGAAGCGGTCTGGTCCCCCTGATCTCTCCCTTACGGGGGAGTGTTCGCCAGAGCGGTCCCACGGTCTGTTGACCTTCTCTGTCACACGACCTTCCTCCCGTCGTGTGACCGTCAGTCTCCTCTCCAGACCGCAGAGGTCGCTGTGGTCTCGTTCTCCCTGACCGCCTGACCGCCCAACTCTCTTTGTGTATTGTATTTGTATTTAGTCCCACATTGTGTATTTGGTTTTTCCCTTTTCCCTCCTAATCTATATAAAGGAGGCAATACTCTTGTAATACTTAGTTTTTTGGAAATAAAAATTCTGTTATTTTCAAATTCTCACAATCTCGTAGGCACAATTCATTCCTGTATGAATTATATCTCAGAGGCACAATTCATTCCCGTAGGAATTATATCTTGAAGGCGCAATTCATTCCCGTATGAATTATATCTCGGAGACACAATTCATTAAGAAGGAATTACATCTCTGAGGCACAATTCATTCCCGAAGGAATTACATCCGGGAGGCACAATTCATTCCCGAAGGAATTACATCTCGGAGGCACAATTCATCCCCAAAGGGATTACATCTCGGGGGCACAATTCATTCCCGAAGTAATTACATTTCGGAGGCACAATTCATGCCTGAAGGAATTACATTTCGGAGGCACAATTCATCCCGGAAGGGATTATATCTCGGAGGCAAAATTATAAATCATAGACAAATCTGAAATAAAAGCCAAAACCTAGATCTGTCCGCTCTACTCGAGAGTGGCGTCCAGTTCGATACTATTTAGGGTTGACCTCGAAGGAACATCTCATCTCCAGGTCAACTCTAAATTTATAGGCAAATCTGAGATAAAAGACAAAACCTCGATTTGTTCGCTCTACTCGAGAGTGGCAGCCAACCTCCCAATTCGACGAAGAGACTATCAGTTTAACTAACAAAGGAACACTTGTATAAAGGTGTTATCAACCTCAAAGAGCGAAAGGCTCGCTGCAAAGTCAAGTTATCTCTCGCGCAAAGCTTATTGTCGTTTCTTCCAATCATAAGAGTTGGTGCAGTTAACCCCCTCTAATTGTCAAGTGATAGCGCAAAGAACTTTCAAGAAGAGAGAATCATGAAATAGGATGAAGGCCTAGAGAGTGTGTGTCCCGCGGGACCCGCCGATTATCATTTTCATATCTACAGGTCCTCTCAGCTTCTCACCATGAATAAGTATGGAGGTCTAGGGTGTGTGTCCCACGGGACTCCCCGACTGTCATTCCATATCTAAATGTCCTCTCAGCTTCTCACCATGAAATAGGATGAAGGCCTCGGGAGTGCGTGTCCCGCCCCCCCCCCCCCCTCCCTCCGACTGTCATTCCCTATCTACAGGTCCTCCCAACTTCTCATCATGAAATAGGATAGAGGCCTCGAGATTGTGTGCCTTGTGGGACCCCCCGACCGCCATTCCATATCTGCAGGTGGAGTAGGAGTCTCAAGATTGTGCATCTTATGGGGCCCCCTGAATGACCACTCCCATGTCCAAGTATCTGCAACCTCTGAAGAAAGTGAATATGCATATGTGCGAGTATGCATGTGTGAGTATGAGAGCATGTGTGAGCTTGGCGACTATGACGAGCGTCTTTGAAAGTCGCACCAACAAGCTAAGGCAACGATTACTTAAACTCGCATCGAGCCTATGAGCCTAGCGAGCACTCATCGCATTCGAGTCTAAGAGTCTAACGAATTGCGCAAGCAGAGGAACATGAAAGAAGCATACGAACAAAAAAAATCCTTATTCCTTCATTAAAAGCTAGCATTACATTTAAAGAGTTGTAAGTGAGACCTTGATAAAAATTTGTCCAAAAAATCTATACAAGTCTTGCATGTTGGTGAAAAAGATCTCTGTCGACTAGACGTCATCATCGCCAGCATCACCTTCACCGAGCCACTCTTCATCATCTGTTTCTTCATCCTCATCCTCTTCGCCATCAACATCGACGTCATCCTCGTCCTCTCCCCCCTCATCCTCGTCCTCTCCCCCCTCATCCTCGGCGTCCCCATCCTCAACATCGTCTGACCCAGAAGACAGGATGCAATCAGGGGAATGAGATTCCTCGGCGAGTAATCCCAGGATGAGTTCCATCACTGTCAAGCTGGTCGCCTCCGGTATGAGATAGCCTTCCCGGTTGCTCGCGCGATGCCGCGACGAATGTGCGACATCTCGTCGACATGCATCCAGATTTTCTTGCCTACACTAGAGGGGCCAGTCGTCGATGATTGTTGCTCGGTCGGCCGAGTTTCTAGCTCGACAACTCTTATTTGGATGACTTCAAGAGCTGCTCAGCAGTCTGTCAGCTCTTGCTCCATCTTTGATGTACACCTTCTTTGTAGTCTTAAGCTCTGCATCCTTCCAGTAAGAAAGGTAGTCGACAAGTATCGAGAATCAACGATATTGAAATGTTTCAATCAAGCCGCAATTATCTCATAAGCCTTGCACTTGGCGAATTTCGGCTCAAGCGCGAGGATGGTCTTGCTCAGTGCCTTGATCCTCGCCTCAGCAATAAGTAAGCTCCTCGTCATCTGATGGCTAAGCTCCTGAGACCGCATGAGCAAGCGCGAGGACTGGTGCGTGATAGGGGTGTGCATAAGTAACCGAAGAACCGAGAACCGAACCGAAGCCGAGCCGAACCAGACGGTTCGGGTCAGTTCCCTAATGGTTTGGTTCGGGTACGGTTCTTAAAAAATAGAATCGTCGGTTTGGTTCGATTCTCGGGTCTTATGGTTGGATACCCGAGAATCGAACCGACCCAATTTAAATATTAATTTAATTTTTAATTTATATTAATTAATAAGTAATAACTTAATTTAAATCCCGTGAAATGTGAATCAATGAATGGCTCTCCAACTCTCTGGTCTATTTACTTTTAAATCACGTGAAAGCATGAATGACTCTCCCGTAGTCTAGTGAATGACTCTTTGTCTCCCGTGAAAAACCCTTCCGAACCCTAGCCTCCCCTGTCTCGTTGGCTCACCGTTGGAGGTGCTGATGCCTCTTCCTCGCCAGCTCTTGGTCTCAGTTTCCGACTCCTCGCCGACACGTGGTTGCAGCCTTGCAGGTGCCGACTCCTCCTCACCGGCTTGTGGTTGCAGGCTTGCATCCTTACAGGTGCTTATTCCTCCTCTCAAATCTTCCTAACTGGCGGCTAGTTTCTATCTCCCGGATTCATTTATTTCTTCATTTAAGATTTTCCCCTCTTTATCGTGATCGGAACATAAGTCATTCCTCCCCGCCGATTCATGATCTCGATTCAGGTTTATTTTTTCAAGCATTTAGAAGCTTATGTTCAATTACAAAAGTTAAGCTCATTTTGAGACTTCAAATATGAGTAATTGAATTTCTACTGTGAGTTGCTAGGTTGTTAGATTGGTTGTCAACTTTATCTAGAGGCTCGTGTTTTGGCCATGGAAAGCTCTAAAGAGCTATTCCGACAGAGCAACAATTGAACTCTCAATAGTGTTTTGCACTAGTTTTGTTACCATAATTACCACAACTTGACTTAAGAAATTCACCTTGCCACTATAATAGCCTTGTCCTCTTGTTTATCAGGTTTGTTCAACATTTATTCATTTATAATGCATGGAAGTGCCCTATTGAAGCCTAAAAAACCATTTGTTATTGCTGAATTGTGGCTAAGAAATTTTTTCTGCTTTGATATATGTACACATGCTGGTCCCACCTCAAATATCAGGTTTTCTTGATAGAACACAATTATGAAATGAAAATAGTAACACATGAGATTCTGGTCATAAATATTGGTTTTGCATTTATTTTTTCTAGTGCATCATGTTTACCCATTAAATTTAAGAAACCGACAACCGAACTGGAACCGAACCGACATTTTCTGTTCCGGTTCTACAATTTATAACCGTGGGTCAGTTCCGGTTTCAAAAATTTGAAACCTGAGTGTAACCAAACTGATCTGAGTTGCACCCCTAGTGCGTGAGGTACTCGGAGGTGACATCCTAAAGAGATTTTGCATCTGCACGACCATAGAAAGTGAAGACGACATCATACGCCTAACCTCTATCCTCCCAATCTTCCGACCAAGCAGGCAAGTTGGTACTGAGAGTCATCGAATGCTCGCCCTCGACCTATGTCACCAGTGGGCATCCATAGGCATCCTCCCTGCTCCCCCCTTCCCCGAAGTTGGGATGGAGGTGAGGCTCGCTAGGATCTGAGGAGTCCGCGTCCTCGCCGAGGTCCCTGCTCGACAAGACCATCCTCGCGGGCTCTTGGGCCTTGGCCTTGGCTTTTCCCATTCCCTTACCCTTCTTTTTCTGCGAGGATTCGCCCCCTCTCGCTGGTCTCTACCGCCAAGTCGCCAGGAAGCGATGATAGGTCTATCGGGGATCCCTGCGATTCCTCATCATTGTGCGGTTGACTCTTCGCCCCTTGCTGAGAAGAAGCAGCCTCCTTCGTCGTGGGGAGAGGCTCGCGCGGAATAATGTGAGAAGCTGCAAAAAACGAGAAGACAAAGTTAGCCGCTAGGCGAGAAGAATGCCGAAGAATGCGAGTAGGAAAGATGCTCGCTCAAACAATTTACCTTCACCCAGGAAGATCCACTCCAGTTCGTTGATACATTGTCACTAGAAGATGCCATCTAATTTGTGACCTCGGAAAGAATTGAAAAGTTGCTCCCTCGATCCTTCCAACAAAGGAGGGAAGAAGACGACCTCAGACGGCTACTGAGATCGGCAAAGCACACTTTCAAAGTCACTGTCGCCGACGATTATTTGCTCGCCCCAGCGATGAACCTTATTCGTTGTGCCGGCTAAGGTGCAGATGTGGATGCATAGGTAGACAACACCCTCATTTGTCGCCCCAAAGGAGAAGATCTTCCTGAAAACAGAAAGATCAAAGACGATCTTCTCAAATCGCAGGAAGCAAAGGAAGGCGATGATCATCACCACCCCGTTGGGATTGATCTAGGCGGGGACTATCCCATACTAGCGAAGTATTTGATAGCACTCCGACCATAAGAGAAGTCGCAGGCCGACCTCAAAGTGGTGAATAGTCCTCCAGGAAAGAGTTGAGTCGCTCTGCTTGGCGAGGAAGCCTTGTCGAGTATCCCTAAGGCAGGAATCTCTCCTTAAAGTCATCTAGATCCTTCTGATCGGTGACCGAATTCTTAAGGATTGCCACGACAAAGTTCTTCGCATGACCCATCCGCCGAGCATCAACATCGTCATCCATCTTGGAGAAATACGAGTAGGAAGTGTGAGAACATTGGGCGAGAAGGGAGTCGGCTGAAGGTACTTGGAAGAAGAAGAAACAAGTTGCCGGTTGCGTAATAAATACATACCCCCTATTTATAGGCAGAGACAAAGGGGGTATCAGCAAGCGCGTTGCGACAAGCGAAAGGGGTCTAGTGAGCAACGCAAGAAGTCGCCGTCTAAATCTCACAAGGACCTGCATGAAAGCGTTTAGAAACTCGCTGAGACTACGCGTCGACCTAACATCGATACTCAAAAAGTTGAAGAAGACAAGCTGAAGCATCATCACATAATATAAGATAATAAATCAAAGATGAGATTAAAATGCTCGCAAAATCAATTTACAAATTAATCAAAGTCATAGTCTACATAATCGCCAGAGGCGAGTACACAATGATGAAAAGATTAAAAAACTCCTAAGGCCTAGGGAGGTTCAGGCGCTGGTCAGGAGGCTGAGGATATCGCCCGACCCACCCCATGGCGCGTGTGTGCCTAAAGTGTGTTAGGAGCTTTGCCCACAATATTTTTGATTTGAAGAAGTCCTCAAGTCAAGGATAAACACACTTTGTATTTGATGCATGTGTTTAGTTGTGTTGATTTCAGGTATTAGATAGTGCAAGCCTAGCATAGTGCTAGACTTAGTGTCATCGGACATAGTTTTACCAATGTAATCTCTCATTGTGCAAAACAATATGTCGACCTAAGATCTAGAGTTCTAGACTATGTTAGACTTGTCACTCACTCATAAACAACATGGTAGAAAGGTCTAGAAAGTTGGGTGGAGCAAAAGATCATAATTCAAGAAGATCAAAATTTGTCCATGTCAAATGTCGTCTTGAACAGGTATCAATATCATCTTGATAACTTTAAGCGTCAAGACGATATCGTCTTGAAGATACTTAACTGAAGTCTCAAATCGTCTTGATAAGAAGAAGCAGTTCAAGCTCCAAATATCGTCTTGATAATACGCAGTTCACGACAATATTGCTTTGTCAGGTATCTGTTATTCAAATATCGTCTTGAAGAAGATCAACAAGATAGTTATCGTCTTAACAGAGCTGAAGTTTATACACATCATGTTGATGACTGAAAGTCTTTCATAGAGAAGGTCTCACGCTAAGTAAAGATCGTGGAGATAAAGGAATATCATTTGGAAGCCCTTCATTGAAGATGAAATTACTCTAAGTCAAATGTCGTCGAGATGGAATGAAATGTCGTCGAGAAGTCTACATGACAATTCAGAAGCTTGTTGAGTTGAGAATGATTAAGTCCATATTATCTCGATATGGCTCCCCTGTTGCCAAAACAAATTTAGGATCTAAGTGTTAAGTCTTATCGTCTTGACAAGTTGAAATATCGTCTTGATAAGCTAAACAATCAACTTGAAGTGGTCGTATTGAATTCAGATATTGTCTTGAAGACCACAAGTATCGTCGAGATAAGGTTTTATCGTCTTGATGGCTTTACGTCCTAATAGAAGTTAACTCCAAGTCAGGATGAGTTTGTATCAGCTTGTAAACTCAAATGTCGTCTTGAAGAAGTGAATTGTCGTCTAGAAAACTTGCATATCGTCGAGACAATTCAAAGTTGCAGGAGTTCAAATCTCTGCCGCCACAGATTGCGCCTGTCAAATCGAGCCTTTAAGGAAAAGTATATCTGACATAAAGTCTGATGGATTCTACCGTTGATGATCTCTCTCATATAAATACATATGCGATGTGAAGAGAAAACCCTAATCCTAATATTCAGAATCAATCGAATAGTTTTTTGAAGAACAACCGCGAATTCCAAGTGCAGAGAAAATATCAAGAAGGAAACACTCAAAAGATTAACTCAAGTGCTCCTAAGATTGCTCCATATTATTCACTCTCAAATCTCTCAATAGGAAGTCATATTATTTGATATCTAGGTTTATATCAGATCAAGATTTCAAAGAAGATTATATCCAGATCTGTTGCTGATCCAGGAAGGATGTTATCATCCAACCAAGAAGACTATTATTCAAAATCTATTCTTGAGTCTAAGAAAAGTTGTAACTTACTTATTCGATTTATTCTATAGAATCTCTCTGAGATCTGAGTGTAAGGTCCTGTGTGACCTGAGGCAGAGTTCTATGTGAGCCTGAGGTAGGATTCAAGATTGAGTCTAAGCTGTAGGAGTTGTAAACTCTGAGTTGTAGGATCCTGTATTTGGAATCTGAGGTAGGGTCCTATGTGACCTGAGGTATGGTTCTGGATTGAACCTGAGGTAGGATTCCAGCTGTGAATCTGAGTGTAGGATCCTGAGCTAGCGGATATGAGGTAGGGGCTCAGCTAGTATCCTTGTGGTAGGAGTTTATCTTCGATTTGTAGGATCTACGAATCTGAGGTGTTTTGGTTGAAGTGGCCGAGGCTAGCATACTACTAGATAGGCGAAGGGGGAAAGTGGACTACCCAACTCGGGGAACCACTATAACTTCCTGTGTTTGTGGTGCTTTCTGTGTTTGTCCTTTTAATACTTTTATTATTCCACAATTAGTTTTAAAAATGCAGACATCACCTATTCACCCCTCTTTAGGTGAAGATTAGACTATCACATAACTTACAAGTGGTATCAGATGGAGGTTGTTCAAAGAGAGCTTAACAACTTGAACAAGATCTATAAAAGGGATTCAAAGTCTAACCACCATGACTTCAGGAGGAAGTTTCAAGGAACTAAATTCTATGAAATTACCAATCTGCAGAAAAGAGAACTTTGGCATTTGGAAGGAGAGGGTCAAACTCTTCATGGAAGCCTCCTCTAACCTAAGGATTTTCATAAAAGTTAAAGAAGGTCCATTCATCCATATGAAACCTTCAGCAATAGATCCAGCCGGACAAGTTCCTAAGAAATATAATGAAATGACTAATAATGAAATCATCTTAGTCACCATGGACAAGATGACTAAGAACATCCCGGTCAGCTGCATTGATGATTCTACATTCCAGAATCTGATTCACTGCAAGACAGCAAAAGAGATGTGAGATTCTCTTATTGTGTTCATGGAGGGAACTGAAGAAATAAGAGATGATTAAATGTCTCTTCTTAATCAAGAGTATGAAGCATTGAGGCAAGATAAGAAGGACTCAATCTCAGAATGCTATGAAAAGTTCTTTAAAATTGTGAATGGCTTCAGAACTTATGGGAGAGAGTTCTCTAATTATGATTTGAATGACAAGTTCCTAAGGTCCTTGAACAAGGAATGAGACATAAAGACATATGTTATAAGAGAGATGGGTAACCTTGCAAGAATGGAGCCCCAAAACTTATTTGGAAAGCTGCTATCCTATGAACTCCATCTGAACACAAGGAAAGCAAAAGAAGGAAACAAGCCATCCTCCAAAAATGAATTAGTTGCAACATAATTAAGAGTTAGGTGAACCTAGGTTACCTTGGGTCCAATTCTTCCATTGTATGGAGTGATATAGGAGTATGATGGTCTATCCTTGTATCTCTTTGGATGGGAGGTTGCTGGCAGATTATACCATCAATCTTTCATAAAGTGGCCAACCTTATGACATCATAAACATTCATATTTATTTCTTCATATGAACCTGAGAAGAAGAGGGAAGGGGTCTTGTAAAAGATCCTTGCATTTTATAGCTTTCCTCTGAATCAGTTATACGCTGACTTCTAGTCTATAAGTTAGGGAATGTCTAAATGACGCCTAGAGGGGGTGAATAGCTGATGTCCTCATTTTAGTTTCAGAGCAGAATAATAAAACAATTGCAGAAATAAACAGAACACACAACACAAACACAGAGATATATAGTGGTTCCTCAATAAGGGTACTCCATTTTCGCCCTCCGCCTATCTAGAAGTGTGCTAGCCTCGGTAACTCCAACAAAACTCAGATCAATAAATGATCATACACACAAAGATAGTTCTCCTACGTCATGAACACTAATTGGTTCCCTACCTCAAATCCCCTAGCTCAGGATCCTACCTCAGATTCCACAGGAGGAATCCAACCTCAGGTTCACAATAAAATACTATCTCAGATTTCAGAGAAATCCTACAACAGTATTTTTTACAATAATGTTTTATATTTTTTCTGTACTTAAAAGATAAATCTTGAATGATGTTGAGTCTTCTTGAAGCTTGATGAGAATAGCTTCTACTGGATCAGAAACCAGATCTGGAAAAATGTCTTCTCTAAGAGACGGCTTGTTGAACAGAGAGAAGAACCTTTACCTTGGAAGATGATGGATCCAATCTTGATCTTCTATTAGAGAACCTTTCTTGCTCAAATGAAAATGAGTAATTGAAAAACCTTTGAGAAAATCTAGAGCTGAAGAATAAATCAACTTGAAAATTGGCTCCTTCGGAATCTTGTTCTCTTGACTTAGAAAAATCTGTCGACTTAGGGTTCACGAGAAAGATTTTGAGTGTATATCCAAGATTAGGGTTTGTCATATGAATCTCTTCATTATATATAAGATTTAGACAATCAACGGTCAAATTCAAGAGAATTAATGACAAAAATCTGATTCCTTAACCGACAGCTCTGATTGGCGCAATCAGCGGTGGCCTTGACTTGAATTTCTGAAGATGTGAATGGTCACGTCGATATGGAAGTCTTCAAGTCGATATAGAATGCTTCTAGTCGATATTGACTTCTTCTGGACGATAATATACATATCTAGCTGATATGAAATATATCTAGTCAATATTTAAACCGAATATCAAAACTCTAGACAACAAGAATGATTGAGTCAAAATTCCCCTTGTCAAGTCGACATGACTTATTCAACAGAATCTAAGCTTAGCCAAGTCGATGTGAATCATATCTAGTCGACATGAACTAAGATTGTTGGAACATGGTTTTCCACATCTCTTTGGTTTGAGAATAACAAATCTCATATAATATTTGATCAAGTTTGTCTTGTGTTTATAGTGTGCATGAACTCACATGTATGACACTAGGATACTACAAGCTGAATGGGAAATTGATCAAGGGAAAACATGCAAAGTGACCACTAACACGTGGCATTAGCACTAACACTGGCGTTAATGTTTGGTCGATATTGATCTCGTAGCTGATGCTGGTCTAGACAACATGGGAGGCTTCTCGACGATATGCCCTACTGCTGGGTGCTATCACTAATGTCAGGCATTAACCTTTGAATATGGAAGCGCGCCAAATGAAAATTCAAGTGCAAATGTTGCGGAGGGAATCAAGGAGAGTACATTTGGAAAGGAGCTATCACCGAGCGGTATCAATAACACTGGGATGCTAGGAGGTGATCGATATGGATGATACGTGATTGCAGAAGTAGATCGAGAATAAAATATTGATTGCGCCAATGGTATCACTAATGCAGAGCATTAACATTGCCTAAAATGAAAGTTGCCTAAATTACAGACCACTTTCCCAACTTGAGGATATGCGCGCCAAAATTTTGCCTTAATTGGTACCGCCAGGCGTTATCGATAACGTCAGGCGGTAGGTCTACAACTCTATAAAAAGCAGTTTTCTTCCTCTCCTTCCTCCATTTGGACACCCTAATTCCACCACTCTGAGACACTTGAGAGGGTACTTATTCCAGACAACCCAAGCACTCCCACGTAAATCAAAAGAAGGATTTTGAAGGAAGATTCATCACGCTTATTCAACGCGAAGAACGACGCATCGACAACGCTGATCTCCTGTGTTTCTTCTCCATCTCCTTCATAAATCTATATAGGGAGTTTTATTTTTAGAATTCTTATTTATATCTTGTATTCTCTTTTGTTTACCCATAGAGAATTCGCCGAAGTTGTTGGTCACTAGGCCCTTATATGCTTAGGGGAAATTTGCCTCGTGTGTTGGCAACTAGGTATAGAGGATTAGATCTAGGGGTGCTCGAGGCCTTATCGGGGATAGGCTAGAGCGGATTGAGGTTTTATCTTGGTACCGATAGGCTAAAGCCAATCGGTCCTTGGGAGAAGGGTCGGTATAGAAAACAAAAAGAGAATTTTATTAATCGCCTTGATCTTAGCATCATAGAGATCAAAGTTTTGTAATCCTCTTTATTGAAATAAAAATCATGTCTTTCATTGTTTCATCAAATTGATTTTATTTTATTTAAAGGATTCAAAGCAAAATATTTATAGCCTAACTTTCCGAAAGGATCAACCTCAACAAGCTAATGCCATGCGGTAACAGCTACAACTTGCAATAGGTAACAAAGATTGAACATTTCCTTCTTCATCATTATTAAAATAATTTTCTCGGATAAGTGAAGTTTTTCAAGACAACATTTTGAAAAACATATTTAGAACTAAATTTATAAAAGCCCTTATTCACCCCCCCACTCCTGCTCTAAGGGCGCCATTTGTTCCAACAAGTGGTATCAGAGCTAGGTTATTCCAAAACAGCTTCACCACCGGGAAAAATGGTGCTTCATGATCTCGCATCCATTAGAGTGGATGAATTTTTTTAATGAAAAATCATTAGCACCGCCTTTATTTCAAGGTATAAATTATATAGGGTGGAAATTAGTAATGCAAAATTTTCTTAAATGCTTAGATGTAGATGTTTGGAATATTACTATTAAAAAGCCCCCAAGTGTTCTAAGTAGAAACAAATGTTCTTTAAACGCTAAATTAATGAATATTTTATATTGTGCATTTGACAAAAATATTTTCAAACTTATTTATACTTTACCTACTGCTTATGAGATTTGAAATTTTCTTGAAGGAACTTATGATTCTCCTTCTATAAGTATGGAACAATCACAAGAATTGGAGAATATGTAAGCTTGCATAAGTATTCAAGAAATATCCTCTCTTGATGGATCCATGAAATGCACATCAAGCGGAAGGGAAGATGACAAATCATCAATGGAAAAAAAGGAATGTCAGGAAGAAGAAGATGTCAAATGTGTTGGAACATGGTTTTCCGCATCCCTTTGATTTGAGAATAACAAATCCTACTTGTATTTGATCATGATTGCCATTATATTTTTAGCATGCAAGCTTGAACAGATATGACACTAGGATGCTACATTATTGGTCTGGACCTGCCCATAAGTTGAAAAGTGGAATGATGTCTAAAGCTAGGCGTTAGGACTTAACACTGGCATTGACTCTTGTTCCCACCAAAATAAATTTGGCAAGGAGGGAAGCTATCGTGATTGAAGGAGCACTTTAGGAATAATCTGACATAATGCCATCGTTAGCCTCAACACCAGCGTTAGGGTTGCCTAAAATGAATGTTTCCTAAAGTACAGTATCTCCTTCCTGTTTTGAAGATCTGATCCATCAAAACATTTCTATACTAGGTCAACGCCAGGCATTAGCCTTAATGCCGACGTTAGCTGCCAGTCCTATAAATAGGTGGATTTCGTCTTCTTCAACTACTGATCATATAGATCCCTATTCCAGCACTTCTGAAATTTTGCAAGGGCCGTATTTTTCCAGACCACCATCTCCCACACAAATTCAAGAGAAGAATTCAAGGAGGATCGGATCAACGCTTACACAACGCGAAGAACTCACGCTTCGACTTAGATGATATTCAGCGAACCTTCGCCATATCCAGAATTCTTCTTAGGGAGTTTTTATTTGTGGTTTTGTATTTCTATTTGTAACTCTTTTATTATCATCGTGAAGTAAATTCGCCTCGTGTTGGCGACTAGGTCTGGGTAGGACTTAGAGAGGAATTTGCCTCATGTTGGCGATTGGGTCTAGGGAGTAGATCTAGGGGGTGCTCGAGGCCTTTCTGGGGATAGAAGGGCTAGAGCGGCTTGAGGCTGTATCTGGAGAGAGATTGGCTAAAGCCAACCAGTTCTTAGTGAGAAGAGTCGGTATAAAAAAAGGAGTATTTCATACTTCGCCTTGGATTTCTAGCGTGATAGAAATCAGATTTTGTAACAAAATTTTATTAATGATAATCATGTCTTTTTCTAGTTAATAAAATTGATTTATCACTCTTTGTTTTTGATTCACTCTTATTAAAATAAATATCAAAAGTTTTCTATAAAACTTAAAGTTTTCTAAAACCCTTATTCACTCCCCCTTCTAAGGGCACCTCGAGATCCAACAAGTGGTATCAGAGACAGGTTATTCCAATACGGTCTAACAACCGGGAATAATGGCGCTCCGTGATCTCGCTTTCCATGAGGGGCAAGGAATAAGTAGACCTCCACTTTTCTCCGGAACCGACTATAACTATTGGAGAACGCGAATGCGTTACTTTCTAATTAATTTAGGTCTAGACGTCTGGGCTAGTGTCGATACACCGTATACCACTCCTACTTATGTTGTTGGAGAGGTAACCATGGAAAAGCCTAGAGATAGATGGGACGATGAAGATAAAAATAAATGTAAAAATAATGTTAAAGCTATGAATGCTTTATTTTGCGCATTAGATAGGACTGAATTTAATAGAGTTTGTGTTTGTGAAACTGCTTATGACATTTGGAATTTACTAGAAATAACTCATGATGGTACCTCCCAGGTTAAAGACTTAAAGCTCTTCCAACTGGAATCGGAGTTTGAAAGATTCAGAATGGATCTAGATGAGGATGTGGACTCGATGTACACACGTTTTACCAAGATCGTAAACCCCTCAAAGATCCTTGGAAAAACCTTTTCGAATGGTGACTTGGTAAGTAAGATCCTTCGATCTCTCCCTCCGAAGTTCAATCCAAAGGTGACAGCTATTTCAGAATCGCATGATCTAAGACGGCTCCAGATTGAGAGCCTCATTGGGAATCTCAAAACCCATGAGTTAGAACTCAAAATCCAAAATGAAGAATACAACAAAGAGCCAAAGAAGAAAGTCATGACACTAAAGTCAAGGAAAGAGGATGACAACGAGGAAGAGTATGAGGAGAGTCTTTTTGTGCAAAATTTCACAAAGTTCATTAAGAATCCAGAAAAAAGGAATACTTTCCGTAAGTACTTCCAAAAAGGCTCATCCTCCAAAAGAGAGAAAAAAGAAAAATCAAGCGACGACGATGAAGAGCGACTTCCTCCCGAGTGCTTCCATTGCTGGAAGACCGGGCATATAAGAATCCATTGCCCAAAGTACTTGAAAGAACAAAAAGAAAAGCGGCATAAAGGAAGAGAAAAGAAGAAGGTTTTGAAGGCTGCAACGTGGGATGACTCTTCATCCGAAAGTTCAAAGGAGTCAACTTCGAGCGATAATGATGAGGCAAATCTATGTCTCATGGGGAGGAGCCATGAATCAACAGACGACGATTGCAGTGTCCAAAGCGACACTGAGGTAATTCCCAATACTTACGATGACCTTTTTATTGAGTACATGAAAACTTGCAAATTTTTTAGTAAAAGTCTAAAAGATCTTGATCTTCTAAAAACTGAAAATAAAATTCTTTTAAAACAAAATCAAAAATTAAATAAGGAAATATAAACTTTGGAAAAAGAGATAGGTTATAGCCAAGAAAATGATCATAACTTAGCAAGAACAAAAGAACTAGAAAATGATCTTTCTAAGACTCTCTCCGTTATCGAATCTCTCACAAAACAAAAGGGAGACTTATAAAGAAGTTTAAAAAATTCTCTTTCTCAAACAGAAAATGAAAAGAATTTTTTTGCAAAAAGGTGTGAAAATTTAGTAAGTGCAAATTTCGCCTTAAAAGCCCGAATCGATGATCTTAATATGGTAATAAACAAATTTGGGGTTGGCCAAAAATCACTGGACATAATTTTGGGCAACCAGTGCTATGGTTCTGCAAAGTTTGGGCTGGGTTATGGTTCGAGAAGCTACCGCCCAGCGTTAACTTCTAACGTTGGTGTTAGCTCTAGTTCTAGAAACCAAAATTCTTTTTATAATAATAATTCTATCACCCCTTCTGCATCTGTGTCCACCAGTAAGGGTCAACAAAATTTTCTGAAAAAGGTCTCATCCCCTTATGTTGCGTGTGCAAATTGTTTGTTGTTCGGACACACCACGGACTCTTGCAGGAAGAAGGGAAAACGCACTTTAAGGGTGCGTTTGGCGCAGCTTATATCCTCCGGTGCGGCAGAAACGGACCCAAGAAATAGGCAAAACACTGTTTGGCGCGGCTTATGGACCGGAACGGAGGTTATTAATAACCTCAGTTTCTTTGTTAACCTCAGCCGTGCCTTTTATCGCCAGTCCAGCCGCGCCCCTGCCGTAGTTCTAGGGTTTCTCTCCCCCGATCTCCTTCGCCCGCTCCAGTCGATGACTCTCCCCCGATCTCCTTCGCCGGTTTTTTTCGCCGCCGCCGCTCCTCACGCCGCCTGAGGTTGGACGAAACGCTGGAAAGGAACGGCTGGAGGGGGCGTCGGTCAAGCCTGGAGAGATCACCAGAGATTTGTTGGATTTTGAACGGTTCGCCAGAGATTTTTGAGAGGGATTTTGCGAATAGCAACGACGAGCTTCTTCCTCCTCCTCAGCCTATCCAGTGCTCGCCCGCTCCAGCTTCCTCCGCCGGATTTTAGGTAGAAATCATTATTTTTTTGTTAATTCTTTTGAGATGAATGTGTTTGTGTGTGGTGTGATGATGGTGGTGAATGTGTGTGTTTGTGTGTGTGGTGAGATGAATGTGTTTGTTTGTTAATTTTATTTTGTTAATTTTTGTGTTTGTGTTATATGTGTGTGTATTATATGTGTTTGTGTGTGTGTATTTTATGTGTGTGTTGTATGTTATATGTGTGTGTCTTATATATTTGTATATGTGTGTGTGTGTGTTGTATGTGCGCGTGTGAATGTGTGTGTGTGTGTTGTATGTTATATGTGTGTGTGAGTGTGTGTGTGTGTTTATGTTTATGTGTGTGAGTGTGTGTGTGTGTGTGTGTGTGTGTGTGTGTGTGTGTTTATATGTTTATGTTTATATATATATGTATGAGTGTGTGTTTATGTGTGTGTGTTTATGTATGAGTGTGTGTGTGTGTATGTGTGTGTGTGCGTGTGTTTGTATGTGTGTATGTGTTTGTAAGTTTAGGTGTGTGTGTGTGTTTATATGTATGAGTGTGTGTGTGTGTGTGTGTGTGTATGTGTGTGTGTGTGTGTGTGTGTTTGTATGTGTGTGTGTGTTTGTATGTGTATGTATGTGTATGTATGTGTGTGTGTGTGTTTGTATGTGTGTGTATGTTTAGGTGTGTTGTATGTTTATGTGTGTATGAGTGTGTGTTTATATGTGTATGTGTGTGTGTGTGTGTGTTTATGTGTATGTGCATATGTTTATGTGTGTGTGTGTGTGCGTATATGTGTATGTGTGTATGTTTATGTGTGTGTGTGTGTACGTGTATGTTTTTTTATATGTTAATGTATGTATGTTTATTGCGTGATATGCCGAGCTACAGCTTCGCCAAACAAACCGATATTGTGATGGCGACTATGACACTGCATAATTTTATTCGGCGGCACCCGTCGCGGAGGGATATTGATTTCAATGACGTCGAGCAGGGAGGTGGTGATGAGGGGGGAGCACACAAGGGCATCAAGTAGTTTGTCCTGATACAGCAGGCGGGGTAGATGAGATGATCACGTTGCGTGAAAATATAGCGCAACATTTGTACACTTCTAGATCTTAGATGGCGAGAAAAATTGTTGGTATTTTTATCTATTATAGTAACTATTATCAAGATTGTGTATTTGATGTGTATCGACTTTTTTTTTTCAAAAACTCCATTTGACCCAAACAAAATTTATAAAACTCCATTTCAATAAGCACTGAAAACTCCATTTCACCAAAACAGTTTTCTAACAAAACTCCATTTCTCAGAAACAGCTCTTTTTCAAAACTTCATTTCTGATCAGCAGCTTTTCATCAGCAACAGCCCAACCAAACGCACCTTAAAACAAATCTGGGTACCTAAGGTCACCACCTATATGATGGGAGAAACCTCATGGGTATCCAGATCTTCACTAACATCTTCTTTTTAGGTGTGTTGACAGGCTAAGGACAAGGAAGACATGTGGTACTTGGACTCAGACTGTTCCAAGCACATGACGGACGATAAAGCAAAGTTCCTTAGCCTCACAAAGAAGAAAGGAGGAACAATGACATTCGGTGACAATGGAAAAGGAAGAATCTTAGGCACCGGTATAGTGGGTAACGACTCCTTCTCTCTTACAAACGTCTTATATGTAGAAGGCTTAAAACACAACTTAATTTTTAATAGTCAACTATGCGATAAAGGCCTTAATGTTTTATTTGAGTCTTCTACTAATTTGTGCAAAATTATAGATCCTAAGACTAATGATATTGTACTCACTCCACCAAGAATTCACAATGTCTATTTAATTTCTTTTCATGATCTATCACGTGCATCACTAAAATGTCTAATTACAAAAAAATGAAGAACTAGAATTATGACATAGGCGTCTTGGTCACACTAGCACCAAGTTGATCTTAAAATTGTCAAAATATAAAATAATAAGCGGTTTACCAATGCTAAATGGAAACCGATCCACTTTATGCCCGCCATGCCAAAATGAAAAATTCTCCAAAACATCTTTTAAAAACAAAAATGAAATGTCTACCAATAGACCTCTACGACTAATTCACATGGATCTATTTGGGCCAATTAGCACTTGTAGTCTAGGTGGTAAAAAATACACATTTGTATTAATTGATGATTTTTCTAGATTTACTTGGACACCATTTCTTACCTCCAAATCCGATGCTTTTTCTGAATTTACAAAACTATGCAATCACATTCAAAATGAATTAGAATTAAAAATTAAGTGCATTAGATCGGATCATGGAGTGGAATTTGAAAATGATAATTTCACCACTTTTTGTAATAATCTAGGTATTAAACATGAATTTTCCGCTCCACGCACCCCCCAACAAAATAGAGTGGTGGAGAGAAAAAATAGAACCCTTTAGAAACTCGCACGCACTAAGCTATCCGAGTATGGGTTGCCTAGATCCTTTTGGGCCGAAGCCGTAAATACATCTTGTTATATCATAAATCGAGTCATGCTTCACCCAATCTTAAAATTAACTTCATATGAATTATATTACAAAAGGAAACCTAATGCATCTTACTTTCATGTTTTTGGATGTCAATGCTTTATCTTAAACATCAAAGATGCTTTAGCAAAATTTGATGAAAAATATGATGAAGGAATATTTCTTGGTTACTTTTCAACTAGTAAAACATATATGATATACAATAAAAGGTCTAAAAGGGTTGAAGAGTCCATTCATGTGAAGTTTGATGAATTTGTTCCTTGTGTAGATTTTAACAGTGCAGGAAAAGAAGATGAACCAACTTTACCCTTGGAGGATGATAATGTTGAACAACTTGGAAGTGACAAAGAAATGGAGGTGGTACAAGAAGAGTTCGTGCCTCCAAGTACGCTTAGATTCATAAAAGATCATCCAAGGGAATTTGTCATTGGAGAACCATCAACAGGGGTAACGACACGCTCTTCCATTCACGAATTCTTCTCTAATTTATGCTTCATTTCTGAAATTGAACCTAAAAACATCTCTACCACGCTAAACGATGAATTTTGGTATTTAGCTATGCGTGAAGAATTAGAACAATTTGAACGTAATAAGGTTTGAAATCTTATTGAAAAACCATCAAATCATTCGGTAATAGACTTAAAATGGATTTTTAAAAATAAATTAGATAGTGAATCTAGAATTACTAAGAACGAAGATCGCTTAGTAGCTCAGGGCTATTCACAAATCGAAGGAGTAGATTTTGATGAAATCTTTGCACCCGTAGCTCGCTTATAATCCATTCGAATTTTTCTTGCCTTTGCAAGCTTCAAAAGATTTAACCTCTTTCAAATGTATGTTAAAAGTGCCTTCTTAAATGGAATTATTAAAGAAGAGGTTTATGTTGGACAACCCCCCAATTTCATAAATGAAAAATGTTGGGTTTTTCTAGAACCATACATCAAATGTAGGCGCAACGGAAATGAAGAGAAACAACCCAAAAGATTCGGATCGACCATGAATATTGAATCAAGAAGTTAATCAAAATGCTAGGCAAAAAATTACCTTGGCGGGATTGGATCAAATCCAACCTAGATGCTCCAAGAAGAAGAGTCTTGTCGCAGGCTATGCGAGAGTCTTCACGGAATGATGTCCGCGACTCTACAGAGATCCACACGAACAAGGGAGAAGAACGACTGCACCTTGTACTTCCACGAACTGCTAGGTTCGCTCCAGGAAGAACACACACGACGACGATCGCCGGAGAGGAGATCTGCGGAAGCGATCGAGACGGCGGAACACTTCCGTCGGCTAGGGTTCGTGAGGCGGAACTTCTTCCGTCTCGTCTCTTCTTCTTCGCGTAAGAATCGTCGATCTGAGAAGAACCGTCGAACCGTCTATTTATACCCGAAGTATAAAAGACCTAAAACAAATCGCTATCCGCAGTCCATACAGAAACAGTTTTCTGTAATAATTCGTCGGGATTTCACGGAACAATCCGACGAATCCGACGAATCGAATCAGACGGCAACATTTGCCTAGGTTAGGGACTCTATAACAATTCGTCGGGATTCCACGGAAGAATCCGACGAATCCGATGAATCGTTTCAGACGGCAACACTTGCCGACTTTAGAGTCTCTGTGATAATTCGTCGGGTTTACACGGGACAATCCGACGAATTCCGACGAATCCAATCAAACGACAACATTTGCCGAGTGAAGGGTCTCTGTGACAATTCGTCGAGATTCCACGGAATGATCCGACGAATCCGACGAATCATATCCGACGAATTCCGACGAATTCCGACGAATCCGACAAGTCATATCCGACGAATTCAGACAGCAACAATTGCTGGACTTCCCCCCCATTCTATATGGTGATTGGTAACCTTTACCAACACAGTCAATCTTCCATCTTCTCCACATGCTCTTATGTGCGACCCTGCAGGCTCATATCGCGTTGGCAGTGACATTACATGTTTGACCACTTCTAGATCACAATGGTAACTCCAACAGTCTCCCACTTGATCTTGAAAGTATCAAACAAAAACCTCACAAACAATGAGCGGCATCTAGCAATGCATCATTGCTCCCCAAGCAATAAGAGTTCATAACTCATAAGCCTTTATGACCAATGTTCCAGCGTTGTCTTTGTCCCTTTGTCCCTTACATCCGGAAAGAACTAGAGGCATGGACCGTGTCACCCTCTTTATAGCTCAATCCAAGTTTCTTGATCTAGAACGGACTTCCAGAGAATGGTGAGCTCAATATCACATATTGACTCAACCAAGCATGACCATGCATTTCTCAGTCCAATTCCATCAAGGGGCCCACGGATGCAACTCCTGTTATATAGGAGGACAAGTCCCATATCTGCTCACACCCAAACACCCAAATGATTCGTAACGTACCCAACGACCACCCTTATCATCAACCTTCTTCAAGGAAGACTTTAGATGACATCAAAGCACGCTCTTCCTCACTCGATGAATGTTGTGACTTCAGGTCAAAGGACCACAACACCATTGTCAAATGAGACCTACTTGTGACACTTTTAAGTAACAATCCACAAAGTAGTCTCAGGTTGGGTCTGTCCAGTACAACTTGTTCACTAACAAGTACCCACGTGATGACTTGATATCACAATATCATGACCTGTGAGAACCGATCATCAGTCAACACACATGCTAGTCTTAATGTATCATCATCACCCTTAGCTTCTACGATGATACCTCGACCAGGGACCTTTTAAGAATGAAGCTTCGAAATCATAGGCTCTCACATTCAAGTCACGTACTTGATGTCCTATGGAAGCGAACATTCTAAGGGTATTTATCACGAATTTTATTCTATCATATAGAAACAGTATATCGTAATAAAAGAACTTGCCATTAATTGTAAAAGGAAATAATTGGTACACAATTCATCATATGAATAAATAATAAACAGCCAACAGAATATTTATTTTACATGCAATCCACAAGACTCCCACTAGAGTTGATCACTCAGGTATCGTATACCCATTGATCTAGTATGACCATTATGCTTTCTCTGTGCTAGAGGCTTTGTCAGTGGATCTGCAATATTCTCCTCAGTCGGCACTCTGCAAATGTTCACATCTCCTCGTTCGACAATCTCACGAATAAGATGGAACCGCCGAAGTATGTGCTTGGAGCGCTGATGGGATCTAGGTTCCTTAGATTGTGCAATTGCACCATTGTTATCACAGTAGAGAACTACGGGACCAACAATGCTAGGAACTACATCTAGCTCGCCGATGAATTTCCTAATCCATACAGCCTCCTTCGCTGCGTTTGCCGCAACGATATACTCGGCCTCAGTTGTAGAATCAGCAACTGTCTCTTGCTTGGAACTCTTCCAGCTCACAGCTCCTTCATTCAGGCAAAACACAAACCCTGACTGAGACTTCGAATCATCCCTATCAGTTTGGAAGCTGGCATCTGTGTAACCACTTACAACGAGCTCTTCCTCTCCACCATACGCCAAGAATACATCCTTAGTCCTTCTCAAGTACTTCAGGATATTCTTTACGGCTATCCAGTGACATTCACCAGGATCAGACTGATACCTGCTAGTCATGCTCAAAGAAAAAGAGACATCGGGTCGAGTACATAACATTGCATACATGATTGACCCAATTGCCGAAGCATATGGAATCAACTTCATGCGGTCCTTATCTTCGCAAGATTTTGGACACTGGTCCTTAGAGAGATTTACACCATGAGACATGGGCAAAAATCCTTTCTTGGACTCAAGCATGTTGAACCGCTTCAACACCTTCTCAATGTACGTACTCTGGGTCAAACCCAGCAACTTTTTCGATCTATCTCTATAGATCTTAATACCGAGTATGTAAGTCGCATCACCCAAGTCCTTCATAGAAAAGCAGTTCCCTAGGTTGTTCTTAACAACTTTCAGGGTAGGTATGTCATTCCCGATCAACAGTATGTCATCTACATACAATATCAGGAAGACAACAATGCTCTCACTGATTCGCTTGTAAACACACAGTTCATCCTCGTTCTTGACAAAACCAAACTCTTTGATCTTCTCATCAAAACGAAGATTCCAACTTCTAGAGGCCTGTTTCAATCCATAGATGGACCTATTCAGCTTGCAAATTTTAGTGGCTTCATTTAGGGATACAAAACCCTCGGGTTGTGTCATGTACACTTCCTCAAGGAGGTTTCCATTTAGGAAAGCCGTTTTGACATCCATCTGCCAGATCTCGTAGTCATAATACGCAGCAATATCAAGCAATATCCTAATGGACTTTACCATGGCAACAGGGGAAAAGGTCTCATCATAGTCAACACCATGAATTTGCTTGAAACCCTTAGCCACCAGTCGCCCTTTGAATGTCTGTACATTCCCATCCATGTCGGTCTTCTTCTTGAAGACCCACTTGCACCCTATGGGTCGTACCCCTTCAGGTGGTTCCACCAAGTTCCAAACTTGGTTTGTATACATGGAGTCCATTTCAGATTTCATAGCCTCAAGCCATTTGTCGGAGTCCGGTCCATTCATAGCCTCTTGGTAGGTCGCTGGTTCATCATCATGATCCATAAGCAACACATTACCTATTTGAGACACGAGAAATCCATATCTCTCAGGCTCAAATCTTGGTCTACCAGATCTACGTAGGACTTGTGTCTCTTGAGCAGGTTCTCCAGCTACAACATCTTGTAGTCCTGGCTCAGAATCCAACTCTGGTTCATTCACTACTTGTGGTTCTTGAACTTCTTCAAGTTCTACCTTTTGCGTCTTTCTTGACAAGAACTCTTTCTCCAAGAAGACACCCGTCCTTGCGACAAACACTTTGCCCTCAGACGGTAGGTAAAAGTAATATCCTTTCATTTTCTTAGGATATCCCACCAGATAACACTTATCTGATTTGGGTTCCAGCTTGTCAGGCATTTGACGTCGTACGTATGCCTCACAGCCCCAAATTTTAATGAATGACATACTAGGATGCTTCCCAGTCCATATCTCATATGGTGTCTTTAGAACCGTTTTCGTCGGAGCGCGATTCAGTGTCATTGCAGCAGTCTCTAAAGCAAAACCCCAAAAGGAAACATGCAAGTCTGCATGACTCATCATCGACCGTACCATGTCTAACAGAGTACGATTTCTCCTCTCAGACACACCATTATGCTGCGGTGTCCTAGGTGGAGTGAGCTGTGATACAATACCACACTCTTTCAGATGATCACGGAACTCATGACTCAGGTATTCGCCACCTCGATCAGATCGGAGTGCTTTAACCTTTTTACCCAATTGGTTCTCCACTTCATTTTTAAACTCTTTGAACTTTTCAAAAGTTTCGGATTTGCACTTCATAAGATACACATATCCGTATCTACTGAAATCATCAGTAAATGTAACGAAGTAGAAATACCCACCTCTAGCCATAGAACTCATGGGTCCGCATACATCACTATGTACAACACCCAAGAGATCCTCAGCCCTCTCAGTATAACCAGTGAAAGGGGCTTTAGTCATCTTGCCTAACAAACAAGACTCGCATCGCTCAAATGATTCATAATCAAATGAGTCCAATAGTCCATCTTTATGGAGCTTGGATATGCGCTTCTCGTTTATATGGCCCAAACGACAATGCCAGAGATATGTAGGATTTGAGTCATTTGTTCTTAGTCTTTTATTATTATCTACATTATAGATCGAATGGTCTAGGTTCAAAACATAAAGACCATTAAACAATTGAGCTACAGCATAACAAACATCATTCTTAAATATAGAACAACAATTGTTCTTAATTATAAAAGAAAATCCAATCATGTCTAAGCATGAAATGGATATAATGTTTTTAGTTATGGCCGGAACATAATAACAATTATCAAGTTCTATTACAAGCCCACTGGGCAAAGAAAGACGGTAAACCCCTACGGCTACAACAACAACTCTTGCTCCATTGCCGACACGCAGGTCCACCTCTCCTTTACTCAGCAATCTCCTCCTTCCCAGTTCCTGCACATTTGTACAAATGTGAGAACCACATCCAGTATCTAATACCCAAGATGAAGGAGCAGAAAGGTTTATCTCTATAACGTAAATATTTGAAGCGGAAGTCATACCTCCCTTCAATTTCCGCAGACCGTCAATGTACGAAGGACAATTCCTCCTCCAATGACCAGCCTTGCCACAGTGGTGGCATTTCCCTTCCTTCACGGTGCTCTTCTTTTTCAGCGCAGAATATTTGGGCTCAAGATGTGACTTAGGTCCCACCTTCGCCTTCTTGAAGCCCTTGGCCTTACCCTTGCCTTTATGTACCATCAATATGGGACTAGCAGGTTTGGCCTTCTTCATGTTTATCTCGGCAGTTCACAACATGCCTAGGAGCTCGGGCAGTGTCTTGTCTATTTCATTCATGTTGTAGTTCAAGACAAACTGCTCATAACTATCCGGCAACGATTGCAGGATAAGATCTGTGGCCAACTCTTGACCCAGAGGAAAACCCAGTCTCTCCAGGTTCTCTATATACCCAATCATCTTGAGTACGTGAGTACCAACCGAGTCTCGAGCTCCCATTTTGCACTGAAATAATGCCTTCGTGACATCGAACCTCTCTTGACGAGCTTGCCCTTGAAACATTTTCTTTAGGTGCTCGTTAATCTCCTTGCACCCCATGTTCTCGTGTTGCTTCTGAAGCTCAGAGTTCATGGTGGCAAGCATAAGGCACTCAACGTCTAAGGCATCATCGGTATACTTCTTATAAGCATCCTTATCAATACGGGACGAGTTCCCGGTCGGCACCTCGGGGGCTTCTTCTTCCAAGACGTAGAGCTTTCGCTCTTGCCTGAGAACAATTCTCAGGTTCCTATACCAGTCCATATAGTTCGTCCCACTAAGCTTGTCCTTCTCAAGGATAGCTCTCAGGGACAAGGTGGAATGTGAACCACTTGCCATGGAATTCTACAAGAATTCATGCAGAATTTAATCAGTACCTTAATTTCAAAATACAATTTATTTTAATTTGGACTTCAATTAAATACTCCCACTATTTTATTCAAATTGATAGCCCTCACTATCAATTCGGAGAGTCCATGCGAGCTACTCTCTTAGTGGACAAGATCCGTATTTCACCAACACCACGAGTCCGCTTTGGCGTTCCTCTCATAATGCGGTTATTTAGGTAGACAACACTTGTCAATTGCATCACTATGCAACTCTTGTATGATTGGTGAATAACTCTTTATTCGCATCCATCATATGGAGCATGCCAACCCTATGCCTCTTGACACTCAACCTTTGAGGTCACCTAGTTAAGTTAGACCCGATGTCAACAGTGGGATATCACAATTATCCGCTCGCACCCTTACCAAGATAGATTAATGCACCTTGCTTTGGCAAGCCCACACTTCATCGATCGAGGCAGGAAGAGTGTCATCCATCGGAAGGTATCCGAACACTTAATATTTGATGACGGGATTTTAATTTTAAATAATAGGTTAACACTTAACCATGATCAACATTTGATCAAGTGCACATCAACAAAAAAATAAGCATTCTAAAATCCACATGCATCCCTTATGTGCACAACATAAGACTATCAACCTTTGACAGACGAAAGGGCTAAATCTGGACATTTAGACTCTTCCAAATCTTCAGATTTACATGCATTGGACAAAGGCAAAGACAACTCGACTTAAAGCAGTAGACAAGCTCGTCTCTCATTGTTGGATTCAAAATCCAAAACAATACAAGGGTTCATTAACCAATTGAGGGACGGTTACTGCTAAGGAGACAACAATTTCTAACAATTAGAAATAACCACGAAATCCCAGACGTTCCTGGCGGGGTTCCAAGGGGCCGCGCCCCTGGCGGGGTCTTAGGGGCAGAGCCCCTAACGGGGTCCAAGGGGCAGCGCCCCTGGCGGTGGTCTCGCTTGGAGGATGATAATGTTGAACAACTTGGAAGTGACAAAGAAATGGAGGTGGTACAAGAAGAGTTCGTGCCTCCAAGTACGCTTAGATTCATAAAAGATCATCCAAGGGAATTTGTCATTGGAGAACCATCAACAGGGGTAACGACACGCTCTTCCATTCATGAATTCTTCTCTAATTTATGCTTCATTTCTGAAATTGAACCTAAAAACATCTCTACCACGCTAAACGATGAATTTTGGTATTTAGCTATGCATGAAGAATTAGAACAATTTGAACGTAATAAGGTTTGAAATCTTATTGAAAAACCATCAAATCATTTGGTAATAGACTTAAAATGGATTTTTAAAAATAAATTAGATAGTGAATCTAGAATTACTAAGAACGAAGATCGCTTAGTAGCTCAGGGCTATTCACAAATCGAAGGAGTAGATTTTGATGAAATCTTTGCACCCGTAGCTCGCTTATAATCCATTCGAATTTTTCTTGCCTTTGCAAGCTTCAAAAGATTTAACCTCTTTCAAATGTATGTTAAAAGTGCCTTCTTAAATGGAATTATTAAAGAAGAGGTTTATGTTGGACAACCCCCCAATTTCATAAATGAAAAATGTTGGGTTTTTCTAGAACCATACATCAAATGTAGGCGCAGCGGAAATGAAGAGAAACAACCCAAAAGATTCGGATCGACCATGAATATTGAATCAAGAAGTTAATCAAAATGCTAGGCAAAAAATTACCTTGGCGGGATTGGATCAAATCCAACCTAGATGCTCCAAGAAGAAGAGTCTTGTCGCAGGCTATGCGAGAGTCTTCACGGAATGATGTCCGCGACTCTATAGAGATCCACACGAACAAGGGAGAAGAACGACTGCACCTTGTACTTCCACGAACTGCTAGGTTCGCTCCAGGAAGAACACACACGACGACGATCGCCGGAGAGGAGATCTGCGGAAGCGATCGAGACGACGGAACACTTCCGTCGGCTAGGGTTCGTGAGGCGGAACTTCTTCCGTCTCGTCTCTTCTTCTTCGCGTAAGAATCGTCGATCTGAGAAGAACCGTCGAACCGTCTATTTATACCCGAAGTATAAAAGACCTAAAACAAATCGCTATCCGCAGTCCATACAGAAACAGTTTTCTGTAATAATTCGTCGGGATTTCACGGAACAATCCGACGAATCCGACGAATCGAATCAGACGGCAACATTTGCCTAGGTTAGGGACTCTGTAACAATTCGTCGGGATTCCACGGAAGAATCCGACGAATCCGATGAATCGTTTCAGACGGCAACACTTGCCGACTTTAGAGTCTCTGTGATAATTCGTCGGGTTTACACGGGACAATCCGACGAATTCCGACGAATCCAATCAAACGACAACATTTGCCGAGTGAAGGGTCTCTGTGACAATTCGTCGAGATTCCACGGAATGATCCGACGAATCCGACGAATCATATCCGACGAATTCCGACGAATCCGACAAGTCATATCCGACGAATTCAGACAGCAACAATTGCTGGACTTCCCCCCCATTCTATATGGTGATTGGTAACCTTTACCAACACAGTCAATCTTCCATCTTCTCCACATGCTCTTATGTGCGACCCTGCATGCTCATATCGCGTTGGCAGTGACATTACATGTTTGACCACTTCTAGATCACAATGGTAACTCCAACAAAAAATACCCTAATCATGTTTTTAAACTAGATAAAATACTATATGGTTTAAAACAAGCGCCTCGTGCGTGGTATAAAAGACTAACTTCATTTTTATTAAAACATGATTATGTAATGAGACGTGCCGATAATACACTTTTTTATCAAACATGTTAATAATGATCTAATCATATTATAAATTTATGTAAATGACATCATTTTTGGAGCCACTAATGATAAATTTTGTAATGAAGTTGTAAGTGTGATGCAATTTTTTTTTGAAATGAGCTTGGTAGGCGAACTTACTTATTTTCTTGGTTTTCAAATCAAACAAAGAAATGATGGAATATTTATAAATCTAAATATGTTCATGAGATGTTAAAAAGATTTGGATTTTAAAATTTAAAACAAGCCTCCACTCCTATGAGTGCCTCTCTTAAATTAGGAAAAGATGAAGCCGGAATATCTATTGATAAAACACTATATAGAGGAATGATTGGGTCGTTATTATATTTAAGTGCTACTAGACCCGATATTATGTTTGTCGTTTGCTTATGTGCTAGATTTCAAGCTAATACTAAAGAATCTCAAATAAAAGCGGTCAAACGAATTTTCAGATATTTAATCGGATAATCTAATCTAGGCCTATGGTATCCTTATAATGATTCATTTATTTTACATGGATATTCCGACTCTGATTATGCTGGGTGTTCACTAGATCATAAAAACACAAGCGACATATGTCACTTCTTAGGCCCCTCACTAGTTGCTTGGTCGAGTAGGAAACAGAATTCTGTTGCCCTCTCCACCACCGAGGCCAAATATGTCGCACTACGAAGTTATTGTGCACAAGCCCTTTGGATGAGTCAAACACTAGAAGACTTTAGGGTGCATCTAAATAATACTGAATTAAAGTGTGACAACAAAAGTGCAATAGATCTAATAAACAATCTCGTTCATCATTCACGATCCAAATACGTAGATGTGCGTCATCATTTCATTAGGGATCATATTAAGAAAGAATATGTGAGAGTTAGCTTCATAGGCACAGAATCCCAACTTGCAGACATATTCACAAAACCTCTCCCCAATGCACATTTCAACATGATTAGACTAGAATTGGGTCTATACATTTTTAGTATGGGTAACAACCAATAACACCTAAATATCTTGAGAATGGGAGGTTTGAGATATTACCCCATCATATCTCCTAGTACCGGTGCGAACCTTTCATAGGGTAGACCTCGGGAAGTCCAAGATCCACTTTAAATTGCTAAGTCCAACTAAAGTCTCACAAAGATCAAAAGTAATTATAGAATCAAGCATTCTCCTGCAATAACTAACAAGAAAATTATCATATATCTTAAAACGTGAATCTATCCGCATCACCATCATCAAAAGTGAACTAAAAAGAACTAACGCTTGGCGCTATCAATAACGCCCCGCACTAGCTTTTATCTCTGAACTTAACAACTCTTTCTGCCTATTCATTTATTCACGTATATATATATATATGTGTGTTTACATCTTAATTACTTTTTCATTGCCAGGAAAATCAAAACAATTATAAAATATAAAAACCATTTTAAAACTACCAAAAATATGCATAAATAACCTTCTAATCATCTCCAAATTCTCTAAAATTTCTACACTAAGAAGGTCTATATACATACATTCTCTTCCAAAGAAATTTTCTTCAAAAACCTTAAAAACAGTGTCCTGTTTGGGTGTTGAGTAGTTAACGCCAGGCGTTAGCTATTTTGACCAAATTGAAATTCTGTTTTTTTTTCCTAACCTATTTCAAGTATTTTTCTAATGCATTTTCTCAGTTTCTTTTCACTGCTTTGAAATTATTCTGTTATTAAATTGTTAGTTTTTATTCCAAAATATAAAAAAATTCAAACCTCCAAAATGCTCAAAAATATGCTTTTGTCATTTGTTTTGTTTTAAATACTTACAAAATTATGGTTTGGCTATAAGACTTCACAAGAGCAAACATCTTAGATATTTTGTTTCAAATGGTCAAAATTGATTTTGGCATACACACAAAGATTGCCTTCAATGTCTAATTTTAATTTCAAATTTCCTAAACATTGGTCTACATTGTCATGCCTTGACCTTAGTTTGATTATGTGCAATGAATTTATCTATAGAAAATTGTGTATGATTGTCTAGCATGTCTCTAAGTATGAGTAATGTTTTATGCTAATCAATGATTCATTCACTCACTATTTTGGTAATCTGCATGTGCTCATAATCTTATTCTTGCATGATTGTGTAGTGTAATAGTTTTAACATATTAAGTTGTATGTCTAACTTACCTACACCATCTTTCAAACATTAAATTTCTTGCACATGTAGAAGTGTTATTTCAATATTATTAGTGTTTGCAAAAACAAGTGAATACGGAGACCTTTTGGCCCAAAATTACAGAAATATGAAATAAAATGCCAAAGATAACTCTACCAAGCACTACTCACCCTCCTAATAAGTCTTAATGAGCATTGTGAGGTTGACCACCTTGGAAAGAATTATAAAGTGTCTTGTGCAAACACATTTTTTTTGTCATCACTTCTATTTGTACACCGGATCACGAAACATAATTTTTTATAAAAATGCTTATGTGAACCTCCGAGCAATACTTCGCTCCCTGATAAGTCTTAATGAGCATTGTGTGGGAGAAGCACCTTGGTAGTTGTACTCATAAAATGTGTTTTGAAATTTTATTCTAAAATTGATGTGTGAAAGTAATTATAAGATTACAATCTTAATATTGTTGTTACTATTTCATTACATATGTCATGTGTTTTGATTATTTCACTTGTATACTTTTATCAAAACACCTTATGCACACATCATTATTTTTCATAAAGCTTCTACTCATGAGAATTGAATCATAATGCAAAATTACATAATTCTCTAAACACTTAAGTAAAAGCACTAGATTGCAATGCATGATTTCTACAATGTTTTCTTTACTTGAAATACGAATTCGTTACATTGTAGTCCTTATCTTTTTGAATATGTTAAATCATGCTTGCCTATTTGTTATGAAAATTTCCAAAGTTAATGCTCAAATGTAAAGAGTCTAGACATATTCACTACAACAAAATACACTTTTAGTAAGGACTAAAATCGTTACAAAAGGTAACTAATACCGTTACACAGTTGTTGTAACGATTTTTTTTTATGTGACGAACGTTACCTGAAGCTCGACGCTAATAGTTCTCGTAACAAATTTTTGTTTGTCGTTAGAAATAATTTATCCGTGACAAACATTACTTCCTCACAATAAGATGAGTTATAGTAAAGAATATTTCGTTACAAATGTTTGACTTCTTCCCCACTAAAAAAATTATATTTATATATCAAATATATGAATATTTCGTTACAAATGTTTGGTTTCCTCCTCACTAAAAAATTATATTTATATAGCAAATATATTGAAATTAATTTATGAGTACAAATAATTATAATAAACATTACTTTGTTATAATAAGTTGCCAATAATTATTTCGTTACAATTGTTATATACCTTCCTTACCAAAAAAATTCATTTATATTTTTAAATTTTCAATTTCTAATTTAGATGGGTAAGCATGATTTTATTATAAATATGAATTATTATTTAAAGTATAATATAGTTTTATATTATGTAATAATATTTATATTTATTCATAATTTGTATTAAAATACTTAAAAGTAGAAATCATTATAGGTTTAAGGAAATATACTTTTCATATATATAATTTGAATAAAGTACGGGAAGGAAAAGTATGCCAAATTAATAAAAAGAAAACACATTACAAATATTAAATTTGAAATACATGTATCTAGATATAGTACAAGTGTCATCTCATCTATAACAAAACAACATTGCATAACAACAATAAGATCAAGATGTTTTACAAAACACATCAACTTCTACACTTTCTGACTAATTCATCTTCTTCCTCACTTTTTGTTCCAAGCTCCAACTACCTAAAAATAAAAGAGAGCAATTATTAAAGGGGGCAACAACACTTTAAAGGGGGCAAAAAGGTAATATAAAGAGAATTCATGGGCGTGATGTGAAAATGTGTAAGCTTTACAAGACATAAAGGTTTAAAACTAATACTTAGATGAAATTTAATACATAATAGTTCATTTGATCAGTACAATACATAAACATTGAATAAGATAGCTGAATAAGCAGTTGAAGAACCCTAAACATGCAAGTTCATTTGAGTAATACAATGATAGATGTAGTTGCAACAAACTACATGAAGCAAATCAACCCTATCATTGTTCTCTCCCGAGCTATATTACCCCATGAAGGTCTGATGAAATAGTAGTTACTCCTTTTCCGTTACTCACTCAATCTTCTGCCAGTTCACAACACAACACACTCACTGCACAGAAAATAACACGCACTTCACAACACAGCACTCAACGCAGCTGCACACACATCACTCACAGTTGCACACACAACACAACTGCACACAACACTCAGCACAACTGCACACACAACACTCACACCAAAGAGTTTGCTGCAGCTGCAGCAAACCCGCAGCTGCAGTTTGCTGCAGCTGTAGCAAACCCGCAAACCCGCAACTGCAGTTTGCTGCAGCTGCAGCAAACCCGCAGCTGCAGTTTGCTGCAGCTGCAGCAAACCCGCAGCTCCGCAACTACGGGTTTGCTGCAGCTGCAACAAACCCGCTAATGAACAAACTATGGTGGTCATGATTATCAATATAACAGTCAAACCACATGATTATGAAATCCTAATTCTATTATAAGGACGATAAAATTGAATGCAATGGACGATGCACATGAGAATGCCAAAGTAGCAACATCACTAGGATTAGAGTGTCGAAGCCTAGCACTTGAAAGAACATCGTAAGACTAATGCGGAACGAACTGGGTGAGTGTCGTAACTTCAGCCTTACCACCAAGAATTGCCTGCAATGTAGTCAAACAATGCAAACTGAGATGTGCATTTGATTTTGGAATTCAAAAAACGATTCTGTAACACATGAAATTGTATATAGATAGCAAATAAAAGTTATGAGTGGCTACATCAGTTATGACACAAGTCCTTGACAAGTAAAATGGAACTGATGCATTTAGATAGTTCAATATTGAAACTAATCCGTTTACAAAGAAGATGGTGACATTTCACAAGAAGTACATCGTTGCAGCAAGAAAACTGCAACAAAGCCTTAAAATGATGTATCCCAAGCTATATCTAGAACATGGTGTCATTTGAAGAAGTACAGAGAGCACATCTTGAGTTGTAATAATTGCATCCAAAATAAGAGATAAAATATGCAAACTCAATACATAATTATATTGGGATTAACTTTACGTGAATGCACACTTATGATAAATAATTCAGTTTGCAATCATCAGCATAAAAAACTACATATAGTGTACAAGGCTCCCATCAATGAAGGTTACATAATGAGTGAGATAAAAAAAAGCTTCAGTACACAGGCTACAAGAAAAAGAAGTATCTTGTTTGTGTGATTAGTCAGAAAGCAAACTAAGATCAACCCAAATTTCCTAGTGCAGATGTAAGACCCAACACAATCTCAAATTGGAAAAACAGTTTTCAATTTGCTTTGCCTTTAATTTGCGACTCAACAGTAATCTTGAAACAACATAGGCCCTGCAGCTGCAGTTTGTTGCAGTTGCAGCAAACCTGCAGCTGCAGTTTGTTGCAGCTACAGCAAACCCGCAGCTGCAGTTTGCTACCGCTGCAGCAAACCCGCTGCTGCAGTTTGCTAAAGCTTTTGCTGCTGTAGCATGATGTACTTAGGCATTAGTGAGACATTTAATTGAAACCTCCCCTGTAAGTTTGCAAAATTACTGGTTGCATCCTTCTATCTTTTGAAATTACATAAAGCTCCCTCGGAGTTTACATTTCATAATATACTTGCTCAAAAAAGAGTAAATATTTGTTTGTGCATGCATGCTATGAAATGAAAACTTACAGGGGAGGTTTTTGTAATTTGAAAAGATAGATGGATACAACTTGTAATTATGCTAACTCCATCGAGAGGTTTGGATAATTATGTTAACCCAATGATGTAGTTTAATTTGCTGCAGCTGCAGCAAACCCGCTGCTGCAGTTTGCTGCAGCTGCAGTAAACCCGCTGCTGCAGTTTGCTAAAGCCGGAGTAAACTCGTTGCAGTTTGCAAACTCGCTGCAGATTTATTTATAAAAAAGACTTGGATTGAAACTATAAGGAAAGACATGATGTACTTGGGCATTAGTGAGACTATAAGAAACCATCAAACATAAACCAATGACTAGACCAAAATGAATTCAAATGCTCAAAAGGGGGAAGTAAAAAGGGAAACCTGTTTGGACATTCCAAATCTAAATAAATATGCTTTATCTAATCTACAATATGTACAAGAGCCTAAATTAAACACATCATAGGAAATACACCATTTGTACGCTTTATAAGTACTGTGAAAATAAATATGTGAAAATAATAATAGAAGAAGAGATGAGGAGGGAAAGAAAGAAAGAGCTCACAGAGGAGGGGTTTTCAACCAAATAGCACCAAAAAGTCATCAAAGTTGGCCATATTTTTCCTAAACAGCAGTCAGCATCTCCTTCAACTCATTATGTCCTTCTTTTAAACCCGCAATTTCTTCATTGTGAGTTTGAATCAACGCTTCCTTCCTTTCAATAAGCTTTGTCTGGGATGCAATATGAGAGCTGGCATTGCGCAATTCTTCTTCTGTCGAATTTAACTTCTCTTTCAATTGATCAGTGGCCTCGTTAATTATTTTCTTCCTTTGTCTGGAAGGAACGACACCATAGCCTAATCCTTTGTCATAATCAGACTTATTTCCAAGTGCTTTTTTTATAATTTCTCTCTCGGACATTAAGCTTTCACCGTCAGATTCAACTGTTGATGCTCTCAGCCTTTCCATTTCAAGCTGTAAAATAATGTTACAATAGAAACATAAGTTATCACTGACAAGCATCAATTCTCTCTACTAGTTTAAATTCTGACTTACATATGCTGCTTTAGCTTTCTCACTAACAAACACATCATTCTTCTTATGAGTGTTAACAAAGTTCTCAACAGGACTTTGATTAACCTACATATGAACATAATATTAGAGAATATGAGGTAATAATCAAAATTCACTAATAATATCATTACATTACCATTTCCAATAGTCGTGAATGATAGGATTTGGAACCCGACGTATGAGTAAACGACATTTGTGACCTATTATCAGCGTTAGTTTTGGATCTTTTCTGTTATTATTCAAATTCACATATGAGTGCATGTACTGAAGCTTTTACTAATCATATATTTATATATATATATTAAACATGATTTTGTAAATTACTAAAATTCACCTTAAAACTCTCACTGTCGAAGTAATCGCACAAGACACACCACTTCTCGAGTGAGATCCAATCAAACGGGCTACAAACTCTTGGATTCTTTCCCAATGCAACATATTCTTTATAAGTTGCAGATAATCTCCCTCTCCAATGCGTATAACTACGCCGAAACATCTCATCCATATAGCCTTTTACTAATTGATCTGTAGACCATCCCTTTATATCAAACCATTGCTACAAAGGAACAACATATATATTTAGTTATTCCAACCAAATTGAAAAAAATGTCATATACAAATTTACTTACATCTAATCCAGCATATACAGGAAGTATACGTTCATTTTCAATTTCGCTCCAGGGGGTCAAGAAATCCAATCCTGGACTATGTCTAATAACAACGCCTATCCCATTTGCTAGGTGATTTGCAAAACGACGTGGTTTTTGAAGCCTTCGGGGAACTCAATCTCAAGCAATTTCTTATCCTAAAAAATGTATGTTATCATATAGTGTGATAGTATGTAACTTTCAAGATAAATAAAACATACATTTTCTTCAATAGCTTTCTCGATAGATTTTCCCGTGCTCGCCCCACGACCTCTTTTTTTACTAGAGCTTGCCACTGCAAAATTAATCAAACTTAATAAATATATGGTTCTAGTAAATAATAAACATCAGTATGAAATATAATTAAGGAATGCTTACCAGTATTATCAGATATCTGTGGCGGACTTCCATCATCAAATTCATTAGCCGCAACATCATTATGAAGATGATGTGATCTAAGAGATGATGGCTGTGCACTAGATAAAGGTGTGGTTGGTAGACTAGACGATGGTGGTAGACTAGACGATGGTGGTAGAGTATACGATGGTGGTAGAGTAGACAATTCAACAACATCATCATTTGTTGGTTCATCATTAACCAACTCTTTACTCCTTGTTACAGGGCGACGTAGAATGACAGTCTTCGGAGGCATTTTTCTGCAAAGTAAATAAGATACAAATGTTAAATAAGATACAAATGTTAAATATCACATTAGAATAATATTCAATCACAAATATGAAAAGTAAGAATTGGACTAGAGTTTCATCATAATAGATAAGAAATAAACTTGACGCACCATGGCTCATCTTGAGCATGAGTAGCATACATGGTATCATCATTGTCATCACAATATTGCACAAGTGTTTCATCATCTTCATTTGTAGACTCATCTTCGTCAACGTTATCATTACTATGTTCCTTCTCTTCGCGGATTTTAGTTAGATCTTGCACATTTATAATATCAGGTTCCATATATTCTCTTGCTAGAAATTGCAAGTTATGATCCTCAATAGCATATATCAATTCATTATTAGAAGACTCATGTTGTTGAAAAGCCTCTCGAACCATAGACTCACCTATGCTATCATTCATTTCCTCCATTTCTAGGTTCTTCACACACAGGACATGCATCTTTCTTCTCATTCTCCTTCCAAAATAGTGCACAATCATATTTACATGCATCAATCTTCTTGTACCCCAAACCTAAACCAGAAAGAAGTTTCCTAGTCCAATAAAGAGACGTTGGAATAAGATTACCTTCTGGCATCACATCTTTTAGTAATTCAAGAAACATGTTTACCGATTTATCTGACATCTTGTTCATTACTTTTATATGAAGCAATTTAACAATGAATGATAACAAAGAATATTTTTTGCAACCTGGGTATAGTCCACGTCTGGCGTTACATAATAGACTTGAAAAAGTTTCACTATTTTCTTCTGTAGTATTCTCAGGAAGTTCTACATCTCCAATCTCTTGTATCATATCTACTAAATCATCAATGGCTTCAATATCATCCTTTTCCTCAAAATTATTTCTAGGATTCTGAGAAGATTCACTACTATTAGTATTGAACCCAAAAGAACGTGTCATTTTAGTTTCTCCATGATGTATCCAATCTTTATAGTACTTATAAAACCCTTTCACATGCAAGTCTGTTTTAACTTCAATAAAACTCTTTGGTTTAGTGTTTCGACATACATTGCATGGGCAAAGAATTTTATCTCCATAATAAATAACGTTTTCCCGTGCAAACTCTAGAAATAAGTCCACGCCTTCTGTATAAGTGGAACTAAACCTATCTTGTTCATAAATCCAATCTTTATCCATAACATGAAGCCGCCTAGAGGAGAAAAATATTTAAAATAGATCCATAACTTAAATTCAATCCACAAAAACCTAACTTAAAAAATGATTCGAAATTATACCACTATACGATGCAAGGGAAGAGTTCAAAATCCAAACTTGAAGCTTTCCTAAGCAATGCCGGAAGAATACGTGCTGCGATGGAAGAAGAAGATTAGAGATTAATTAGGTTTTCTCACACAATTTCATATAAGAAGAAGATTAGAGCATACAACATTTGTGCCCAAATCACACTCACAGCAAGCACGGGATAAAAAGCGAAACATTTATGCCCAAATCAAACCCTAAGTCCATACACACAGTCTAGGGCTTGAAATCAGGGGATAAGATAGTCAGTCGACGGTCAACAACCTTGCATATTCGCACCCCTAATCCATAGTGTAGTACAAGATTACACATACACACACTTACACACAGATTCGCACCCCTAATCCATATATCCGCACCCCTAATCCATGCGTTCAGTGACTGAAGAACGCTCACACACACTTACACAGACATTTTCACTCTACGAGTTTAGGTATACCTCAAGGAGATGATGAAGAACACTAGTATCGCGTGATTAGGAAGAACGCTGGATCAAGAACACTGCTGGATTAAGAAAATGGGGTCATTTATGCAAATTTATTAAATAATTTGATATGTTGACACAACATTCTATGTAGACTCACTTCTAAGACAAAATGTTAGAGATCCCCTTGATGAATTATATGAATTATACGATGTTGCCTTGTATGCAAATCTATTGGTTTGTGGGTTGTTAGAGGTACTTGGAGTTATCTATGTGTATCTAGCTATGTAACACCCCCATCCGTTAAGAAGCATATAGCAGAAGGTCCGGCCGGGGCCCCACGCCATATACTACAAAACAAACGGAAACGTCACTTAATTGAATATGCAACGACACTATACCACGAAGCCTAACTCAGAGCATTCTATGCGGAAGTAAAAGAGAGAGAGAGACATAATTATAAACCACAAGACCCGAACTCGGGTATGTCCACTTCTATTAACTTGGAATAAAATGTTTTACAACACACAAAAGAGGCACGACGGCCTTACAGTTTACCAACATCGGCGCGCAGGCCAGCCATACATGAAAACAGAAGAAAGGACAAAAGGCCTTCAAGGGTCGCAGCAGCGCAGGGGCTTCAGCCCGCCAAGGTCCCGCTCGGTCCAGCTCCTGTACAACAAGCCCACCAAAGACGGTGGCAAAACAGGGCAACGGTCAGCTAAAGCTGACCAAGTTATAACGACCCCACCCCTTCGAGGGGGTGGCAGTTCTAAACGTCCCTGCAAAACAGTCTCAACAGCATATATATATATATATATATATATATATATATATATATAAGAGTGCGACTAGACGAGCCCACATCATTTCATACATATGCAACAACACAAACGTGGGAATGGCCTCCACGTCTCGTGCACTCATGCACTCTTTGGTGTACTACGCCTTCCACCACCATCCACTCTTGATGGCTTTGCCCTACGAGGCTAAAGTCGGCGGCCCGAATACCAGGGCTCCCCCGTGCTTTAATTGTGAACATAACGTAGTCCGAAGACTCTGTCCCATTGCCTCCCGACATGCTGTCCGAGGCTCACTAATCAGGTGCTGCAATGGTGCGGTTTCAGGTTTGCCAAATGCCCGTTGTTCACAGCTCTCGTTGTACAACACGAAAAGCGGGTATGGCGTCCCTTCAGCCCAGGTATTCTCAATTAGCCGGCTCCACGGGCCGCTAAGTCATCCACCAGGACACCCCCACAGGTCGGGTACACCGGCCTCAGGTCCCCTCAACAGGTGGGCACAACAACATCACCAGAACTTAGTCTGGGAAGCTGTCGCCCTAGCGACATTCACTGTCGCCAGCGACAGTCACAAAACCCTAATTTGGCTTCTAGCTGTGGGTGCTTCCCGGGGCACACCCCCAGGCGTTGCTGCACATGCAGTAGCACTCCCACTGCCTCAGAACACCCAAAGTCACCAGAACCCAATTCTGGGAAGCTGTCGCCCAGGCGACAGTCACTGTCGCGCCAGCGACAGCTGGACAGAAATCCATTTCTGCCTTTTAACTTCGGGTGCTCCCTGGGGCACACCCCCGGGCGTTGCTGCGCATGCAGTAGCACCCTCTAGCCCTACGAGGCAAGTATAACAACACGGGGTTTTTCCCCGGCACGCACAATACCTAAAAAGTATCACCAATCCGGACGAACCGTCTCGGATGGGCTTCACACAGCGCGCCTACGTCCATCTCACGCGTGGACTCTACATGAATGCAAGCTTTGACGGGGATAGCACAAATCGACCCGTCGGAGGCCACGACCTCACCCTTTTGGGTAGGTGCCTCAACGATGCATGGGAAAGGACTAGAACATGTCCAAATGGGGTTAGAAGAGTTCGTTACCCTTAAACGCCGCTTTGAGCCCATGGCTCGACTTTTGGCACGGATGGAAAGGAGCGCCTTGCCCTCCTCTACGCGTAGCCACCAACGTTGAAGGGATTGGATGAGTGTAGCTCCTCCAAACCCAAGCTCCAAGCTAGGGTTTACTATTTCTCCTTCTTCTCCAAGCTCTTCTCTCTCTCTCTCTTAAGAACCCTTAAGGAAAATAATGAAGAAGAAGAGGATTTCGGCCTTCTATGCTGCCACCGAGCCTCCCAAGCCAAAACCAGCCCCCAAAGTCAAAGTGCAATCAATGCCCTTGATTTCGGCCACTAAGTCCAACTTTGAGGTGTCGCCCGGCGACAGCCGCTGTCGCCCTGGCGACAGCGATAAGAACCGACATTGACCAGTCAACGCCGTCCGACAGCTCACGGCAGAACCTTCTCAACAGAGTGCTATCGCCCGGGCGACAGCCACTGTCGCCGGCGACATCTCTGGATTCCAGAATTCTGAATTTTCTGATTTGGGGTCTTACAACCCTCCCCTCCTTAAAAAAATTTCGTCCCGAAATTTGTAAAAACACGCATATATAAATATATATCAAAAAGTCTTTACACAAAGGGGAAAAAGAGATAAACGTCACCGAAACAGCTCGGGGAACTCCTCCATCATGGTCTGCTCACGCTCCCATGAGAGCTCCTCGCGACCGCAGTTGTCCCACGGACCTTTACCATACGGATCGCCCTGTTCCGCAACTGACGCACCTCAGCATCCTCGATGCTAACGGGCCTGACCGCCATCTTAAGCCCACTATCCACGGGCACCTGATCCGCCGCGACCACCTGCGTAGGCTCCTGCACTACCTTCCGCAACACGGAGATGTGGAATACATCGTGTAGCCCGCTCAGTTCCGCCGATAGCGCAAGCCTATAAGCCGCCTCGCCGACGCGCTCGATGATCTCAAAAGGTCTAAGGTATCTCGGACTCAGCTTTTTCAAGCGCCGAATCCTGGACACGCCCTTAAATGGCCTGATCTTCAAGTAAACCCAATCGCCAACGACGAACTGGACGTCGCGGTGCTTCGCATTATAGTACTTTGCCTGCCTATCCTGCGCAACCAAAAGCCTCTCCCGGATCAAACGCACCGTCGAAGTCGCCTCTTCGACGTCTTTCCTCTTGAAGAGCTTCGTCTCGCCCGCTTCCGCCCAAGCTAAGGGAGTGCGGCACTTCCTGCCATAGAGGGCCTCGAAAGGCGCCATCTGAATACTCGCCTGATAGCTGTTGTTGTACGCGAACTCAACAAGAAAGAGGTGATCTTCCCACCCCTTGCCAAAATCCAGGACGCACATCCGGAGCATGTCTTCCATCGTCCTGTTGGTACGCTCAGTTTGGCCATCCGCCTGAGGATGAAAGGCCGTGCTAAACTGCAGCTTCGTACCCAAAAGACGGTTGACTAGCCTCCAGTCGCTCGAAGTAAAGCGTCCATCACGATCACTGACGATGCTACGGGGCACACCGTGCAGTCGCACTATAGTATCAACATACAACTTCGCCAATTTCTCCACTGAGTCATCCCTCGGTTGGGGATAAAGTGCGCCACCTTTGTCAGCCGGTCTACAACTACCCAGATGGCATCGTTCCCGCACTGCGATCTCGGCAGCCCATGCACGAAATCCATGGAAATGTCATCAAACTTCCACTCCGGAACAGGCAATGACTGCAAAAAGCCACCGGGCTTCTGACATTCCGCCTTCACTAGCGCACAAGTGTGGCACTTGGCCACGTAGTGAGCGATGTCCCTCTTCATACCCGGCCACCAGAAAAGGACCTTCATGTCCTTGTACATCTTCGTGCTCCCCGGATGAACTGAGTACTTGGTACGATGCGCCTCGTACATCAACTCATCGCGCAGCTCACCCACCTTGGGGACGCACAAACGGTCGCCTCTCCACAGCAATCCGTCTTGAACCTGAAACTGGGCATCCGGCCCACCACCAGCATCCTCCGCGTAGCGCTTCAAACTCGGATCGAGTTCAAAAGCCCGGCGGACTCTATCTGCGAGGTCGTACTGCACCTCAGTCCAAATCAAACAGGCACCGGCACTGCTCCTCTTTTCTACGCAAGAAATACCCAAGGCCTCCAGGTCACGTATCAGGTGCTCATCATGCATCTAAATCCAGTTGGCCTGCGCTGGAGCCCTGCAACTGAGTGCATCCGCAACAACATTCCCCTTCCCGGGAGTGTAGTGGATCTCGAAGGTGAAGTCCCCCAGGAACTCCATCCACCTCTGCTGCCGCATATTCAGCCCTTTCTGCGTCAGAAGGTACTTCAGGCTCTTATGGTCCGTGAAGATGTTGATCTTCAAGCCATACACATAATGCCGCCAAAGCTTCAGGGCAAATATCACGACCACCAACTCCAAGTCGTGGACCGGATAGTTCCGCTCGTGCACCTTCAGCTGGCGAGAGCCATACGCTATAACCTTGCCATGCTGCTGCAGAACGCAGCCAAGGCCGCTCCCAGAAGCGTCGTTGTAGATCTCGTAGCCCTCCGTGCCGCAAGGCAAACATAAGATCGGAGCCGTCGTAAGCCGCCGCTTCAACTCCTCGAAAGCCTGCGCACACGCGGGCGTCCAAATGAACTCCTGCATCTTCCGTGTCAGCGTCGTAAGAGGCAGCGCGATCCGGGAGAAGTTCTCCACGAAGCGCCTGTAATAACCGGCCAGCCCGAGGAAGCTACGGACCTCCGCTACAGAAGAAAGGACATGCCACTCCCTGATGGCCGAAACCTTCACCGGATCTACCGCCACACCCGAACCACTAACCACATGGCCCAAGAACGCCACGGAAGGAAGCCAGAACTCGCACTTCGAGAACTTGGCATACAACTGGTTCCTCCTCAGAACCTCCAAAACTACTCGCAGGTGATCACCGTGCTCCTCCTCGGACTGAGAGTAGACTAGTATGTCATCCAGGAAGACGACCACAAACCGGTCGAGGTACTCTCGGAAAGTCCGGTGCATCAAGTCCATAAACACCGAAGGCGCATTAGACAACCCAAACGACATCACGGTGAACTCATACTGCCCGTACCTCGTACTGAAGGCAGTCTTCGGGATATCGCACTCCCTGATCCGCACCTGATAATAGCCGGACTTCAAGTCCAGCTTCGAGTATACTGTCGAACCAACGAGCTGGTCGAACAAATCATCTATCCTCGGAAGAGGATACTTGTTCTTCTCCGTCAGCTTGTTCAGCTCCCGATAGTCGATGCAAAGCCGCAGGCTATCGTCCTTCTTTTTGACAAAGAGGACCGGTGCACTCCAAGGTGAGGAACTCGGACGCACGTAGCCCTGCTCAAGCAGCTCCTGCAACTGCAGCTTCAACTCCGCCAACTCTTTCAGAGCCATACGATACGGCGAGCGGGCCACAGGCTTAGCGCCTGGCACCAACTCAATCGTGAAATCTATCTCCCGCTGCGGTGGAGCACCGAGGAGCTCGCTCGGGAATACATCGGGGAACTCTGCTACTACCAGAACATCCGCTAGGCTGGGCCTCGGCGTTGAAGCCTCCACAAGAGCAAAGAATAACTCTGCTCCCTGTCGCACTGCCTTGGACACCTGGAGAGCAGACATCAGCGTCTTGCTCGATCCACGCATGCCCGCAAAGACCGTCTCCCGATCGACACCCTGCCCAAACCTCACCTCCTTGGTGGTGCAATCGATACACGCACGCTGTTCCGACAGCCAGTCCATACCGAAGATAACATCGAACTCAACCAGGGGGAGTAACGATGCCTTCAAGTCATACTCCCGACTACCAACTAGAACCTTTACGCAGCAACTCCTCTCCACACGCATCGAATATCCATTCGGCAGTAGGACCTCCAGTCCATCTGCAGAAGCAATCGACGACGCACCAATACGTTGGACGAAGTCCGACGATAAGAAGGAGTGCGAAGCCCCAGTATCGAAAAGCGCTCTCGCAGGGACGCCTAAAACATTTACATAGCCTACGCCGCCAACAAGTTAGCATGAACCTTAAAACAAGTGTATAAAACAGTAAAGACTGTATCTTAAATTGTACCTGTCACGACGTCCTTGGCTTTGATAGCCTCCTGCTGATCGAGACTAAAAACTCTGGGCTGCGGGGGAGCCATACGGGAAGCAGTGGACTCAGCTGCCTTCCCCTTCTCAGAATAAGCTGGCCCCGCCTTCTTCTCTGGCCTTGGAAGCCCACTGCGGCAATCCCGAGAGAAATGGCCAGGCTTGCCACAAGTGAAACAAATAAGAGGGCCACGTCCAGATGACGCGCCCGAAGCAGACGGAGCTGGCCCAGATACTCGAGCCTTCTTCCAGCGACTCAACCTCCGCAACTTCGTCGCACTCGGCGCTTTGCCCTCCGGCACTGCCTCGACCACAACCGCCTTGCCCTTTTCCCTGAGCATGTCCTGCTCAAGGGCTCGGGCTGAACCAACGAGGGTCGTAAAACCCTGCGTCAACGGCCCTGTCAGAAGATGCCGCAACTCAGTACGCAAACCTCCATAAAACCTGTTCACCCTTCTATCCTCATCATCGAAAGAAGTCCCAGCATAGCGCCCGAGGCGGGTGAACTCATGCAGGTAGTCATCAACCAGTCTACCACCCTGTGTTAGAGCCAAGAACTGGTTCTCCATCGCGATCTGCTGCGACTGAGGCACATACCTTGCGAGGAAGATTCTCGAGAACTCTTCCATCGTCACATCAACCAGTCGCCTTCCCGCGAACTGGCGCCTCTCAACCTCATCCCACCACCGCCTAGCTTCCTTTTCTAGCAAGAAAGAAGCAAAGGTCACCTTCTGCGCTTCCTCCGACTGTGTCGCTGTCAGAATTCGCTTCACATGCGACAACCAGTCTTCGGCCTCAGCTGGGGATTCAACCCCGGTAAACGGAGGAGGTCGAAATCCCAGAAAGTGCTTCAGCTGTTGCTCAGGAGCACGCCTCACTGGGACTTGCTCCACTCTTAGTGGCTCAGGGGCCACCTCTTGCACTGGCGGTTGGCCTTGCCTTTCAGGCTGGCCATTCAACGCAGCTAGAACGACTTCAGTAACTAGCCGAACCAACTCAGCAGACGGAGCTGTAGGGGCCTCAGCAGACCCACTACTCTCATGCACATCACGGGGACGCGACGGTCCCGCTGCACTTCGAGTGCCCTACACAAGTGCAACACACAGTTAGGCGACAGCACAGTCGCAACTAACAACAAAAGGAACACTCAGGTTCCAAAATCATGCAATTATTGTTGGTTTGTTGTTACATTTTATTCCTAAGTGGACATTTTTGGGTTTATTGTACGTCTCAAAGGTAGCGCACACACGTGCTCACCACTCCTTAAAAGAATTCGCCCACGAATTCCTTAGAAGGATACGAAACCCTAGAAGCTGATACCAATTTGTAACACCCCCATCCGTTAAGAAGCATATATCAGAAGGTCCGGCCGGGGCCCCACGCCATATACTACAAAACAAACGGAAACGTCACTTAATTGAATATGCAACGACACTATACCACGAAGCATAACTCAGAGCATTCTATGCGGAAGTAAAAGAGAGAGAGAGAGACAGAATTATAAACCACAAGACCCGAACTCGGGTATGTCCACTTCTATTAACTTGGAATAAAATATTTTACAACACACAAAAGAGGCACGACGGCCTTACAGTTTACCAACATCGGCGCGCAGGCCGGCCATACATGAAAACAGAAGAAAGGACAAAAGGCCTTCAAGGGCCGCAGCAGCGCAGGGGCTTCAGCCCGCCAAGGTCCCGCTCGGTCCAGCTCCTGTACAACAAGCCCACCAAAGACGGTGGCAAAACAGGGCAACGGTCAGCTAAAGCTGACCAAGTTATAACGACCCCACCCCTTCGAGGGGGTGGCAGTTCTAAACGTCCCTGCAAAACAGTCTCAACAGCATATATATATATATATAAGAGTGCGACTAGACGAGCCCACAACATTTCATACATATGCAACAACACAAACGTGGGAATGGCCTCCACGTCTCGTGCACTCAGGCACTCTTTGGTGTACTACGCCTTCCACCACCATCCACTCTTGATGGCTTTGCCCTACGAGGCTAAAGTCAGCGGCCCGAATACCAGGGCTCCCCCGTGCTTTAATTGTGAACATAACGTAGTCCGAAGACTCTGTCCCATTGCCTCCCGACATGCTGTCCGAGGCTTACTAATCAGGTGCTGCAATGGTGCGGTTTCAGGTTTGCCAAATGCCCGTTGTTCACAGCTCTCGTTGTACAACACGAAAAACGGGTATGGCGTCCCTTCAGCCCAGGTATTCTCAATTAGCCGGCTCCACGGGCCGCTAAGTCATCCACCAGGACACCCCCACAGGTCGGGTACACCGGCCTCAGGTCCCCTCAACAGGTGGGCACAACAACATGACTAGAGCTCAGTCTGGGAAGCTGTCGCCCTGGCGACATTCACTGTCGCCAACGACAGTCACAAAACCCTAATTTGGCTTCTAGCTGTGGGTGCTTCCCGGGGCACACCCCCAGGCGTTGCTGCACATGCAGTAACACTCCCACTGCCTCAGAACACCCAAATTCACCAGAACCCAATTCTGGGAAGCTGTCGCCCAGGCGACAGTCACTGTCGCGCCAGCGACAGCTGGACAGAACTCCATTTCTGCCTTTTAACTTCGGGTGCTCCCACGGGCACACCCCCGGGCGTTGCTGCGCATGCAGTAGCACCCTCTAGCCCTACGAGGCAAGTATAACAACACGGGGTTTTTCCCCGGCACGCACAATACCTAAAAAGTATCACCAATCCGGACGAACCGTCTCAGATGGGCTTCACACAGCGCGCCTACGTCCATCTCACGCGTGGACTCTACATGAATGCAAGCTTTGACGGGGATAGCACAAATCGACCCGTCGGAGGCCACGACCTCACCCTTTTGGGTAGGTGCCTCAACGATGCATGGGAAAGGACTAGAACATGTCCAAATGGGGTTAGAAGAGTTCGTTACCCTTAAACGCCGCTTTGAGCCCATGGCTCGACTTTTGGCACGGATGGAAAGGAGCGCCTTGCCCTCCTCTACGCGTAGCCACCAACGTTGAAGGGATTGGATGAGTGTAGCTCCTCCAAACCCAAGCTCCAAGCTAGGGTTTACTATTTCTCCTTCTTCTCCAAGCTCTTCTCTCTCTCTCTCTCTTAAGAACCCTTAAGGAAAATAATGAAGAAGAAGAGGATTTCGGCCTTCTATGCTGCCACCGAGCCTCCCAAGCCAAAACCAGCCCCCAAAGTCAAAGTGCAATCAATGCCCTTGATTTCGGCCACAAAGTCCAACTTTGAGCTGTCGCCCGGCGACAGCCGCTGTCGCCCTGGCGACAGCGATAAGAACCGACATTGACCAGTCAACGCCGTCCGACAGCTCACGGCAGAACTTTCTCAACAGAGTGCTATCGCCCGGGCGACAGCCACTGTCGCCGGCGACAGCTCTGCATTCCAGAATTCTGAATTTTCTGATTTGGGGTCTTACAAGCTATCTGTGTGTCTATGTGCGTGTCTATGTGTGTTTGTGTGTTGTTGGATCGTATGACGTCCTTAGAGGGGGGGGGGGGGGGGTGAATAAGGGTGTGTTTAAAAATATAAATATTTACTTAATAATTTTTAAACAGATTTTTCTTTTCTAAAAAGTTACTTATAAATAATTTTAAACCAATGCAATTTTTGTATTAAACCAAACACAAATTTCTAAGATAAAGATCTAAGCAAACAAATTTGCAATTAGTGAAAAGAGCATAATTATATTTATCATAAAATTTGCATACAATAAAAAATTGATCTTAACAATGCTTAAGATCAAGGCACAATTATGATAATAAAAAATACAATAATTTTGGTTTACCAATCCTTCTCCCAAGGATCGGAAGGCTATCACTTGTCTCTCCCAAGACCAAGCCCAAGCCTATCCACTAGATCTTCCCAAGATCTAGACGTAGCACACAAGGCCACGATTTCCCACCAAGCCACGCAAGGACTTGGACGCTCCACACAAGGAAGCGATTTTCCCCTAAGCCACGCAAGGACTTAGACGCCGCACGCAAGACGACGATTTCTCTACCAATACAAAATGAAATGTGTGTAAATGAAAATACAATATGAAAAGAACAACTTCCTAGAATTTCAGATCTCTGAAAGGATGGTTGAAGCCTCGAGATGATCGTTGATGTAGAAGCGCGCCCGATCTCGTCTTCAATCTTCAATCCTTCTTTGCACAAATGGGAGTTGAAGAGGTTCTGGAGCTCTCTGGTTCGTATGCACTCAGGAAGGAACTTGGAATTCTCAATGCTTGGAATAGACGAACACAAGGAGTCAATTTATAGAAAATCGCTGTCGCCTGGGCGACATCGACTGTCGGAATTTTCTGACAGCGCTAAACTGCCGCTGGAGTGCCGTCGTGCGGGCAGTTGCTGTAACCGCCGAGCTGTCGCCTGGGCGACATCGATGTCGGATTTCCGACAGTGCAAAACTGCCGGTCGTGGTGGTGTCGTGGGCAGTTGTTGTAACCTCCGAGCTGTCGCCTGGGCGACATCGCTGTCGGATTTTCGACAGCTCAAAACTGCCTTTCGTCGTGCTGCCGTGGAGGGAAGTAGTTGTAACTTCTCTGCTGTCGCCGGGGCGACATCGGCTGTCGGAATTTTCCGACAGTGAAATTTTCCTACATTCAAATTTAGCTCCAGCAGAAATGTGAACATCTCATACCTGTTACCTGCACACCATTAATAAAAATAGAATCAAATACAAACGGGACTTTGTTATTATCAAATCGGAGGAGTGCGAAACGCATGCTCCAACAATCTCCCCCTTTTGATAATAACAAATCTGTATAAAAAAGAAATCATGTCTATTTAGATTGTTGATTTTAACATTTGGTGTGTGCACAAAAATAACATGATATATTTCTCTTAAACTAAATAATTTCCCTTTAGATGAAAGCTCCCCCTAAATGAATGCTCCCCCTAAATATATGCTCCCCCTAAATGTTAAAGTAAGTTGAAATGATGTATTGTTTAGGTGGACTATTTAGGTGTAATAGATTTGTGATTTCTCTTTTTATACTTTTAATTCTCCCCCTTTTGGTATTAGCAAAAGTTAAGAAGAGATAAGGGAGTAGTTCGTAAGGGAAAAAAACAGGATGTAGAAATGAAGAGTAAGCGGAAGCACATGTTTGAAATATTGAAGTTCATGAAATAATAATAATATGCCATAGTATGAATAAACTTATGAAGAGACGGTATAGCCATATGAAGTAAGAAAATAAAATAACTTAAACATGATTAAATTCATTTGAAAGTATCATAGAAAGACACAATAGTGGATAGAAATTTGGAATATTTTCGGTCCAATTCTCATGAGATGAATGTTTAAATATCATAATGATGTGTACATGTGATACTTAGATCAAACATATGAAGTTATTTAATCTACATGATCATTGAAATGGAAAACATAATATAAGCATATAAAGTCAACTTTTACGTTGAAGATATAGCACAAGAAGAATAACAAACCATTTTTCTTTTGCACAAGACACTTTACAATTCTTTCCAAGGTGCTTAACCTCACAATGCTCATTAAGACTTATCAGGAGGGTAAGTAGTGCTTGGTGGAGTATCCTTGTCTTTAATTTTAATCTTATATTTTTTGATCACATATTTGTGATATCTTAATTTTGAGATATTAATAATTTTTTAATTGACCAAGGATCTCCGAATTCACTTGAATCGCAAAAGATGGTGTATATTTTGTTGTGCTAACAAATCAAGGTTGAAAGTTGTATTTATAAAGTGCTATTGTAGTATGTTAAAGCAAATATGATTCATGTATATATTAAATAAAAAGACATACGTATTGATCAAAAGAAGTGAACGTGATAGTTCATTATGATAGATAAACAATTTCTCATGCTTAGAGGCATGCGAAAACAATTTCCAATGGTCTAAACAACTAAGTAGGAGTGTCAATACGGTGATAGCTTGGAAATGAAATCATATAATCATGTAAGAGCCATTTGTTAGAATAAAAAGCACATGATTTGGCATCAATTCATGAGTTGTAGTATTAATAAGGACATACAACTATTGTAAAGCATCAAAGGGACCAAAAACTGAAGATTAATCAAATCGTGAGCTGTCGGAAATTTCCGTCAGTCACTGTCGCCTGGGCGACAGCCAAAAATATAAATACGGCTTTGGACTGAGTCAAACCCTATTGTGCATCATTTCCTGGAGTTAAAAACGAGAGGAGGCTGTCGGAGTTCGGCGACATCCTAGATCTAAGGTATGGTTTTTGATTTTTAAGTGTTTTGACTCAAATGTTTTTAGGGATTTTTGATTTTAGAAAGGGGAGATGATAAAAGATGTTTGTTTTTTTATTTTCCCTTTGATGAATGGTGTAGATCTTGGAAGTTTTGTGTTTTAAAAGTGTAGATCTAGTGTAAATCAAGGGGATCTTGTTGGATCTTGGTGAAAAATGTTTTGATTTTGTGTTTTTTTTTGTGGTTGAAGTTTTGCATTTGTACATAGTAGAATTTTTTTTAAAAATGGAAGATTTGCTTTTGGAAGAAGGTTGAAGATGATGAATAGTAAGGATATGGAGAAGATGTAGATTTGAAAAAATATTATATATATATTTTTTAAAATTGATGTTGAAATAAAACTTGATTTTGAGTAGATCTGGGATTTTATGTAAAAAAAAATTTCAAGAGAAGTTTACTGAAGTACTGTCGGAATTTTCCGACAGTCACTGTCGCCTGGGCGACAGTGTTCCAGTGCACAACACATGTTTAATCCATTTTTTATATGTTATTTGCAGAATGGCTTCCAGTTCTTAAGCGCGAAGAAGTACTTCTGAAGATGCGCATAGTTCGTATCAAGTGTACCCTAGGGTGGAGAAAGCCATAGTTGGAGTAGCGAAATATGTTGAATTTGATTCGCCTAAGCATGATCATATCTATGATCGGCTTGCGAATGCAGGTATACTCACAATAATCACAGCAGATTCGTTTTCATCCTTTTTGGTTCGAGAATTCTATAATCATTTGGAAGATCCCAATTACACTGAATTGGATGGGGGAGTTAGATCAAGAATCCAAGGTCAACATGTGGAAATAACACATGTTGATCTAAGAGAGGAATTCAGACTAGTGATGAGTGAAAATATGCCGGATATAGTGGAGAGTTATAGAAAAGATAGAGATTGGACCCTTGTAAACATGAGTTTACATGGGAGTCAAAAGAAGACTCTAACCACTGAAGTTACGTCACTCACTCCGGATGCTTTTTTAGTTCAAGATATATTAAGGAACTCAGTCATGTTGAAGAGTGGAGATACAAGAAGTATCACGGCTCAGTTGCTTACTTCATTATGGAGGATGAACTTTTCGATGTGGCGGACTTCATACTCTCCCAGATTCGGCATGCGTTTAGATTAAAGCATCCAAAATGGGTGAAGGTTCACACGCTGCCAATGGGGGCGATAATTCAGCGTATATTATATAAGAAGTACGGATGGATAGCTCAAGATTCTTATTTTGATGATTGTTATCCGGAGATATATTATACGGGTACGATGAAAGTGAAGAAGACGCAGAAAAAGGCCCATCCTGGAATTGAGATTAGAGAGCCGCCAATGCCTAGGGCAGGATCACTACGAGAGTCCATTGATGATTTACGTGATTCATTAGAGGATCACAAGAAAGAAGTGAAAAAGGACCGTAGTCGAATGCAGAAGTTTATGAAGTTTCTTGTCAAAGGTCTGAAGTTAAAGCCAACTCCGGAGGAAGAGGCCGAATGACAAGTTCCAGAGGAAGAAACGCCACACCAATCGGTGAGGCGGACTCGCCGTGGTAAGGCCGTGAGACGAGGACCTCCAGAAGATTGTCCAGAGAGCAGCGGGGCTGGTTTTGAGGATTCTGAGTAGTTTCATCAGGCTGCTGCTGCTGACTGATGTCGGAAATTTCCGACATCCACTGTCGCCTGGGCGACAGTGAACTTCTTCAGATGTTGTTTTCTGTTAATGAACTTGAAACTAATGTTGTTTTCTACTGTTTTTATTGGAACAATAGTGATGTAATATTAATGATGTTTGAATTTTTGTTAAGTCATTTGAAATTCTATGGTTTGATTTTAAAATTTAGGCTTTTTCTTTTTAAAATGTATAGGTTTTGTGATGATTTTTTTTTTAATTTTATAGGTTTTAAGTAGTGATATATTCATTGAGAAATGTCTAGGATTCCCAATTCTAGCCTAAGCATAGAAAAACGGGAATCCGGTAACGGCTTAGTGAATATATCCGCTAGTTGATTTTCCGTGCCTATAAAGTTGATTTTTATATTACCTTTCTTAATATGATCCCTTATAAAATGATGTCGGACATCTATATGCTTAGATCTAGAATGTAATACGGGATTGTTAGTTAAGTCTATAGCACTTTTATTGTCACACTTTAATTCTACACTACTTTGTTGCATGCCAAAATCTTCTAACGTTTGTGACATCCAAAGAGCTTGGGCACAACAACTACCTAGTGCAATATATTCGGACTCGATAGTAGAGAGGGCAACAGAATTCTGTTTCCTACTCGACCATGAAATAAGTGAAGGGCCGATAAAATGACAAGTGCCACTAGTGCTTTTCCTATCTAAAGAACATCCCGCACAATCGGAATCCGAAAAACCATGTAAAATAAAGGAATCATTATGAGGATACCATAATCCTAATTTAGATGTTCCTATAAGATATCTAAAGATGCGTTTCACCGCTTTTAAATGTGACTCTTTAGGATTAGCTTGAAATCTAGCACATAAACATACGGCAAACATAATGTCAGGTCTAGATGCGGTTAAATACAATAAAGACCATATCATACTTCTATAAAGGGTTTGTTCAATTGAAACACCACTTTCATCTTTTCCTAATTTTAGTGAAGTACTCATAGGAGTGTTTGCATGCTTAAGATTTTCAAATCCAATTTTTTTTAACATATCATGAATATATTTGGTTTGACATATAAAAATACCATCATGTTTTTGTGTAATTTGAAAACCTAGAAAATATGAAAGTTCTCCAACCATGCTCATTTCAAATTCATTTTCATAATTTGAACTATTTCATTACACAACTCTTCATTAGTGGCTCCAAAAATAATATCATCAACATAAATTTGCAAAATAACTAAATCATGATCAATTTGCTTAATGAAGAGTGTAGAATCAGCACTTCCTATTTTATAATCGTGCTTTAACAAATATTGAGTTAATCGATCATACCAAGCACGAGGCGCCTGTTTTAATCCATAAAGCGCTTTATCTAATTTATAAACATAATTTGGATATTTCTCATTTATAAAGCCAGGGGGTTGTTCTACATAAACCTCCTCTTTTATATACCCGTTTAAAAATGCGGTTTTGACATCCATTTGATATAATTTAAATCTTTTAAAACAAGCAAATGCAAGAAATATCCTAACCGCTTCTAATCTTGCTACGGGTGCAAAAGTTTCATCAAAATCTACCCCTTCAATTTGTGCATAACCTTTTGCAACTAATCTGGCTTTATTTCTAACAATTCTAGATTCATTATCCATTTTATTTTTAAAAATCCACTTAACACCAACTACGGGAAGATTTTTGGGTCGTTCTACAAGATTCCAAACCTTATTACGTTCAAATTGATTAAGTTCTTTATTCATAGCTAAAAACCAAAATTCATCATTTAAAGCGGTGGAAACATCTTTTGGTTCTATTTCAGAGACAAAACAAAGGTTTGAAAATAAAACATGTAGCGATGAACGAGTACTAACCCCTTTTTGCGGATCTCCAATGATAAGCTCCTTTGGATGATCCTTTGAAAACCTCAATTCACTTGGAGGCTCATATTCTTCTCTTTCTTCTACTTCTCTATCTCCTTCTTCTCTTTCTCCTTCTCTTTCTTCTTCTTTCCTTCTTCAATTTCTCCAAGTTCTTCATCATCATTCTCCACCGAAGGAAGGGGATCATCTTCTCTTCCTGTAATTTTCTTTTCTACACATGAAGCAAACTCATCAAACCTAACATGAATAGATTCTTCAACTATTTTTGTTCTTTTATTAAAAATCCTATAAGCTTTACTAGTTGAAGAATAGCCAATAAAAATGTTGAAACCGATTTCTCGGTCTCTTGTGAAGCTCGGGGCCCTCAATGAATTGAGGGGCAGCTAGCCCTTACCGGTCCCTCGGAAGAGATAGGCAGATGACTCGGACAAAGAAAGGAGACCCTGGTCTTAGCGAGGAGGTCCCTCCACTAACCCGGAAGATCGTTGAGCGCTTCCCCTCCCAAGCCAAAGCTAAGACTCGGGCACCTTGGAGAGCTAGAGAGCTCAAACCAAAGCGACCTATGGAGAGAAGGAGGCTCAAAAATCCTGAACCGGGGGTCCTCTCCAAGGTGCCCATTAAGGTCTATTTATAGATTTTGGTTTTGCGGTCTGCAGATAACAGGATTCCGCCTTCAGATTTGACTATCTGCACCCCAGGTGGGTCTGCTAACAGTCAAGTTCCGCTGTTTAGAGAGGCTAAGAGCAGACCACCGAGGGTAAAATGGTAAGTTGATCCTAATGATATAGGGGTAAGGGGTTGCGAGAGCCCTACTGTTGGAGTTCTCGCCGGCCTTCTCGCAGATCCTGCCCGCGGAAGGAGCTCTCGCGAATACTGCCCGCGGCATCTCCTTCGGAGGGTCGTTTTGCGAGAACCCTGCGGAAGGAGCTCTCGCGAGGACGAGGGTCTGCTGACGAGGTTCTCGCGAGGACCACGTTGGCCCTACTGTTGGAGTTCTCGCCGGCCTTCTCGCAGATCCTGCCCGCGGAAGGAGCTCTCGCGAATACTGCCCGCGGCATCTCCTTCGGAGGGTCGTTTTGCGAGAACCCTGCGGAAGGAGCTCTCGCGAGGACAAGGGTCTGCTGACGAGGTTCTCGCGAGGACCACGTTGGCCCACTTTGGTGGTCTGCCGAGGTCTCATCGGCTGGGGGTCGATCTTGGTGAGGCCCAGATCTCGTCACTCCCGTCTCGCTCAATTTCCCTGCCTGGCGAATATCGGGGTTGTACACAATCCCCGCTCTTCGCGAAGACTAATGTCCTCGCGAAGAATCGTCCAACCCCTGATATTCGACCGCCCCCAGATGACCTGTCAGGAATCTTTGGTGGGACCCACCATGCAGGTTATAAATATCATCCCGAACCCCCATTGGTGCGCGTCGCTTCTTTTCCTTCCTTTCTTGTTCTAGCTGCCGGGAGATGCCGATTTCCGAAGAAGCAGAGGCTCGCCTGAGGGCGATGAGAGCCGGCGGGCTACCTTCCACGACCAAGGTACCCGCCTGGATGAGCCGGCCGCCTCCCGCCCAGTCGCCAAAAGTCAAGAAGGCGAAGGCGGTTCGCCTCTCTGGAGACGACTCCGTGACGCTGGACTCCTCCCCGGACGATCTACGCCCCGAGAAGGTATGAGTTATTCGAATTCACGTCAATAAATTGCTCTTCATTCATTTCCGCTCGCAGGATACTTTGCCGAGCGAGATCGTTGAGGAACGTGCTGAGGGGTCTCGGAAAAGCCAGCAGGTGGGCACGAACCTCGCTGGGAAAGACACCACCGGTACGATTTGGATCTCGCATATCGTAATATTTATGTCAACCATATATGATCTCCGTTACTCTTTTCTTACAGTCTCGCCCCTGAAGTCCCCGATTCGCCCGTCGTCGCGGCCTCCATCTCCGCCCCCTCCAGGTAGAATCGTTGATAAGCCCGGGTTCCAGCTCCTGACGAGCGAGGAGACCGGTGGATCCGCCCCGCCGAAGATTCCCCCGACCAATAGCACGGTTTATCCCGCTGGCCTGGGCAAATCTCTTTACCCCCATTATGGAAACGTGTTTCAGGGCCGTCCTTCGGGTTCTCGACCCCCTCTCGGTAAGCGTTATGGCCTCGCCGAAACCCTGCGTGACCTCGCGCTCATTATCTGACCTTGTGAGATCTTGCAGATACTGCCGAGAATCCGCCTACCGATTCTGAACTGGGCGATGACAAAATGTCCCCCCTTCCTGATCAGGTGGAGGAATTCTTAGGGGATCCGCGAGATCCCGAGATGATGAAACAGCGGGCAGCGGAGCTCTTGCGAAAGCATGGGCGAATGCTGATGGACCTCAACATGCAGGCGAGACGGGACAGGGAAGCTGCCGAGGATAGACACGCGGTCCTGATGGAAGAATGTGCAAGGCTCCGGCAAGCGAGACAGCGCGATCAAGATGAGAACGCCACGACGCCGGAGGTGCACATAGCGAGGATGAGAGACTACGCCTACCTCACGGACCGGGAGGGTCGTTTGGCGGAAGAGTACTATAATTCCAGGGTACCGCCGAGGTCCGGGTCGCGGGGTGGCGGCCGGTGGAAATGGCTACCCCATGATTCTCGCTAACTGCTTTGTTGTGCTCTTATTATTATTAATGGGTGTCGCTGTTTTAGACAATCTTGCCATGGCTCGCAACTCGCATATTTGCCACTTATATGTTGGCTTTATTTCTTCTGATTATAAGTATTACTAGCCTTTTATTATTTCTCGCTCGGTGCTAGCAAGTCTACTTCATTTTCATATTATATTGTGCTCGCGCGGACCCCCTGCTCTCGCCAAATATATCTCTCGAAAGTGTCGTTTGTACTAACCCCGCAGGTTTTTCTCGCTCGTGGACATGATGTGATGTTTTTGTTGATACTCGTGCTCGCTGACGCTTGGACTTCTTCCCGCCTTTTTGTTTTGGCTATAAATAGGCGGTCTTTACTGAGCCAACCACCGCATTTATTCTCGATCTTCTTCTTCTTCTGCTGCAGAGCTCTCGCTCTTTCTCGTTCTCGCATTCTTCCCCTTCTCGCAGATCTTCCAGATGGGCGGCGACGCAGAGTCAGAGGGCCGGCGAAGGGTTGCGAAGACCTTTGCCGAGCATGGCTTTTTTAATTGCAACTTGACCGATGAGGAGTACTTCAGCGCGGTCGCTGATTACGTCACCCCCCCCATTTGAGGCACGCCGCCCTAGCGAGGACGACGTGATCAACGACCCGTTGGTCGACGAGTTGGCCATCCCCATCGCCCACTTTGCGGTTGGCTTGCGCCTTCCCTTGTGGCCAGAAGTTCGCCAGGTAACTATCGTTCTCGCTTACTTCCTATTTAATTTGCCACTCGAGTCTCGCTCGCCACGCAGTTTAATCCCGTTTTCTCTGCCTGTTAGGTGCTCAAGCATTATGGCGTGGTTCCCGGCCAGCTCACACCCAATGCCATGGCGGTGGTCACCGCCTTCGCCTGCTACCTTCGCGAGGAGCGAATCGAGTTCAGCCTCCCTGTCTTCCGGAAGCTGTTCTCCTTCCGCGCCTACAAAGACGGGACAGCCTATTTCGTGGGCACTGGCCCGAAAGTGGTTGAGACCGTCAACAAGGCCCACTTCTGGGCCCAAAAGTTTGTCGTCGTCAAGGGGAACTTCGGCAACATTCCCCTCTCGCCGATCCAACATAGCGAGACCACCTACCGACCCACCACCCTCGGCGGCCATGACGCCCTCCTCCATCAGTTCTTCTGCAAGAAGAACTTCGAAGTCGTCTACCTCCGCCGTAACCTAGATTCGCTGCTTCCGGTCCTCGCCGGAGAAGGTAAAGATCTCTGCCTAACACATTTGTCTCAATTCGCAAGCCTATCATACTTATTTATATGACTTTTTTGTTTTTTAGGCGAGCGAGATCTTCCCCTCCATCCCCCTTACGCGAGCAATCGGAAGACCGATGCCACAATGGCTCTCGCTACCATGGGCGCGGAAGCCTGCCGAGGAGACGTCACCCCGGCCGAGCCTTCCTCCCGCAAGAGATCGGGAGCTTCCGACAATCATGGTGCCGTTCCGAAGTCTCCGCCAAAAAAGAAAAGCAAGAAAAGCGCGGCCTCGCTCGCTTCGTCAAAAAGCAAGGAACCTCGCGAGGCTGCCTTCGACGAATTTGACCTTACCGGCCTTTCGGCGGGCGAGGACGAAGATCCTGGCCAGGAGGCGGTCAGGGCCTCGGTCCTCCCCATCCCGGTGAACCATTATAACTTCGGGCTCGGCCAGAGGCGTCGGGACGAGACTGGCGAGCCCCTTGTCACCTGGAAGCCAGAGACAAACAGGGTGGACATCTCTTCTATCCTCCCCTCCTGGGTGGAGAAGGAGACCGTCAGTGGTCATGCTTTCGACTTTTCGTTCGCGCTTTATGGTCGCGAGGATGCAGGGTCTTACAAGGATGAGACCGCGAGGACCCTTGCTTATGAGAGCGCGAGGTCCCAACTGCGTTCTGCCGAGCTCGCCCATATGACGGGGAGGCGTTGCTTACAGCTGGAGCTTCAGAATGTGGAGCTCGCGAGGGCCTACCAGGGAGTTCTCGCCGAGAGCACGCAGCTGAAAGAGAAGCTGCTCGCCGCGGAGGCAAGGGTGGTGAGTCATCTAGACTTCCAACTTCCTCTTTTCCCCCAACCCCTTCATCTCTCTAACCTGACTTGCTCGCAGGATGTCGAGGTCGCCGGGAGGGCCAACGCTCGCATCAAGGACTTGGAGAGCGAGGTGACCGGGCTGAAGGCCCTAAATAGCGACCTCACTCGCGCCGTGGTTCCCCCTTCGCCTCGTCGTTTAAAAGAAGACCGGCGGGCGCGAGACGAAGAAATTCGTGTGGGATCGATAGAGTCGGCTCGCTACATTTTCTCGATGGCGAAGGCGATCGGTCTTTTGGCGGATAATGCGGCTGACATGACTCTGGAAGACATTCTTCCAGAGCTCTTCCTCCCTCTCCCGCCAGTGAAGGACAGTGATGACGAAGAAGGATCTGCGGGCGATTCCTGAAGCTCGCCGCCCTTCCCCCTTTTGTGTTGTAACTTGTGTTATAATTTTTGATCGGCGAGATCGCCAAAGATTGTAACTGAATTATGAAATATAGAATGCAGATTTTGTTTTGTTCACTGCGCTCTCCTTTTCTCGTTTTGTTATTTTCACTTGTCGATCGTCTCGCCCTTGCTCATCTCGTGATTCGCTTTCGCGGAGGTCATTCTCGCCCCGCACGTTATTGGATAGGTGCGCGCAGGGCGCTTCGGCTGCTCGGGTCTTTCGTCGTTTGCCTTAGGCTTGTTACGTCTCTAGCTATGCGTATTTTCTTTAGGTTTCGTAGGGTATTTTTCCTCTTGGCGAGAGCTCGCCTCTTACCCAGTGCAGGCAACCTTTCTGCCGAGGACTGGGTATTTGGGATCGTATGAGGTCGATCCTCGCCACTTGTGTAGTGTCGCACACGACCTCTCTTAGCCGAGCGAGCAGGCCCGACGAGCGAGAAGGAGTTTGCCAGCATAAGACTTGTCATTCTACCATTTTCTCCAGAGATCGTCCCGAACCACCCGTCTAGTGAGAGCCCGGGAGCGGAATCGATCTGGGGCATTCCAACACCAATACTTGTCACCTTGCCAGCCTCTCCAGAGATCAACCTGAACCCCCCATCTAGTGAGAGCCCGGGAGCGGAATCGATCTGGGGCATTCCAGCACCAATACTTGTCACCTTGCCAGCCTCTCCAGAGATCAACCTGAACCCCCCGTCTAGTGAGAGCCCGGGAGCGGAATCGATCTGGGGCATTCCAGCACCAATACTTGTCACCTTGCCAGCCTCTCCAGAGATCAACCTGAACCCCCCGTCTAGTGAGAGCCCGGGAGCGGAATCGATCTGGGGCATTCCAGCACCAATACTTGTCACCTTGCCAGCCTCTCCAGAGATCAACCTGAACCCCCCGTCTAGTGAGAGCCCGGGAGCGGAATCGATCTGGGGCATTCCAGCACCAATACTTGTCACCTTGCCAGCCTCTCCAGAGATCAACCTGAACCCCCCGTCTAGTGAGAGCCCGGGAGCGGAATCGATCTGGGGCATTCCAGCACCAATACTTGTCACCTTGCCAGCCTCTCCAGAGATCAACCTGAACCCCCCGTCTAGTGAGAGCCCGGGAGCGGAATCGATCTGGGGCATTCCAGCACCAATACTTGTCACCTTGCCAGCCTCTCCAGAGATCAACCTGAACCCCCCGTCTAGTGAGAGCCCGGGAGCGGAATCGATCTGGGGCATTCCAGCACCAATACTTGTCACCTTGCCAGCCTCTCCAGAGATCAACCTGAACCCCCCGTCTAGTGAGAGCCCGGGAGCGGAATCGATCTGGGGAATTCCAGCACCAATACTTGTCACCTTGCCAGCCTCTCCAGAGATCAACCTGAACCCCCCGTCTAGTGAGAGCCCGGGAGCGGAATCGATCTGGGGCATTCCAGCACCAATACTTGTCACCTCGGCACAGCAGCAGTTAAAAGCGTAACTAATAAAAGTAAGACATTGATTAAACAACATAATAAAGCTTTCAAGGGTAGAATCGTTTCAAATCATCCCCACTCCGAGCTCGGTCGAGAGGTACCCCTTCCACATCCTGGAGATGATACCCCCCCGTCTTGAGCACCTTGCTTACGATATATGGGCCCTCCCAGTTGGGGTTAAGCTTACCCACCGCGACCCCTCTGCCAGCCGCATCGACCTTCTTCAGGACTAGGTCCAGGGGCGGATCTAAGGGGGGCCGGTGGGGGCCCGGGCCCCCCCAAGAATTTTGCAAAAATATTATGAGATTTGGATTCCTCTCGTCGAGCCAATGAATTTTGACTACTTACACATCAAAAACGGTGTCCGAATGAGGGAGAAATGTCTCCGAGAAGATGGAGATTTTCGTTTTTTTTTTACGAGAGGAAAACGATGTTTGACCCCCCTTCTATGAAGACGCTGCTATTTTGATCCGCCCTGCTTCGATTCCCGCAAGCGTGCAGCGGCCTCTACGCCAGTAGACGAGCACAAAAACATTTGCGTCGTCTACAGCAAGAACGCTGACGCCTCCCAGCATGGCCAACGTGTCCGTTCCCTGCATCTGCCATTTCCTGCGCCTCCACGATCCTTATCGTCGTCGACGAAGACATCCATTTGGTAAAAGACACATCTGTCAAGAGAAAGCAACAACGCTCGTCATTCTGTTTTCATCCTTTCGTGGTCCTGTCGTCCCCAGCCACAGCTGAAGCCTCCATCAATCGGCCCGCAATTTTCTATCACGGACGCACTACCACCGCGACCCATTATAGCTCGACCGACCCCTGTTCTACCGGTCTTGTAGAACTACTTGTTACAAGCATAATCAGGTATAGTAGGAAATTTAATAAAGCTCATGTCATCCGCTCTGTTGCAGCCTTGTAGGATCCACAGAAATTCGGCTCCTTTACTACTTAAACTCGGGTAAAAACTCACTTCTATTGAATTTTTTGTTGATTTCTCTATGCTCAGTTTTTTTATTGCAACAAAATCATTATTGTTTGATCAATTTTTCATTGTAATAACATTTATATGATTGTTTGTCTCGTTTTTGTTTATTAAAAATAGAGGGTTTTTATCAAAAATGTATTTTTATATTTAATACATTACAAACAAGAACAACAACAACAACACTCAAGCCTTTATCCCACTATAGTGGGGTTGGCTATATGGATCCTTTGTCGAGCTTCTACCATCTTAGTCAGCTTCTCGCATCTTCTCAGCAATTGGTGCTACTCCTGTCTTATCCCTGATACATTCATTCCTAATTTTAACTAGTCTTGTGTGTCCGCACATACACCTAAGCATTCTTATCTTCGCAACTCCCATTTTTTGCTCATGTACACAATTCACTGCCCAACACTCAGAACCATAGAGCATCGTTGGTCTAATTGCAGTACGGTAAAACTTGCCTTTAAGTTTTAATGGTAATTTACAATCACATAAGATCCCTGACGCGCCTCTCCACTTCAACCAACTCGCTTTGATTTTTATATTTAATACAGTATATTAAAAAAAAGTTGCTTCACCTTTCGATTGGGCCCCCCCTAATTAAAATTCCTGGATCCGCCCCTGACTAGGTCCCCTTTCTGGAAGTGCTTGATCCGGATGTGTTTGTCAAAATATCGAGCCATCCGCCGTTTGACCTCTTCCTGTCTGATGGTAGCCAAGTCTCGGAGTTCTTCCACCAAGTCCAAGGACAACCTCTGCTCTGCATTGTTACCTTCCAGCCACTCTTCATCCCCCTCGCTCGCGGCGATCACCCGGGGGGTCTTCACCTCAAACTCTATGGGGAGAACGGCCTCGGACCCGTGAGAGAGCTTGAATGGAGTCTCCCCGGTGGCGGTATTCGGAGTAGTCCGCATGGCCCAGAGGACGGAGGGTAGTTGTTCCACCCAACTTCCTCGTAGGTTTTCCACTTTCTTTTTTAGCAGGTTGACGATTATCTTGTTCGCCGCCTCCACTTGCCCATTGCTCCTCGGGTGGTGGACCGAAGCGAACCTGAGGTCGATGCCGAGCTGAGTGCAAAAGCCGACAAACTCTTCACTCGCAAACTGCGGCCCATTGTCCGTCACTATAGCTAGAGGGAGTCCATGCCTGCAAATTATTTCTCCCCACACAAAATTCCTTACAACCTGAGAGGTCACCTTAGCAAGTGCTTTCACCTCTACCCACTTGGAGAAGTAGTCGATCATGACCAGCAGGAACTTCCTCTGGCCGCTGGCTTGGGGAAAGGGGCCGACCAGGTCCAACCCCCATATGGCGAAGGGCCAGGGGGTCGTGATGGTCCGGAGCCTTTGAGCGGGGAGGAGTTGGAGCGGAGCGTAGAGTTGGCACTTCTGACACTTTCTTGCGAACTCTGCCGCATCCTTGCTGAGAGTGGGCCAGAAGTAGCTTGCCTCAACACCCTCCCTTCCAGGGTCCGACTCCCGGAGTGACTGCCGCACTCCCCGGAGTGGATTTCTTCCAGCACTCTCGGGACCTCCTCCTCGGAGACACAACGGGCCAGGAGTCCCGAGAGAGTCTTTCTATATAGCCCCCCTGCATGCAAAGAGTAATAGGCGGACTTATACCTGAAGCGTCTCTTGTCCACATCTTCTCCGGGGAACTGCCCGGAGGATAGGAAGGTGACGAACGGATCCATCCATGAGGCTTGTTGATCCACTTCCATCAATTCTCCTTCCTCGATGGAGGGCCGGAAGAGTTCCAAAATTGTCCCCCCCGCTCGGGGACCGAACTTGGCTAGGAAGTCCGCCTGGGTGCTCTCCTCCCTCGGCACGTGCTTGATCGAGAAGGTGTGGAACTGCCCGATGACCCCCTTAACCTTTTCCAGGTATAGTAGGAGGGTTGGATCCTTTGCTTCAAACTCTCCTTTGATCTGACATGCTACCACCATGGAGTCCGTGGAGACCTCCACGTCCTGCACACCCAGTTCCCGGGCTAGCCGAAGGCCCGCTATCACTGCCTCGTACTCAGCCTGGTTGTTGGTGATTTGGAAATGGATGTTTAAGGCTTGTTCAATCCGAGTCCCCTGAGGACTCACCAGGACTATTCCCCCTCCATAGGAGTATTTTCCCGACGCTCCGTCCACCAACATCTTCCATGCTTCTGGGGGAGGTGGCTCGTGCTCCCCCACTTCGGCCGCGTAGTCGGCCATGAAGTCTGCCACCGCTTGAGCCCGGATGGATGTCCTGGGTGCGAACGTGATGTTGAATTCGCTTAACTCCACGGACCACTTCGCCAACCTTCCTGAGTGCTCCACCCCTTCCATGATTTTGCGGAGCGGATGGTCCGTCACTACTTTGATTGAATGGGCTTGAAAGTAAGGCCGGAGCCTCCGGGCCGACACCACCAATGCGAAGGCTAACTTTTCTAGGATCGGGTACCGGAGTTCCGCCTTCTTCAGCACTCGGCTGACGTAGTAGATTGGGAACTGTTTCTTCCCCTCCTCCCGGATCAGCACGGAACTTACTGCTTCGGATCCTACCCCTAGGTATAGGGACAGGTCCTCCCCTGGCTTCGGTCCCTGGAGCAGAGGGGTTTGAGTGAGCTGTTCTTTCAGAGCCTGGAAGGCCTTCTCGCATTCTGGGGTCCATTCAAACTTCTTGTTTCCCCGCAGTACTTTGAAAAAAGGTGCACATTTTTCTCCCGCCTTGGAGAGGAATCTGCTGAGCCCAGCCAATTTCCCCGTAAGGCTCTGAACCTCCTTCGGATTTCTCGGCGACTCCAACTCCATCACCGCTTTAACTTTGTCCGGGTTGGGCTCCACTCCTGTGGGGGTGAGCAAATGGCCCAGGAACTTCCCCCGGCTCGCCCCGAAGACACACTTCAAGGGATTGAGCTTCATCTTGTACCGCCGCAGGGTCCCAAATGTCTCTTCGAGGTCTCGGAGGTGGGTCTCGAGGTCTCGGCTCTTAACCATGAGGTCGTCGACATAGACTTCTAAATTTCTTCCTTTCTGTTCGCGGAAGACCCTATCCATCATTCTTTGGTACGTAGCCCCTGCGTTCTTGAGCCCGAAGGGCATCATCTTATAGCAATAACATCCATCCCCCGTGATGAAGGAAACATCCTTGATGTCCGGGGGATGCATGCGGATTTGATGGTAACCTGAAAAAGCATCTAAGAAAGACATTACAGGAAAACCAACGGCTGAATCAACCAGCGCGTCGATTCTGGGCAGGGGGTAGCAATCTTTCGGACATGATTTATTAAGAAGCGAAAAGTCGATACACATACGCCACTTACCTCCTCCCTTCTTTACCATAACGACGTTGGAGACCCAGCCTGGATACTGGATCTCCGATACAAACCCGGCCTGCAGGAGTTTGCCTACCTCCTCGCGGATGGGCCCTTCTAGCTTGTCCGCGACGGCCCTCCTCTTCTGACGGATGGGGCGGGCACCGGGGTCGAGGTTGAGGCGATGGCACGCCACATCCGCGTCGATCCCGGGCATTTCCGCGGCGCTCCAAGCGAAGACGTCCACGTTCTTTTGTACGCAAGCCAGAATCTCCGCTTGATCTCCTGGGCTGAGTTCTCCGCTGACCCGGACTTTTTCCACCACCCCCAGCCGGGTGGTGACCTCGAGCTCCATGACCTCGTCCACAGCCTCCAACCGGGACTGCTCTCCCCAAGCCCTTTCCTCTTCGGCACAAGCGGGAGCTTGGGTCTCTTCCTCGACTTCCTTCCCTACCACCATCAGCTCTTCCGCCCTTTCCTCCTGGGCCTCCCCCTCTTCTTCCTTTCCTTCCGCCCGGGGTACCTCAGCTACCCCTTCCTGGGCATGAACTTCATCTCCCTCCTTCTCTTCGGCTACCTCTAAACCTCCGGCTTCGTCTGCCTCCTCCATCATCTTATCCCACTCCTCAGCTTCTCCCATCCAGGAGATGGTGTTGACAGCCGTCACGTAGCACTGTCTTGCCACCTTGGGATCCCCCCTGATCCGCACCTGGACCCCTCCGTCGTTGAACTTGAGGCACTGATGAAAAGTGGAAGGGACGCAGCGGAACGCGCTGATGAGTGGCCGTCCGAAGATGGCGCTATAACTGCTCGGGGCGTCCACTATGACGAAACGACAGTTCCGGGACTGCCCACCCAGGGTCACATGAAGCCCTACTCCTCCTTCTACTTCCTTCCTCTCCCCCGAAAATCCGAACAGAGGGCCATCTGAGGCCAACACCCTTCTGGGTTCCACCTCCATCTTGTCGAATGCCTTCTTGAAGATGACATTGACCGAGCTCCCGTTGTCCACTAGGATTCGGGAGACGGTGAAATTCTCGATCGCCGTCTGGATGACCAGCGCGTCGCAGAACGGGTCCTCGTAGCTCGGCATGTCCTTCTGGGTGAAAATAATTTTTTCGGCCGGGGGTGGAGCGGTGGATGTTGACGCTACGCTCCGGCGGTAGATGGTATGGAGACTAGCCTTGCGGGTTGCCTCCACCCCTACCCCCCATGGATCACTCCGATCCCTCCTCTATTCCCCAGATCTGCTCTATTCTCACACCTTTCCTCCTCCTCCTCTCGAGGTTCCACCTCTACGATCCTTAATGGCTGTTGCTGTGGTGGCGCGGGCGCTCTGCCCCTTTTCACCTCCAGGAACTCCGGACAGGTGTCCGTTGGGTGGCCTTCCGCATCGTGGAAGATGCAATATGGCACCGCCACTTCCCTTGCCTCGGTCTCCGCCACCCTATTCCTTCTTCTCCTAGCGACCGCCGTTTCCGCTTCTCCTCCCCTTCCCCTTCCTCTTCCTCGGCCAATTTCCATGGCCTGTTGAGGCGGGGGAGGTAACTGCATCGGGCCCTGCCTCCACCCCAACTGGGGGGGTCTCCATTGTCCTTCGAAACGGTTACCCCTTCCTGGGCCATAACCCCTTCCCTGCCCCTGCATTCCTCCACCTTGCGGCCTCCATCCTCCCTCCGGGGCCCGGGGCTCTTCCCTTCTTCTGACCTCCTGCTGCCTCGTCTCAGGCTCACTGAGCTTTGCTAGCCTCTTGGTGAGCTCTGGGTTGGCCTCTTCGCTTGCTACTTCCTCTGCCACCCTCTCCATCAGCTCCTCATAGGAGACGGGGGCCTTCCTCTTCAACGCCATCTTGAAGAAACTTTCCTTCAACCCGACCGTGAAGGCGAGTTGAACTGCAAACCCAGGCACCTCCTGAGTGAGCTGCACTTCCTCCTGGAACCGATCCGCATACTGAGCCAACGTCTCCCTGGACTCCTGCTTCACCGCGAAGAGGGAATCAGCGTCCTTCTTCCTCCTTTTTGAAGTTGAAAATCTCAACAAAAAACTTCGGCGCAGGTCCTCGAACGCGTAGATAGAGCCTGTCGGGAGTGAATGAAACCAGTCCCTGGCCTTCTCTTTGAGAGTGACGGCGAAGAGCCGACACTTGAAGACATCGGACATCGGCCTGATGGAGACCGAGTCCTCGAAAGACTGCAGATGCTGAACTGGGTCATCTCTTCCGTTGTAGTACACTCTATCCCATTCTCCGAATCCCGCTGGAACGGGCGCAGACAACACCAACTCGCAGAAGGGACTTCCCCCTCCCGCCATCTTTTCTCGCTCGGCTCGCGGACCTAGCTCGCTCGCCAAGCTTGGGATCGCACTCGCGAGGGCGACGCTCGCTGGAACCACCCCGACTGTCGCCGCATCCTCCTGGCGCGCGCTCGCCTGCGCCGCGCTCGCTGGAGCAGAGCTTGTCGGCACCGAACTCGCCGGCACGGAGCTTGCCAACACTGGGCTCGCCGGACTGGCGAACAGCACTCGCCCTTCCCTGTCATGTCCTGGTTCAACGACAACTTCTTTTCCAGCCCTTCCTCCTGGTGCCCTCTCGCCGACTGCTGTTGGGGGGGTGGTCGCCTGAGGTGCCGGGGTCGCAAACTCACTTCGCAGAGCCGTGACTGTGAACCCCAAGGTGTCGAGCACCTCCTTTCGGAAATCCGCGAACATCCTAGCCATTGCCTCCTGAGGGGTCTCGCCGAACTCCTCGCCCTGCTCTTCATCTCCCGACATAACTCTTCTCTGGGACTTTCTTGAACTAGCCACGCTCCACACTCACCGCACCAAAATGTTGAAACCGATTTCTCGGCCTCTTGTGAAGCTCGGGGCCCTCAATGAATTGAGGGGCAGCTAGCCCTTACCGGTCCCTCGGAAGAGATAGGCAGATGACTCGGACAAAGAAAGGAGACCCTAGTCTTAGCGAGGAGGTCCCTCCACTAACCCGGAAGATCGTTGAGCGCTTCCCCTCCCAAGCCAAAGCTAAGACTCGGGCACCTTGGAGAGCTAGAGAGCTCAAACCAAAGCGACCTATGGAGAGAAGGAGGCTCAAAAATCCTGAACCGGGGGTCCTCTCCAAGGTGCCCATTAAGGTCTATTTATAGATTTTGGTTTTGCGGTCTGCAGATAACAGGATTCCTCCTTCAGATTTGACTATCTGCACCCCAGGTGGGTCTGCTAGCAGTCAAGTTCCGCTGTTTAGAGAGGCTAAGAGCAGACCACCGAGGGTAAAATGGTAAGTTGATCCTAATGATATAGGGGTAAGGGGTTGCGAGAGCCCTACTGTTGGAGTTCTCGCCGGCCTTCTCGCAGATCCTGCCCGCGGAAGGAGCTCTCGCGAATATTGCCCGCGGCATCTCCTTCGGAGGGTCGTTTTGCGAGAACCCTGCGGAAGGAGCTCTCGCGAGGACGAGGGTCTGCTGACGAGGTTCTCGCGAGGACCACGTTGGCCCTACTGTTGGAGTTATCGCCGGCCTTCTCGCAGATCCTGCCCGCGGAAGGAGCTCTCGCGAATACTGTCCGCGGCATCTCCTTCGGAGGGTCGTTTTGCGAGAACCCTGCGGAAGGAGCTCTCGCGAGTACGAGGGTCTGCTGACGAGGTTCTCGCGAGGACCACGTTGGCCCACTTTGGTGGTCTGCCGAGGTCTCATCGGCTGGGGGTCGATCTTGGCGAGGCCCAGATCTCGTCACTCCCGTCTCGCTCGATTTCCCTGCCTGGCGAATATCGGGGTTGTACAAAAAATACCTTCATCACATTTTTCATCAAATTTTCCTAAGGAATCTTTAGAATTCAAAATAAAACATTTACAACCAAAAACTTTGAAATAAGAAACATTTGGTTGTTTATTAAAAATTAATTCATAAGGAGTTAATTTTAAAATAGGGCGAAGCATTACTCTAATAATTACATAACATGCCGTACTAACCGCTTCAGACCAAAAAGATTTTGGTAATTTAAATTCAGATAACATCGTACGGGCTAACTCTTGAAGAGTTCTATTTTTCCTCTTCACTACACCATTTTGCTGTGGTGTGCGTGGAGCGGAAAATTCATGATTAATTCCTAACTCCGTACAAAAAGAAATAAACTTTTCATTTTCAAATTCTCCTCCATGATCCGATCGTATGCGTTTAATTTTTAACTCAAATTCATTTTGGATACGCAAACATAATTTTGAAAATTCTGAAAATGCATCGGATTTGGAGGTTAGAAATAAAGTCCAACAAAAACGAGAATAATCATCAATCAATACAAATGTGTATTTTCTACCTCCTAAGCTAGAAATTCCAATTGGCCCAAATAAATCCATATGTATTAATTGAAGTGGCCTAGTGGTAGAAATAATGTTTTTACTTTTGAAAGATGATTTTGAAAATTTTCCTTTTTGGCAAGGCACACATAGTGAAGAAGATAAATTTCCATTTAACAAAGGTAAACCTTTAATTAATTTATCTTTTGAAAGTTTTGTAATTAACTTGGCACTAGTATGTCCAAGTCGCCTATGCCATAAATCTAATTCATCATTTTTTGATAAAAAATATTTCAAAGTAGAATTTGAAAAATCTAGAAATTTAATCATATATACATTATGACATCTAGGTGCGGTAAAAACAATTTCATTTGTTTTGGAATTAATAATATTACACAAATTTGTAGAAGATTCAAATCAAACATTTAAACCCTTATCACATAATTGACTAATAGAAATCAAATTATGCTTTAATCCTTCTACAAATAAAACATTTGAAATTGAAAATTTTTCGTTACCCACAACTCCGATGCCGATGATTTTTCCTTTTCCATTGTCTCCGAAAGTAACAACTCCTCCTTTCTTCATCTCTAGGCTAAGGAACTTCTCTTTATTGCCCGTCATGTGTTTTGAACAACCCGAGTCCAAGTACCACACGTCTTCTTTGTCCTTAGCCTGCCAACACACCTAGAAAGAAGAGGTGAGTAAAGATCTGGTTACCCAAGTGGTTCCACCCATAGTATAGGTAGAAGTCTTAGGCACCCAGATTTGTTTAATTTTACTTTTTCCTTCCTTCCAGCAAGAGTCCGTAGTGTGGCTAAATCTATTGCATTTGGCACATGTAATGTATTTAGAAGAGTATAACTTTTCTGGACTTTTACTGGATGAGGATGCAGTATTTGACAATTCATTAACTCTAGAATTTTTAAAAGTAGATTTTCTGGAATTTTCACTGTCGCCGGCGACAGTGGTTGTTGCCGGGCGACAGCTTCCTGACGTGTATCCGAGTCCAAACCTTCCAGATCCATGACGTTGGTATCCTAAGATCATATCCAGTGATCTTCGGCCCATTCCAAATTTTTTCATGGCTAGAGTTAAGTCATGAATCTGGTTTCTCATTTTTGTATTTTCGGATACCAAATTTACACATCTACGTTCAAAAGATTTCTTTCCCTCATGGACTTTGGAAATTGAAGATTTCAGATCTCTCTCTAAAATCTCATTCTTTTTAGTAAGAATTTTTATTGTAGAATGAGATTTAGAAATGGATTCTTCAAGTTCTTTAATTGTTCCCAAAAAGTGATCACACTCTTGGCAAGAAATATCTCTTTTTCCAATAGTCTTAATTTCCTTTAACAATTTTTTGTTTTCTTTAAGTAAAATTTCATTTTCAGATTTAAGAAGATCATTATCTTTTAAATTTTTTCAAAAAATTTGCAAGTCTTTAAAAATTCAGAAAATAATTCATCATAGGTTGGAGGAGTTACCTCAGTGTCGCTTTGGACACTGCATTCGTCATCAGATATGACGCTCTTTCCCATTAAGCACATGTTGGCCTCCTCTTCTTTACTTGAGTCTGAACTGCTTGCATCCTCAGAAGTAGTATCATCCCATGTTTCCGCCTTCAACACCTTCTTCGACTCTTTGTGCTTCTTTTCTTTAAGTTCTTTCAAGTACTTTGGACACTTGCTTCGGATGTGTCCTAACTTCTTGCAGTGATAGCACTCCGGTGGCGGTCTCTCTTCCTCCTCATCGCCTTCCTTTCCTTTTTTTCCTAAAGGTCTCCTTCTTAAAATACTTCTTAAACGAATTCCTTCTCTCCGGATTTTTCATAAATTTTCTAAATTTTTTAACAAATAAACTTTCCTCATCTTCTTCATCCTCCTCAGAATCACTAGTTTCTTCCTTCTTAGATCTTAGAGCCAATCCCTTCTTCCTTGGCTCCATATACTCTTGTTGTTGAATTTTCAATTCAATTTCATGAGTTTTCAAGTTCCCAATGAGGCTCTCCAATTGTAAGGTCTTAAGATCATGTGACTCAGAAATTGCAGTCACTTTAGGATTGAACTTCGGGGGAAGTGATCTTAATATTTTCCTTACTAAATCTCTATTTGAGAACACCTTTCCTAGCACCTTTGAGTCGTTCACGATTTTTGTGAATCTTGTGTACATCGTATCAATCTCTTCATCTACCTCCATTTTGAACCTTTCAAATTCAGATTCCAGTTGAAATAGCTTTGAATCCTTTACCTGCGAAGTACCTTCATGAGTGATTTCTAATAAATTCCAAATTTCAAATGCAGTATTACAAGCACAAACTCTATTAAAATTCAGTGTGATCTAGTGCGCAAAATAAAGCATTCATGGCTTTTGCGTTGTTCTTACATTTTAATTTATCGTTGTCATCCCACTTGTCTTTGGGCTTATTCATGGTTACATCTCCTACAACAAATGTTGGAGAAGTGTAACTAGATTCTACCATATTCCAGACTTCTATATCTAGCGCAATTAGAAAACAACGCATACGTGTTTTCCAATAATTATAGTCTGTGCCCGTAAAAAGTGGTGGCCTACTAATTCCTTGCCCCTCAACAAACGCGTGATCGTTGTGCGCCATTACTCCCGGTGGTAAAACCGTTTTGGAGTAACATCGCTCTGATACCACTTGTTGGATCGTATGATGCCCTTAGAGGGGGGGGGGGGGGGTGAATAAGGGTGTGTTTAAAAATATAAATTTTTACTTACTAATTTTTAAACAGATTTTTCTTTTCTAAAAAGTTACTTATAAATAATTTTAAACCAATGCAATTTTTTTATTAAACCAAACACAAAATTCTAAGATAAAGATCTAAGCAAACAAATTTGCAATTAGTGAAAAGAGCATAATTATATTTATCATAAAATTTGCATACAATAAAAAATTGATCTTAACAATGCTTAAGATCAAGGCACAATTATGATAATAAAAAATACAATAATTTTGGTTTAGCAATCCTTCTCCCAAGGATCGGAAGGCTATCACTTGTCTCTCCCAAGACCAAGCCTAAGCCTATCCACTAGATCTTCCCAAGATCTAGACGTAGCACACAAGGCCACGATTTCTCACCAAGCCACGCAAGGACTTGGACGCTCCACACAAGGAAGCGATTTTCCCCTAAGCCACGCAAGGACTTAGACGCCTCACGCAAGACGACGATTTCTCTACCAATACAAAATGAAATGTGTGTAAATGATAATACAATATGAAAAGAACAACTCCCTAGAATTTCAGATCTCTGAAAGGATGGTTGAAGCCTCGAGATGATCGTTGATGTAGAAGCGCGCCCGATCTCGTCTTCAATCTTCAATCCTTCTTTGCACAAATGGGAGTTGAAGAGGTTCTGGAGCTCTCTGGTTCGTATGCACTCAGGAAGGAACTTGGAATTCTCAATGCTTGGAATGCACGACCACAAGGAGTCAATTTATAGAAAATCGCTGTCGCCTGGGCGACATCGACTGTCGTAATTTTCCGACAGCGCTAAACTGCCGCTGGAGTGCCATCGTGCGGGCAGTTGCTGTAACCGCCGAGCTGTCGCCTAGGCGACATCGATGTCGGATTTCCGACAACGCAAAACTGCCGGTCGTGGTGGTGTCGTGGGCAGTTGTTGTAACCTCCGAGCTGTCGCCTGGGCGACATCGCTGTCGGATTTCCGACAGCTCAAAACTGCCTTTCATCGTGCTGCCGTGGAGGGAAGTAGTTGTAACTTCTCTGCTGTCGCCGGGGCGACATCGGCTGTCGGAATTTTCCGACAGTGAAATTTTCCTACATTCAAATTTAGCTCCAGCAGAAATGTGAACATCTCATACCTGTTACCTGCACACCATTAATAAAAATAGAATCAAATACAAACGGGACTTTGTTATTATCAAACCGGAGGAGTGCGAAACGCATGCTCCAACATGTGTGTGTGTCTATGTCTATGTTATCTCTAGCTATGTGTGACTGTGTGTATGTCTGTGTGTCAATATGTGTTTGTGCATGTGTGTGCCTGTGTTGTGTGTTTATGTCTGTCTGTGTCTGTCTGTGTGTGTCAGTGTCTGTGTGTATATGTCTGTCTGTATCTGTGTGTATGTGTCTGTCTGTGTCTGTATCTGTGCCTGTGTGTGTGTGTGTGTCTGTGTGTGTTTGTGTCTGTATGATCTCTAGCTAGCTATGTGTGACTATGTCTGTGTGTGTGTGTCGGTGTCTGCGCAGTGTGTCTGTGTTAGTCGTCTGTGTCTGTATGTGTCGATGTGCATGTGTGTGTGTCTATGTCCATGTGATCTCTAGCTATATATGTATATTTACTGTGTTTGTGCTTATCTGTGTCTGTGTATGTGTGTAGTGTGTGTGTCATCTGTATGTGTGTGTATGTGTTTGTGTGTCTGTGCATGTGTGTGTCTGTCTATGTCTATGTGTGTCTGTGTGTGTGTGCCTGTGTGTGTGATTATGTGTGTGTGTGATTATGTGTGTGTGTCTGTGTATCTATGCGCGCGTGTGTGTGTGTCAATTTGTAATGAGATACAAAAAAATGAGGAAATGACTATATCACAACACAATTTTCCTCGATGAAAAAATAACGATGTAACGAGATAACATGATGGCGTGACAAAGTCGACAAAGAAAGAGAAGATGACTAAAGTGTACGTGCAGCTGGGTTTGGTGAAACAATTAGCGATATTTTTAATGTTACGATATTTATTAGTCCTCTCGCGCGCGACTGTAAGAAAAATGCGCGCTCTGACAAAAACTTGCACCTGTGTGAAAAATGCACGTCCGCAAAAAATGCGTGACTGGCCGGCTAAATGCATCTTGGAGAAAATGAGTACCGATGATTCGAAAATACGTGTCAGGGTAAAAACGCGCTCCCAAGAAAATGCGCGCTTGGGAGACAATGCGCCCGATCAAAAATGTATGCAAGTGCAAAAAAACACGCGACTGTGCATAAAACGTGCGCTCGGGCAAAAAACACGCGCCCGAGTGAAAAACACGTGCCCGGCCAAAAAAATTCTCTCTCGGGCCAAAAATGCTCTCCCGAGCCCGCGCCGTGCATGCGCTTGTGCTCGGAGGTGGTCGCGCATGCGCACGTGAGTGTCTTTGCATGTGTCGGGGCCCGTGCGCGATAGTTATTTTTATTCTAAAATTATGTTAATAAATTAATGTCAAATTGACATTCATTTTTAAATTTAATATTTTTAATTTTTGGATTATTTTTTTTTGCAAAATTTATGGAGGAGGAAAAATTTTTATAAAAATGTTTTAAAGTCTTATAAAAACTTTATATAACGGTTTTTATAAAGTTTTATAAAAAATTTATATAAAGAAACTTTATATATTTTTAACTATATATATAAAGAAACTTTAAAATGATTTTTTGTTAAAATATAAATGTTTTAGAAAAAAATAATTATAAAATATTGATGTATATTTTTTTACGGTCATTTTGAGTACTTATATGTATATGTTGCGGGCGAAGCCCGCCGGGGGCGGGCGAAGCCCGGCGTCGCCGGCCGGGTACTGTAAAATGCGGGTGCAGTCCGCTCGAATGCGGGCGCAGCCCACTAAGAGTCAGCGGGCACGGGCGAAGGAGCTGCTAGTAAAGTTTTATATAAAAACTTTATATGAAATTTTTATAAAAACGTTTTATAAAGTTTTACATAAAATTTTATACACATTTATATATAATTAAATTTATAATTATAATTTATTATATATTTAACCGGTTATATATATATTAATTATAAAGGTATGGCCGTGTTCGATACTCTCCGTTGTGACCGTACACCGGCATCGACGGTATCTCCGCCAAAATTGTACTCTCCCACTCTCAGATGCTCGATCGATCAACTAACAGTGCATAAGAAAAGCGCACGTGCCCCACACGACATTAATTACCCCTGCGTCGATAGTGTCCCAGTGCGACGACGCTCATGCAGCTCGCAAACCCTGCTCGCGAAAATACCCAAAATTTAAAATATTTAGTCTTGTTTTTTTAAACACTACAAAAAACGTCGTCGTAGACGTCTCCCTATAAGTGAGGATAATAAATAAATAAAATTATTTTTAGTAATAATATATTTTTATTTATACAAAAATTTAAAAGATACATTAGATATTTTTCATGTTACGATATTTAATTAATAGTCATCTCTCGCGCGCCCATAAGAAAAAAACATGCTTGGGCTAACAGTACTTGCACCCAGTCGAAAATTGCGCGCCCGCGAGAAAATGCGTAACTAGTTAGGCTAAAACGTGCCCGGGTGAGAAATAGAATCAGGACGAAAAAAGCACGACTGAAAAAATGCATGTGTTTTTGAAGAAAACGCTCCTGAGCGCCCGCCCGCCGTCGCCGGCTGGGTACTGTAAGGCGCAACCCACTAAGAGTCAGCGAGCACGGGCGAACCCCGTGCGGAGCTGCTCATAAAGTTTTATATAAAAACTTTATATGAAATTTTTATAAAAATGTTTTATAAAGTTTTACATAAAATTTTATACACATATAATTAAATTTATAATTATAATTTATTATATATTTAACCGGTTATATATATATTAATTATAAAGGTATGGCCGTGTTCGATACTCTCCGCTGTGACCGTACACCGGTATCGACAGTATCTCCGCCAAAACTGTACTCTCCCACTCTCAGACGCTCGACCGATCAACTAACAGTGCATAGGAAAAGCGCACGTGCCCCACACGACATTAATTACCCCCGCCTCGATAGTGTCCCAGTGCGGCAACGCTCATGCAGCTCGCAAACCCCTGCTCGCGAAAATACCCAAAATTTAAAATATTTAGTCTTGTTTTTTTAAATAGTACAAAAAACGTCGTCGTAGACGTCTCCTTATAAGTGGGGATAATAAATAAATAAAATTATTTTTAGTAATAATATATTTTTATTTATACAAAAATTTAAAAGATATATTAGATATTTTTCATGTTACGATATTTAATTAATAGTTATCTCTCGCACGCTCATAAGAAAAAAACTTGCTTGGGCTAACAGTACTTGCACACAGTCAAAAATTGTGCGCCCGCGAGAAAATGCGTAACTAGTTAGGCTAAAACGTGCCCGGGTGAGAAAAAGAATCAGGACGAAAAAAGCACGACCGAAAAAATGCATGTGTTTTTGAAGAAAACGCTCCTGAGCGAATAACTTGTGCGCAAAGAAAATTGTGCTCCCGAGCTAAAAAGTGTGCGCAGTCAAAAACACGCGCCCTGACAAAAATGAACTCCGGAGAGAATGAGTGATGATTCGAAAATGCGTTCTCGGGCGAAAACATGCTCCCGGGCAAAAATGCGCGCGTGGGAGACAATGTGCCCGAGCAAAAATGCATGCTAGTGCAAAAACGCGCCACCGGACAAAAAAACGCGCGCACAAGTGAAAAACACATGCTCGGGCAAAAAAATACGCTCTAGGGCTTAAAATGCGCACTTATGTTTTAAAATTTAATATATTTATTGTAACAAAACTTTGGTTACAAAAAATACTGATTGTAAGGAAATTTTAGTTGTTACAAATACTTTCAAGGTGTTGTTACAATTGATGTTTATTGTGAGGATATTTTACTATTTGTAACGTAAAATTAGTTTTATTACAAATACCTGCACTTATTGTAACAAACATTTAGTTATTGTAACAAAATATAAAATATTTGTTACAAAAAACTAATTTTTTGTAACGATGGAAAAATTTCGTTACCAAATGTAGTTATTAGTAACAAATTTTTCTTCGTTACAATTTAGTCCTTACTAAAGGTGCTGTTTGTTGTAGTGATTGTTGGAATGATCAAACTATAACAAAAATACTACTCTTAATTTTTTTTTCCGCATTTCTAATTTGATCATGTATTTCTTTTACCATGCCCTATCATGATAATTTTTTAAAGATCTTTTCTTCACTTGTGCTTGTCAAACTATATTGCATCTCTTTCAACAAATAGTTTTTTTTAATTCTTTGAACAACAAGTGGTAGAATTATTTTGGTAAAAAAAACTTGGAATGTTGTTCTTTCATGCTTATCATATCCATTCTCCGTTGTGCTACTCTCTCCCTTAGCTCGATCACGAATTACTTTATGTCTAAATAAAACTCTTAATCCTCTCTTAGTTATGTCCCAACTTCTGTCTTCTCTCTTCTCATTTTGTTTCACTCCACCCACTTTTGCTAATAACAAAACGAGGAGAATAAAATGATAAATCATAATGATTTAAGGAGTCAGATTCACTAGATTAAGGAGGAGCATACATCTAGTCTATGAGTGCATACACTAAGGCGGAGCACTTATGTAGGGGGAGCAAAACTTAAACAATCTATAATTCTTATTAATGTCTCTATATTGTTTAGTGTCATATATCCTTCTAAAAACACATCTCTCTTATATATGAATCTGATTTATCTCTATTGGATTTGTTATTATCAAAAGGGGGAGATTGTTAGAACATGGTTTTCCGCATCCCTTTGATTTGAGAATAATAAATCCTGCTTGTATTTGATCATGGTTGCCATTGTGTTTTTAGCATGCAAGCTTGAACATATATAACACTAGGATGCTACATTATTGGTCTGGACCTGTCCACAAGCTGAAAAGTGGAATGATGTCAAAAGCGAGGCGTTAGGACTTAACGTCGGCATTGACTCCCATTCCCACCAAGACAAATGTGGCAAGAAGGGAAGTTGTCGTGATTGAAGGAGCACTTTTGGAATAATCTGACCTAACACCAACGTTAGCCTCAACGTTAGCATTAGGGCTGCCTAAAATGAATGTTTCCTAAAGTGCAGTATCTCCTTCCTGTTTTGAAGATTTGAGCCATCAAAACATTTCTATACTAGGTCAACGTCAGACGTTAGCCTTAACGTCGGCGTTAACTGTCAATCCTATAAATATGTGGATTTCGTCTTCTTCACTACTGATCATATAAAGCCCTATTCCAGCACTTCTAAAATTCTACAAGGGCCATATTTTTCCAGACCACCATCTCCTACACAAATTCAAGAGAAGAATTCAAGGAGGATCGGATCAACGCTTACACAACGTGAAGAATGCACGCTTCGACTTCAATGATATTCAGCGAGCCGTCGCCATCTCCATAATTCTTCTTAGGGAGTTTTTATTTGTGGTTTTGTATTTCTGTTTGTAACTCTTTTATTATCATCGTGGCGTAAATTCGCCTCGTGTTGGCAACTATGTTTGGGTAGGACTTAGGGAGAAATTCGCCTCATGTTGGGGACTAGGTCTAGGGAGTAGATCTAGGGGGTGTTCGAGATCTTTCTGGAGATAGAAGGGTTAGAGCGGCTTGAGACTGTATCTGGAGAGAGATCGGCTAAAGCCAGTCGGTTCTTAGTGAGAAGTGTCAGTATAGAAAAAAAAGAGTATTTCATATTTCGCCTTGGATTTCTAGCGTGATAGAAATCAGATTTTGTAACCAAATTTTATTAATGATAATCATGTCTTTTTCTAGTTAATAAATTTGATTTACTACTCTTTGTTTTTGATTCACTCTTATTCAAATAAATTATCAAAAGTTTTCTATAAAAACTTAAAGTTTTCTAAAACCATTATTCACCCCCCCCCCCCTCTAGGGCGCCTCAAGATCCAACAAAAGGAACTTTATGTTCAAACCTTACCCTATCTGATAGCATTGTAAGCAAACAAATTCCTCTCTTCTTGTTTCAATGTCTATTTCTACATTACATGTGCTAGATATGGCTAAACGTAGAATTAAGAAATTGAAATATATTAATTCAAAATTGCGATTAGAAAATAAAAATTTAAATGCACAACTTATTGTAAAATCAAATTTTGATGTGTCTTGTTCCCCCTTAAGCTCTTTAGTTGAAAATACTGCACCTTGTATTGATTGCAATGAACTACAAGAAAAATTCAAGGTGTAAGAAAAAGAGCCTCTTAAAGAACAAAATAAAAAAGTATCTTTAGAAAATTCATCTTTGAAAAGTAATTGTGCAAAATTATAAATTAAAATTAAAGAGATGGATGAAATATTTAAAGATTTGAGAAATGATTATCAAACTCATAATAATTCTATTACCTCAATTCTTAAAAATAGCACACTTGCTTACAATAATGCTAGACATAATCTCAAGATTAAGAATAATGAATTGGAAACAAAATCAACTTGCTTAAGAAAATTATGAATAAAACTCACAAAACATAAATTCACAATATCCAGCAAAATCCAAAAGTAAGTTGAATATGAATTTTCATATCTTGACTAAGCCAAACAAAGGGAGTGAAAAATATCAAAAGCTTGTAAATGAAATTCCAAAACATTATCATCATCATATATAAAATCAATTTTCTCCCAACATAAAATTGAATGCACACAAATTTCCTATAAATAAATAATTCAAAAGTAAATATTATTCTAAGTCTCAAGATAATGACAATGGAAATTTGAATTATAAAAATAATATTTTTCGTAGATATGAATGGAGACCCATACATAAAAATGACTCATCAACTTTACTTGAAAGGACTCATTCATTATTATCTCCTCATATTGGATACCTAAAACTCTTATTCACTAATATCCAATAAATGCGTGAAGTAGAAATAAACTAAAATGAAATACTCAAAATCTACTTCACAATGTGCTAAAAAGGAAAATAAAAACAAATTCTCTTTTATGTTTCCTCTATCATTTTTTAGGTTTGTGTCTTTATTTTATTGAGCCAAAAATCTTATATATTGAATAGTTAAAAGATTATAATTATTGCACATAAATAATCATTGTAAACTTAAAGCTAATATCCACAACATTCAAATTGACTATTCAAAAATTGCTTTGAACTTTAAAAAGTAATGTGGATTATATGAAATGTGCAAAATTGGTTATTTAAAAAATGGATTTTAGTGGTCTTGGGCTAAAATTTAAAATGCGCAATTTTGTGATTATTTTCCTAATTTCTTTGTTGCACATGATAGCCCATATAATGTAAAATCATAATCAAGAAAAATCAGAATTGAAAAATCACAAAAACCATGATTTTTACATGAAAATTTGAATCTATGTTAGATACCGCCGAGCACTAGCTCTACCGCCGGCAATATCTATATTTTTTGAAAATTCCTAATTGTCTCAAAATTACTTTTTTTCCTGAAAATTATTTTACTGTATTAATTATTGAAAGTGCATATTGACTCCTCTGAGTATTCTCTATAGGGGTGAATAGAGTTTTAAAACTTTTCTATTAAATGTGCAAAAATAATAATTGTTCTAACTATTATGCATTCAGAATCCCAACAAGAATCAATTAAACAGAACAATAAAATAAATCTGGGACAACATAAAAAATTCACAGCACAGATGAGACAAGATCAATAGTGGTTCCCCAAAATATGGGTACTCCACTCTTCTACCACCTTGGTAGGAATACATTATCCAGTGCCCGAGTATTTTTATAAGGAGGCTCTTAGAACCAGGGTCTGAGTCCTTTGATAAGGAAACTCTTAGAACCAAAGCTAGATCTTTTGATAAGGAGATCCTGAACCAAAACTAGATCTTTTGATAAGGAGATCTTGAACTTGAACTAGATTTTTTGTTAAGGAGATCTTGGACCACTAAATCCTTTGAATAGGGATTCTTAAGACTCTTTACTCAGATTTACAGAAAGTATAGTAAAGAAAGAAGAAGAAGATGGAGATTGTTCCTCTCTGGATTAATCCTCTTGCAGCACTCAATGAGGATTAACGACACTTAGTGTTTTCCGGATCTTTGTTCAGTGAATGAATCCTTGCTTGAGAGAGAGAGAGATGCAAGGATAGTGATAGCTCTGATCCTGATGATGATCTCTGTATATTATGTATGCTTCTTTTAGCAAAAGGAAGAAGAAGCCTTTTGTATAATGTCTCATACATAGATTTGTTAAATCTTTTATGTTGAAAAGAACCGGAGAAGAAGAAGCAGAATCATTGTTATTCTCTTTTCAATTATGTATATTTATTCTTCTGTCGAATAGAGATGAATGACTTTCCACTTCTGTTGTTCTAGTTGGAATGTCCAAGAGGTAGTATTACTCTCTTTCTATTTCTGTTGACAGCCCGTCAAAATTCTTTCGAATAACTTCCAAATATATCATTATTGAATCTTTGAAATACTTCTTTCTCTTCTTGTTCATGTATGACCCGTTAGAATTCAAATAACTTCCATATATATCATCTGAATAAGCTTCGGAATCGATTCCAGGAAGTATTCAAAATCTCTGTTTGTATTCAATGTTACAGCAAATAACTTTGCCTTCTTATTGACGCACCTCTGAGTTCTATTAGAAGCAGCTTCGAATTCTACCTCAGCTTTGAACAGAACTCTGTAGTTGACATTGCGTCAATTCCTTATCAATGTATCCGTCGAGATGAAGACATAGACATTAAACTCTGACTTCTGTGTCGAATATAATTCAAAGTTGTGTTGACTTCAAATATTGCTTTTACTGACTCTGCCTTCTGCATCGAATACAATTCGATGTTGCGTAGACTTCCAATGATGTGTTGACTCCCAGCTTGAGTTATCTTTACTTCTATTCGAAGTTACTTCGACTTGCAGTCGAATCTACGTCGACTTCTTTTTTACACATAACTAACTCAACTAAATTTTGCACTCTTTTGACTGGATTTTGACACTCTAATAAGAGTGAGACATCCTAGGACATCTAATGATCATTTTACCCTCACTATACATCATGGGTAATGAATCCTAAATGATGAAATCACTTTTACATAATTTATAAGATAAATCAAGAGAATGTTTTTCCCAACAATCTCCCCCTATTTATCTTGACAATTTTTTTTAAAAAAATTTAGTGATTTCAATCATATTGAAAAATAAAGCAAAGTACATAAGAGCATAGTACAACTGAATGATAACATGGACTGAAATGGTATGAAAACTTCTGATTAATAGATAAGATTGTCATCAGAATTGTGTCTCAGATAATGATACCATAATTGTTCATTTTCTTCTCACCTAGATGTTACTGATCTTTGGGAGAAGCTTTTATTTTCCTTGAGAAGACCTGTGTTTTTGGCACATTTCTTGGTGGAAATATGAGAGGCTCCTCCTCCTCCTCAGCAGCTTTGTCATCATCTTTGTGAAGCTCCCCCTGAAGTGATGCATCATCTTCAGCAATATGGAAAGTTTCTTGAGCAATTGTAGTGGCATCCTTTATGATATGTTCATTGGCTGAAAAGGAGCTCCCCCTGGGTTGATGCAGGCATGACCCCTTGGATTTATGCAGGCCTTTCCTGATATATAGCAATCTCCTCCTCTTGAACAACCTCCCCCTCTTTAGCAAGCATTTCCTTCTCTTGAATAGACCCCCTCTTGAGCATGCATTTCATTCTCTTGAATAGTTCCCCTTCTTGAGCAAACACTTCCTCCTCTGGAACATTCTCCCCCTTCTGAACCTTGATGGCAAGGAAGGTTAAAAAAGATCTTGTAATCTGCGAAGACATCAATGTATTGATTACCTTAAGTGATTTCTTTGATTCTTTCAGTTCAGTCTCCATCTGAGAGTATTTCCTTTGAAATTTCCTTGATTGAGTCTGTAGTAGGTCAGAAAAAGTCCCAGTGGCCAGACCCACTACGTACTTTAGAGATTGCTCATCAATATCAAAATGAGGAATAGTATGAGAGGCAGAAGGTGTATTAATGGGTGGTGTTGACATGTCAATTTGAGGAGTTGATTGAGGATGATCTTGTGATAATGGAGCAGAAAGGATGACTGTGAGATTATGTTCTAGAGTTGTGGTAGATTATGGTGGTTGAGAAGGGATCTGTGTTGGTGTTCATCAGCTAGAGTATTTGGGATGACTATTTCCTGTCCTCGTGCTGAATGTTCGACTATGGTATCTGGTATAATTGTTTCATGTTCTTGAACAGCTGGAGATGAAGGAGGAGAGGGTGGAACTTGACCAGGTTCCAGAATCTGCCTGGTCCATTTTGAGAAGATCCCTATGTTTATTCTTTTACTAGGAGGGATGAACATTCCTTTGGATTTGCATACCACTTGATAGTGGTGATATAGTACTTGGCTCATGATCCTCATGTATGCATTTTCCTTATGGACATACTTATGACCAATCAGTTTGAGAAGGTGCCTCCCCAATGGATTCTCTTATAGAGAACCAATACTACCATGATCTGTAGTTGCTATTTAGGAATTGCATCATGAGAGCGGAAATTTTACATAGTAGGACCTTGCCTACTATGTCAGCAAAGAACATGTATTACTCTGAAAAATCATTCTTCTTTAGGTTGATTGCTTTGTCTTTGTTGAAATTCATGATTTGCAGTGCTTGCTGAGTTTCTGCCACCGTTAGTTCGGATAAGTCATCACCTACTAGTAGATCGAAGGTGAGACTTAACATCTCCTCAGTGATGTGGATATTATGGTAAGAAATTATTCCTTGGAGTGACCCCTCCTCTCCAATATGAATGTTGTCTTTCAATTCGGCCAATTCAACTTCATATATCTTTCCTCTTGTCGAAATCAATTTCGTGAGTCCTGTAGTTTGAAATAAAATCAAGATTCCCTTAAAGTTTTCTGACGCTACATTGAATGAGTCGATGTAAACATCGAATCTTGAGTTCACTTTTGGAGGAGACGTTGATATTTATAGCAGTACCTGCAAAGCAAACAAGAAAGAAATGAAAATAAGAACTCAAAAAAGCAAGAGAGCAAGATAGAGAGAGAATTCGAAAGCATAAGGTGATCTAATATCCAAGTTCCTTAAAAGAAGGTGAGTCATCGTAGCTTAGGGTTTTAATCGAAGCAACGTCGAATGGAAATAGATTCAGCGCGCCAAAATAAGTCAATATAGCTTCTAGAAGCAAATACTGTGTGTGCTTAACATGTCAACATTGCGTCGAGTGGTAGTCGATGTTCCTTCGAATTCATGTAGCAACTATTAAGTCGACGCTTGAGTCGATATAAATTCGACGCTGCATCGAGTGCTATTTGAATTCACTATCCATGGCAGCTCTCGAAGATGGCGTCGGGTAGAAATCAACGATGCGTCGAATTTTATTCGACGCAACTCTGAATTTACATTTGCATTTCTTCAAGAGATTTTTGTTGTTTTTCTCAGCAATAGTTTTTATTTAAAATAGCATTTTTAAGATAATATGTTTGAATTAAAAAGTATCGTCAATGGGTTTAGAGAAGAGGTCACCACCTTTGATTATTTATAGTTACACATTGAATTTAATTTTCCCTTTCTTTACATTATCTCTAAGGAAGGGACCCTAAGTTTTTCTGCACATGAAACTCAAATATTAAAGAGTACCCAGGTTACCTTGGGCCCTTTGATTTTACCATTATAAGGTGATATGAAAGAATAGAGTGGTCTTTTATTATACCCTTTTGGATGGCAAAAATAGGTCTATCAAACCAAGATTTGTTATCTTGGTACTTGAAATTTGCATAGAATTTATCTTGTTATAATAAATCGGTAGAATGCCTAATGATTTATCTTTTGATTTTAGCTTTTTGTGTGTTGTTTATTGATTTCTCTGAATGGCTCTTGTCTATAGTTCTCTTCTCATATTTAATATTCTCCCTATTAAATATAGTAATTTTATCAGGATGGTTATCTTGTTCTTTACACACTTGACTATTTTCATTTATTTGATATTCACTAGGACTAACAAATATTACTGGATTTTTCCAAGTTGGTTTACTAGAGGTTATAACTATCCTAGTTGATGAATCTGCTCCTAGGCCAAGATATCTAGATCTCATAGGGAGATTCTGTGTGATATCCTTTAGCTTTTGACTCCTTCCATTGAGTGAGTCTTCAAAGGCTTTTTCCTTTGCTCTTCTTTTAGAGTTAAATTTTCACTAGTTAATTCATTTATTTATGTTTCCTTTTTATATATCTAATTTCATAATTCATAGTTAACAGAATACAAATTATCTTTCTTAAGATCTTCTAATTCTTCTCTAACTGTTTTAAGTTCTTTTTGAATTTTAAGATAGTCCTAACAAAATTCTTTAAAGCAAAATTTAAAATCTTCTGAAGAAAAGTCAAAGTCATCAAATAAAGATACCTAGTCTTCTTTAGTGGAATCTTACAAAACCATTAGACATGCTTCTTCAGCAGCATACTCTTCATCCTTTCAGAAGAGGAGCATGACTCAGATTCTGAGTCACTCCAGGTTTCAGCTATGAAACCTTTCCCCTTCTTGTTATCCTACTTTCTGAAGGAATTCTTCTTGTGCTCCTTCTTGCTGCTTTTGTCATTTTGATCTTCAGCACATTCAAGGGCAATGTGTCTTGGATTTCTACATGCAAAGTAGATTACTTCCTGCTTTGATGTCTTATCAAACCTTGTTTTGTTTAAGCTTGTTTCCTTCCTTCTTGAGTCTTCAGTGAAAGTATCTAGTTGCTACCTAAATCACCTAGAGGGGTTGAATAGGTGAGTTCTATGGCTTTTTAAGCGGAAATAAAATCTATAAATAAAAGCGCACAGAAAATAAAGCACACAGAAACACACGGATTTATAGTGGTTCTCCAGAATGGGTACATCCACTTTCCCACCTCACCTATCTAGCACGCCCAACTAGACTTGGCTACTTCAATAATCTCAGATTAAGAATAATCTTACAACTCTGAGTAAAACTGCTACAAACTCGTAGAACACCTTCTCCTACGAACTCGGATAACAAAACTCTCCTACAAACTCGATCCTCTAAAATAGGATCTACAAAGACTCGGAAGATAAAACTTCCTACCATAAAGTGTACAAGAAATTACAACAACTTTGGATTGAAAATCCAAACTCTAAGAATCTCGAAGAGATTCTACTTCTTCAGATTTGAAATAATATGTCTTCTTCTTCCTTGAAACAGATGAAATCCTGAACTTGAAAGAGAAAGAAGAAATCCTTTGTCTTGAAAACTTTGATCTGAAAACTTATCGATCCAACAAGATCTAGAGGAAACTTGAATCAATCTATGCACTGAGATCTTGGTGAATCGAGACTTGCAAAAGAATCGAACACAGTACGAGAGATCGTCTTTTGCGAGAACGAGAGCAAAAGAGAGATACCAGCGAAATTACTATGTCTTTCAAATTGCACGATTAAGGTTTCAAGAAAACATCCTTTAAGTATTTATAGACTTCCTTCAAACGGCTATAAACTTTACTTAAGGAGAAAGGTCCACGTGTACTGTACATGGCCGCAAAACCCTAAAAGGAAAAATGCGTCTAAATAGAAGAAAATGCGCTCTGTCTGGTTTCGTTGAGTGGACTCGTCGAATACACAATTACTCGACAAATTGAAGATTTACTCGATGAAATAGACTTGGAATAAAGGGCTGAGATGGGAAAAAGATAAACTAAGTTCACTAGAGAATTTCACGAGATCACTCGAGAAATCGACGGGACCACTCGACGAGTTTGTCGAGTGATCTCATGTGAACCAACTTTCACTCGACGAAAATTACTTAAAAGAATTTTCTGATACTTCTCGAGTACAATCGACGAATAACCAGTCTTTCACGAGTTGTCTCAATGAATTGACTTGGACTCTTCAAGACCACTCAACGAAAAAGACTTGGGCTAATTTCTTCCATTTCTGATTTCAGCACTGCTTCACCTTGATTTCCCCCAAGTGTTTGAATATGAAGTACATCCCAATAGAGAGATTTCACATGAGTCAACACCTTGGTCTACACAATGAGGGATTACATTGCATAAGTCTGTGTTTATGACTCATTGAAACCTGACATTGGTTTGTACTTAGTAATTATAGACTTCAAACACACAACTGAGAAACTACATCAAATACATAATCAATTCATCTTAGTTCAAGAGACACTTCTTCAAATCAAGATTATTGAGGCTACAATACCCAACAATCTCACCCTATTTGAAGAAGTCAGAACCCTGTCTACTAAGGTGAATTGCACAGATAAAGAAAATATAGATGTAAACACAGCATGACATAAAGAGATAAACATATAAATTGGAATATGAAAGCATCAATATATGTATATATATAATTGTTTTTCAAATTTCAAACAAGTCACAATCCACATACAAGGCATCTTAGCCTTCCCCTGCCTCCTCTTCTTCAATTGCCATTCAAAGTAGGCATTGGGCTTGGGATAATATCTGGCAGGAGGTGGAGGAGCCTCTGGATTGTTGAAGCCATAATCTCTGAAATGAAATTTCTTTTTTAACTGAGATGCTTTGTACTTATTGATTTCTTCTTGGCTGTAATAATTTTGAGGTTCTTCATTTGAAATGTTTATCAGCCTGTACGTATCCAAGATGATAGACTTTGAAATAGGACTCCAGACCTCAACAAATTCTCTTCTTTCAGCTACAGGATCCCTTAACTCTATGCCTGAGCTTCTTCTAATAAAGAAATCTGACCTTGAAGCAGAAGATCCTTCTCCAAATTTCCTTCTCTTGAAAGGAGGCTCAGAAGAGTCAGGAATGTCTTCATGAACCCCTTCTGGAAAGCTCTCAGGAAAATCCTCAGGGTCTGTGCCACCTGATTATATTGGACAGGAGGAATAGGAGCAACATCTTCATAAGCTGGCTGTTCTGGAAATACTTGATTTTGAGGAAATCCAATCAATTTTTCATAAAGCCATTGAAAGCTTTGATGATTGAAAGTTGTAGCTTAATAAAACTTGCTTTCAACTTCTTTATTCAGGTCATGAATTTGACATATAATTTTCTCCTCCCCCTTTCAGACTTCTTCAGTTAGGGTCTGGATGACCTCTTCCTTGAAGTTGGACAAATCCTCAGAAACTTGATTTCTTATATTTTTCCCTTATTCAGGTCATGAATTGGCATGAATGTTCTTAAGACCTTCATTTGTAAAACTTACTGCTTTTACACCATTTGTGAAGTAGGTATCTAGATCGTCTTTGATTGAAGAAATAGTGTACTTCACTTTTGTTAATCCTTTATTCAAATCATACTCAACCTCTTTAACTCTATCAAAAACTTGCTCAAAGAAAATTCAAAATACTCAGCTTGACTTTTAAGCATTGCCTTTATGGATTGGAGCAGTTCTGAATTTGAAGTGGATGCAACTGGGGCAGAGGAAACTTGAACTGGAGGGGTTCAAGATTTTCATCAATAAACATCAACTCTGGAGATTGAGCTTCCCATACAGATGGCACAAATATTTGAGCAAGAGGTGCAGAGTGCACATCCTCTCCGTCTTCCTTTTCAGATAGAACTTCTATGGCAGAGAAGGGACTGTCCACTTTCTCAGGCTCCCCCTCAGATAATGGAGGAGCCTGCTCTTGATCTAAAGGAGTATCATCAAACCTAGGAACTCCACCAGATGTGGATTCCTTCTCAACACCATGGCTAGCCTTGACTGGCTCTGAGTCAGGCTTGGCATTTCCATAATCTCCATCATCATCAGATTCCTCATCATCATTACCATTATCATCAGTGGCATCAACATCACCTTCACTGGCATTATCCTTGCCATGATCACTACCTTGATCATTCCTAACATCAGCAATATCTTTCTCAGCAGCAACAATATCTGTATTTAGAGCTTCCTCATCCTCAGAAATATCAATGGAAATTCTTTCCGGCTCCTTTGCAGGAAGAGTAATTATGTTCCTTGTAGAAACAACATGGGCTAGATTTAGTCTTCTTTTAATATTGAGAATAATTATATCAAGCTGTTTTTGCCTACTGGAAGTTCTCTGAGCTAGAGAAGCCATGGAGCACTCCCCCTGGGTAGATGGTAGCACAAGTGATTGGGAGCTCTCCCCCTCAACTGGTGAAAACACTGGATCTGGGTCAACTCTGGAAGGAGAGGTCTCATATCTCTCCTCTTCTTCTTCTTCTTCTTCCTCAACAATTCTCTTCAGACCTGGCCTTACTATCTTCTTGTCCCATCTTGAGAGAATAGATGAATCTATCTTCTTTAGATGATGAATGGGACTTCCTGACCTCATGTTAAACAAATCTCCATCCATCTGATTTAGAAATAGATTGATGATCCTACCAAAGTTTGGAACCATCAAACTTGCCTTTATTTTCTCAAATAAAATAAGTCCCCAGTTCACTCTTTTTATGCAGATCACACCTGCTACCAATTTGAGCATCTCACTAGATAGGTAGTCATGAGACCCTACCTTACATAAGAATACTTTTCCCAGAATGTCTGATAAAAGATTCCCTTCACCATTCATATTTTTCCTTCTGACTGAAGTTGTCCCTCTTGGCAAACCACATAACAACAAGGCTCGATTGTGATCTTCTTCAAATAAGCAATCCCCTTCTGTAACGGCTGGCAGCCTGAGAAATCTCGTCAACCTTGAAGCTTTCATCTTGATAACCTTTTCTCTGACCACTGATTTGATCACCTCTCCACTATGACGAACTTTTGCATTCTTGAAGAAATCGAGGACGTCTTTGTCAAGAACTCGGCATGGATGTTCAAGGATGAAAGACAATCCCGCCTTTTCCAGACAAATAACCACATTTCTGAATTCATCGGAGGCATCCGCAAATCCAATTATGACAAGCTCTCCTCCCACTAGAAGCAGACAAGCACTCTTACGCGACATTCTCGATTGAAATCGATGGAGAAAATTGAAGGATACGGAGAATCGTCGAAGAGTCTTGGCGAGGAAGACGAATAGACAGAATAAGTGTTTTGGCGAAATGGAGAGTGTGACTCGAGAAATTCGAAAGGCTGATATATATATTAATGTTTAAAAATGAAATAGAGGCGCGTACCTGGGAAATGACATGATTCGTCGGATCCAATAATAATAGAAATTGAAATTAGGAGAGTCTGGAAATAATCCATTCGACGAAATAGAGTAGATGATTCGTCAAAATAACACAAGGAAGTCCTGCAATTCGTCGATTGTACTCGACGAACATGACTTTTCGAAGAATTCAAGTTAATTCATCAATAGTACTCGACGAATATGACTTTTCGAAGAATTCAAGTTAATTCGTCGATAGTACTCGGCGAATATGACTTTTCGTCGAAATTATTTTGGCAGACTCGACGAATTCGTCGAAATGACTCGTGTAATTTCCTTGATTTCTTGATGAATCTGATTGTCTGATTTTGAGCTTGAGTCCTTTGCCTTTTCTTTAAGATTCCTTGTTCAGCATGCCAAGTTCTAACTTGAAAAAGTTGAACTTGGTTTCATCAAGCGGCTTTGTGAAAATATCAGCTACTTGCCTATCCGTCGGGACATAAATGAGGTTGATGTCCTTGTTCTCCATATGCTCCCGGATGAAGTGATAGTGAATCTCTATGTGCATTGTCCGGCTGTGAGAGATTGGATTGTTGGCAATAGCAATTACACTTGACGAATCACAGAACATTGGAATCTCCTCCAGCTTTAAGTTGTAATCTTCAAGTTGATTCCGGATCCACGGAAGTTGTGCACAACAACTGTCTGCGGAGATATACTCTAATTCAGCGGTTGAGATTGCCACACAATTCTGTTTCTTGCTACTCCATGAGACAAGCCTCCTTCCAAGAAATTGGCATGTCCCGGAAGTGCTTTTCCTGCCATCCCTACTACCTGCAAAATCAGCATCTGAAAATCCTGTTAGTTCAAAGTCATTACTTCTTGGGTACCATAAGCCAAGATTTGGTGTGCCTTTAAGATATCTCAAAATCCTCTTTGCAGCGGCGTAGTGAGTTTCCTTAGAGTTCACCTGAAATCTAGCACAAACACATGTTAAAAACATTATGTCTGGTCTACTAGCAGTAAGGTAGAACAAGGATCCACTAATGCTTCTGTACTTGGTTTTATCAAAAGGTTTCCCTTTCTCATCCTTGTCCAGATTCATATTTGAACCCATTGGAGTCCTCATTAAGGTTGCGTTATCCATTCCGAATTTCTTGATTAACTCTTTGGTGAACTTCGTCTAAGAGATGAAAATTCCATCTTCAGATTGTTTCACCTGAAGTCCTAAGAAATACTTCAGCTCACACATACTACTCATTTCAAATTTCCCTTGCATTAAGTTAGAGAACTTCTTGCAAAGGTTATCATCTGTAGAGCCAAAAATAATGTCGTCGACATTGATTTGCACTAGCAAAATCTTGCCTTTTACTTCCCTAAGAAATAATGTCTTATCCATCTTTCCTTTTGTGAATTTGTTCTCAAGAAGAAAGCTAGAGAAGGTCTCATACCAAGCTCGGGGTGCTTATTTTAGACCATATAATGCTTTACATAAGAAGTAAACATAGTCAGGGAGAGAGGAATCAACAAAACCTGGGGGTTATTCTATACGTACACTTCTTCCTCCAAATTACCATTGAGGAAGGCTGACTTCACGTCCATTTGATATACCTTGAATCCTTTGTGAGCAGCATACGCTTGAAACAACCTGATCGCTTCGAGTCTTGCCACTAGAGCATAGGTTTGATCGAAGTCGATCCCTTCTTCTTGTCGGTAACCTTGGGCAACAAGTCTGGCCTTGTTCTTGATGATTACACCTTCTTCATACAACTTGTTTGTGTACACCCATTTCGTTCCGATGACATTTTGACCTTTGGGCCTTGGCACTAGCTTCCAGACTTTACATATTTTGAACTGTTTGATATATTCTTACATTGTAATGATCCATGAAGTGTCCTCTTTGGCTTCATCTAATTTCTTTGGTTCAACCTGCGAGAGAAAACTCAAATGCAAAACCTGGTTTGTTGTACCTCTCCTTGTCCTTATGTGATGCAGGACGTCGGGCCCCGACCGCACCCCATGGCATCACACCAGCTAGCGGACCATGGCCAAGCACGCCTGCCAGAAGGACTGCAGTCCAGGCACCCCAACCCGTCTCCGCGCCTGTTCTCAGCGCGGCGGGTTGTTGAGGCTGGGGCTTGATCCCCAGGCCTCCTTGATAAGAACCTCTCCTAACAGGCCTTATCATCAGGTCAGTTGGTGATAAGGCCTGTTAGGAGAGGTTCTTATCAAGGAGGCCTGGGGATCAAGCCCCAGCCTCAACAACCCGCCGCGCTGAGAACAGGCGCGGAGACGGGTTGGGGTGACTGGACTGCAGTCCTTCTGGCAGGCGTGCTTGGCCATGGTCCGCTAGCTGGTGTGATGTCATGGGGTGCGGTCGGGGCCCCGGCGTCCTGCATCAAAAAACAGGTCAGTTGGTGATAAGGCCTGTTATGAGTGGTTCTTATCAAGGAGGTTTGGGGATCGAGCCCCAGCCTCAACAACCCGCTGCGCTGAGAACAGGCGCAGAGACAGGTTGTGGTGCCTGGACTGCAGTCCTTCTGGCAGGTGTGCTTGGCCGCGGTCCGCTAGCTGGTGTGATGCCACGGGGTGCGGTCGGGGCCCCGACGTCCTGCATCATTATGCCAGCTCTGGTATCTCCAATTATTTGATTTGCTGGGTGATCTCTCTGATGTCTAATCACCAGATTTCTTGCATCATCCCTGATAACAGGTTCTTCTGCTTATGGTACCTCTTCAACTTCTTGAAGTTCTTCCTCTTCAGGAGTGATTGGATCACTTACCGAAACTGTCCTTGGAGCATCCTCCTTGATAACTTCTTCCAAGTTCAGTTCTTTCAGTTTCAAACTGGCACCTGCATCTTCAACAAAAATGTTGGAAGAGCTGCTGTGAAGCATACTTGTCTCATCAAATACAATGTTTATTGATTCTTCTACGACCAGTATTTTCTTATTAAAGATCCTATATGATTTACTATGGCTACTATAGCCTACAAAAATACCTTCAAAACACTTTTCACTAAACTTAGTTTTGTAATACTTCCCGTTGTTAGGCACGAAGCATTTACTGCCAAAGATTCTAAAATAAGATATAGTTGGTTTCCTGCCCTTTAGAAGTTCATAAGGTGTCTTATGATGGTTCTTGTTGATCAGTGCTCTGTTTTGCACGTGACAAACAGTGTTGACGGCCTCTGCCTAGAAATATTCCGGAAGAGAAGAATCATTCAACATTGTCATGCTTGCCTCTATGAGTGTTCTATTCTTTCTCTCGGCAACTCCATTTTGCTGTGGAGTACGAGGTGAGAAAACTTCATAAAAGATACCCAGGCTTTCACAGAATTCTGTCATAGCCCCAGATTTGAATTATGTTCTGTGGTCACTTCTGATTTTGACTACGGAGCAGTTTAATTTATTCTGTATTTGCCTGACAATGTTAGTGAAAGATTCAAAAGTATCTGACTTGTGTTTTAGAAAGAATACATAACCAAAACGTGAGTAGTCATCAACAATCACCGAGGTATAAGCCTTACCTCCTAAACTCCTAACTGGCATGGGACCAAAAAGATCCATATGGAGCAGATATAAGCATCTGGTAGAATCTTTGCCAATTATGCTCTTAAAGTTAGCCCGAGTCTGCTTGCCCATTTGACATGCATGACAAGGTGTCTCTTTAATGCACTTAACGTCAGGTGCGTCACGTACTAAGCTGTGAGAAAATATCATATTGATAGTTTTGAAATTAATATGTGTCAATCTCTTGTGTCATTGATTACAAAGAGACGCACTATCTTTTGCCAAAAAACATACTGGTGTAGAGGAATCTAAACAGAGAAAATTTAAGCAGAAAATATTCCTACTCCTAGTGCCTGTTAAAATAGTTTATGATGTATCAGACGACTTTATCAAGCACTTATCCTTGTAGAACTCAACCATATAGCCTTTGTCACAAAGTTGACTTGTGCTAATGAGATTATGTTGTAATCCCATAACATAAGCTACATCTGTGAAAGAGACTATACCGTTGGTAATCATATCGTAGCCTTTTGTGATCCCCCGATCAAATCCACCAAAGATAACCTTTGGACCGTCCTTGACTGGGGTGAAGTTCTGCAATAGGCTTCTTGTTCCGGTCATGTGCCGCGAACATCCACTGTCCAAATACCATATAGGCGTGTTGTTGGCCTTTGGACATACCTGCAATCAGTAATCAATTTACCTTAGGAACCCAAAAGGATTTGGGTCCTTGGCTTTTTGTTAGACGACTTCCACTTGGAATGTTAGCATTGCGAGTGGTCGGCCTTGCATTGTTAACAAGTGGAATTCTAGCATTCCTTGGATTAAACCAGCAATCCATGGCAAAATGACCAACTTTTCCACAACACCAACAGTCGAACCTGTTGTACCTTCTCTTGCCCTCCTGCTTGACATTTTGAATGGGGGGTCTAGCAGGGGCTACCGACTTCGAGGTAGAAGCCTCGTGATTGCAGCGAACACAGGGCTCCTTCTCAAGTGGTTTTGTCCCAACAGCTTTAACCTTTGGTGCTTTCTTTGCAGACGGTCCATGCACGAATGAATCATAGTCCTTGAGGACTATCTCTTCGTAAGGTGCTTTGAAAGCAGTCGTTCCGAAGCTTCGGGGATGGATCCATCCTTGGTTGCCCTTACTTGACTCAACGTGAGCTGGTCTCGTGAGGTGGCCATACAATGTTTCAAAGTCATATGTGTTTGTAGGAAACACCACCTTCTTGAAGGAAGGTTGACTCTGATCAGCCTTACCCTTGCCCTTACAGGCTCTTTTCTTAGCCTCCTTACTTTTTTCAGTCTGATGACCGATACCACTAGCCTTCGCAGGAGCAGAAAAGCCATCAATGAGTGGAAGGATGGTATTTGGTTTAGAGAAGTTTTCCACTAGCTCTCTCTCTCTACCGCTAGCTTTCCTACCAGCTCAGTTATGGACTTCTCCAATTGCTTTATTAGTTCAGCCGAGCTTAGGAGTTCGTCCTTCAAGACTTGGACTTCATCTCTGAAGGGGAGTAAATTTTCAATTTCTTCTCTAAGATTCGATTCCACGATCATGAGAGACTCAATCTCCTTTGTCTAAGATTTGACTACCTTCCGGCCCTTGTCAAATCCCTTCAATAAGGCTTTGTACTGAACTAATATAGAAGAGTCTTTCTCCGAGGAGTAGCCTTCATCCGCAATGGAATCCGTCTCAGATTCAGAAAGAGGAGTATGAGAATTTACCTTCCCCTCATATGGGGTGTCGTAGTTTTCTTCATCGGTCCGAGCCATTAGACCAAAGTAGGCTTTTCGTCTGAGTTTGACTCGTCGGAGTCGCCGTCGCTCAAAGTTTTTGACTTTTTAGCCAAAAAGCTCTTTTCCTCCTTCTTACTTTTGAAGGATTTCTTATCTTCTTTTCTCGAGCTATCCTTCTTCTTGTACAGGCATTCCACAATTACATGCCCTGGCTTGTTACAATAATAACAGATGATATCAGCCGAAGAATGTTTGTTCGATTTAGATTTATACCTATCATTGTTGTATCTCTTCTTGTGATGTTCACCATCACGTCTCGATCTTCTATGATCTGATGAGGAGGATTGACCTCTCCTCTGCTTTCTCCTGTTCAGCAATCTCTTGAATTGCTTGGAGAGTGGGGAGAACTCTCCGTCGGACATGTCTGAGCTTGAGGAGCAAGCCACAAACTCGTCATCTTCCTCTGATGACTGAGTCCTTACCGGTACCATGACCTTGCCTTTCTTGGACCCTTCGGCCTTCAGAGCTACGGACTTCTCCTTTCCAGAAGTCCTGTTGCCTTCTTCCTCAGCTTTCTGGATGTTGAGCTTCAACTCATGGGAGAGAAGCTTCCCAAAAAAATTTGTGGCTCCATAGTGGCCAGCTTCCCGAATTCTCTGATGACAATGGCCTTGCTATCCCATTCTTTCGTCAGGGATCTCAAAAACTTGCCATTTAGTTCACCAACGGTGAATTCCCGATCATAGTTCCTAAGACCATTGACGATCTTGAAGAACTTCTCATACGTGTCAGAAATAGAGTCCCTTGGATCCTGCTTGAATGCCTCATATTCTTAATTGAGCAGAGATATTCGATCATCCCTTACTTCTTCCGTACCGTCCATCAAGACGACAAGAGAGTACCATATCTCTTTAGCATATTTGCAAAGGAAGAGATTCTGCAACATAGAATCATCCACAACACTGGCAATTATATTCTTCTCCTTCTTGTCCAAAGCGACAAGAGCGATCTCGTCTTTAGTCAAATCAAGCATCTTCTTGGGAACTTGAACAACAGGGTTGATGGTAGATGTTGTCATTGAAACATGATGACCTTATTCAACTATCTGAAAGATCCGTGGGTCGGCGACTTCCATGTAGAACTTAGCTCTTTCCTTCCACATGGGGAAGTTCTCCTTTGTGCAGATGATGAGTCCCAATTATATACACATATATGGACTCATCTGGGCCGTTTTTCTAGTCTTTCCACTGCACTTTAGCCTTGTTTTAGCTCATATTTGTCATTCTATGCTAGGTGCACTTCTTGACCTAATTTGGTGTGTTTTATGTTTATTTTCTTTTGATAGCCTTATCGTATTGTTGAGTGCCACCTTCAGTGGTCTGATTAGCATTTTTGTTGGAACAGGAGTCGTGCAGGTGTTCCCGGTACAATTCTGTACAAGAACACTGCGCACGATCACTGGTTCTATTGCGCACGACCACTGGTCGTGCGCCACTGATCGTGCGCACTCAACCCCCGAAATTTGAGTTCTGTCTTGACCGAACGCACGACCATTTACGATAGTGCGCACGACCACTGGTCGTGCGCCACTGGTCGTGCGAACATTATATTTTATAAATTTCTTACATTGCAGGCTCCGCCCAGGCAGGCGCACGATCACAGGATTCTAGTGCGCACGACCACTGGTCGTGCGCCACTGATCGTGCGCACTGTTTATTCCAGCGCCTATAAATTGACCTGCTCGCGAATTAGGTCGGGATCGCGCATTTCTTCCGCCCAGCTCCACCGTTTTCACCCCTTCCGCAGGTTCTCCGCCCCCTAGGCCTCCTCCATCATCCAAGTGCTTCAAGGAGAGGTTTCTAGCCCAAAGATCGCCAACGTCGAGCAAGGAGATCGTGTATCGGAGTAGATTGGATCGTGACACGAAGAAGATGAGCCATTGGGAGGAAGTGACAACCCTCCTCTACCTCGGACGCAGTTGAAGACCGAGCTTGGACGCGGATTGACAACCCAGCGATTCCAACCGTGAATCTTCGGCAAGGCTTCGGATGTGGTCGACTCCTTTACCCTCTTTTTCCTTCTTTATGTTGATGATTGTTTAGGTTAGACTCTTCTATATTTTGATGATGTGCACAATGAATCTTGTTATGTAATGTCTATTTCATTTATTTGAGATTATATTATTCATATGTGTTTATGAGGTGCGCCCCCATCTAATTTCCATTCCGCCTTCGTGTTCAGTGCCACACTAGCAATTGCTAGTGGCGTGCTTGTCGACGAGGTGCTTGCGACCCTCATCCGTATGCCTACTCTTCCATCCGCCTAGCGAAGCGTGGCATAGCGGCCCGTGTAATCCATTCCGACTCCGTCGGTGCGAACCATTTCATCCGCTTGCCTACTCGTCCATCCGCCTAGCGAAGCGTGGCATAGCGGCCCGTGTAATCCATTCGCCCTACGAAGCAGTGTGCTCAAGGCCTGCACAGTTCGATTCCGCTTGCCTACTCGTCCATCCGCCCTTGCGACGCAACGCGCTCAAGGCCTGCCTAGTCTCCATCCCGCCAAGCGAAGCATTGCATAGCGGCATTGCATATGAGTAGTTTAAGTTGTTTTCTTTTATTTTCCACAAACCAAATCCCCCATTTCCGCATCCATCCGCTTGAAAGGACTTCAATCTCAAGTCCTTCCTCGATAATAAACTCCACCTTACTGTGTTCCTTTGAGATCGATACTTGGGGCTTCATTCCCATTTTATTTTACTTGAACGATCGGTACACTGCCGTTTCGTGTCGCAGTCTTACTACCGCCTTTAGCGGTGTGCAAGGATTCGCGCATCAAGTTTTTGGCGCCGTTGCCGGGGAACACGGTCGTGTGAGTTTTCTGGAGAGGGAGAACCTGAGGGAGAAGCCCTTCCATTTGTAAATTGCATTCCTTTGTTTTATTTCCTCGTATTCTGTTTCCTGTTTTTAATTAGGTAGCGTTAGTAATTTTTGTTAGGTGTGGTATTTCGCACAATAGTGTTTTTCTTGTTGAATCATTTTATCTTCGCACTATGTGGGCACATCTTAATATCCGTTGCCGTTGGTGTGGAGCTACCTCCAACTCTAGTGATGAATGCCCTACGGAGAATGGTGGGCATAATTCTTCTCGCCCAGCATATAGAGCATCGACTTCGTCTGATACTCCATATGGTGTGCGTAAGTCTTATGGCTACTCTGCTGAGCCTTTACCGTCTTACTTCTTTTCGGCTTCAGCACCCGCTGTGCCAAAGAGGCCCGCTAGGCAGTGCCAGTTTTGTCGGAGCACTGATCATGTCTTGAAGGACTGTGCCGAGTATCTTCGCCAATTGGACGAGGATGACGAGCCGGATATCCGGACCGTCCTGAATCCTAACTCTGGCGGCACACCTTCAACATCCGGTTATGTGTCTTTGCCACCTTCACATCTTGAAGGGTATGGCGTTGACACAGTCACCAGATATGTGGCTGATCTCGGCACCGACATTGCTGAGCCTATTCTCCCGGTGCATCCACCACCCCTAGTGGATTCGATTCTTTATGAGGAATCGGTGCTCGACTTTTATCCGAGCACTATTCTTCCCCCTGTTGTGCATACTACATTCGTCTCTGACGACATTGTCGATGATGTGTCACAAGAGGAGGCGGTTGATCTTAGTATTGTGCCTACTCCTATGGAGGAGGACAACCTTCTAGGTGAAGAGGAATTTTCCTCAACACCGGTGGAGGAAGTCCAAATCTTAGGCATGGCCACTGTTGATCCCGCCGAACCTTGTAGCATTGATGACAATGCAAACATTATTTTACTTACCCAACCTGATGGGAGTGAGACCGGGACCACTCCCCCGATTTTTGATTATTTATGTTCTTCGTCTTGTTTATTTCTCGATCCCCCTCTTCATCCGAGTCTGTGCAGGTTGAGTCTTCACAGGTACCCCAGGAGGATTTGGTGCATATTGCCCAAGTCAATGATGAGAGCATCCTCTTATGTGAGGAGGTTGATTCCCCCTCCGTAGAGGAAGCTCCACTCATTGCCTTTTCCTCCTGCCACCTCCCTGTTGACGACACCTTGCTAGGCAAGGATGTGTTTGGTGAGTTGAGTGAGGATATCTCCTCCTCTTCTTGCTTTCTGTTTCCCCTACCTGTGAAGAGCAGGTATTTTTATTTAGGTAGGGGAGTGACTGTTCTATCACCGTATCGGTACCCGCTACCGACACGGATATTAGGCCAGTTACCTGTCCACTTCTCCTTCCATACTCCCATTAGCTAGAACTGTACAAATGCCAAATAAGTCGTGCTGGGATGACAATAACCCCAGTAGTTATCTTACCTTTTCCTGCATTTCTTATTTCATCTTGTTTAGTTTAGTTAGTTGTATTCATTTTAGTTTGTCTATTTTCTTTTGTTTTTGCGGAGCTGACCCCTGCAGGTTCATCTTCGGGATGGAGGAAGCTGCTCTTTGTCTTGGTTTTCATGCGTCTTCTGGTATGCTCATTTCTGAGCATGGGTAACTTTTCTTCCCCTAGTCTTTTATTCAATTTTCATGATTACATCATTTGTATCTATTGCATAGATTAAGTCTGGGGGGAGCCACATGTTGTTACCCGCTCACGTGCACCTTTTATTTGCATACTAGAAGCATTAATTGTGTTATGATGTTCATTTGCACCGCACACCACTACACCCACTCGAGCGTGCACTTAGCTGTTGGCACGTTTTGAGCTGAACTCATTTCTTTTGTGTGATTTGGAAAATCATTGTGCTGGCTTAGGATTGTGAGTAGGAGTAAAATGTTGACTTCGATAGTGCTCCTAGTCGAGTGCTCATGTCTCACATAGAAATTCGTGTAGATTCAATTTCTTTTTATGCTTTTAGTTTATATTTTTCTATTAGCGTAAATAGTGTTTACTACACTCAAAAATTGGTGAATCCGGTGTGAATCAAACGGTAGCATAGGGATGTGTGTAGACGTTCGTTAGCCTCGTATTGCCCGAGTCGGGAGAAAGGATTATCTTTCTCGGTGGCTAAGAACTTGCCCCAAGCGATTCTTGAAGCATGGGTATACAGTTAGTCAATTGCGTGAATGTGATATAGGCCATCATTTTGGCCCGGTTGAGCCTTTGTGCCATTCCTATCATCATTTCCTCGCTAGCCCAGTTGTGCCTACCCCATTCTTTTGGTTCAGCTCCACTATTGTTCACCAAAGCATAAACTCCAATCCTAGTCGCACACCCAAAATGCAAGCATTTTGTTTAAATTTTAAATTGGTGGTGTTGATTGTGGAAGTACAATGTGAAAATGTGGATGTGCATCTTTGAAAATTTGCTGAAATTGCTAAAGAAAGAAAAAGAAAAGAAGAAAAAGATTTGAAAAGAAAAAGAAGAATGAAAAGTTTAATTAAAAAAATCTGTTTGAGATTTATATTTGGGAGTAGGCGGTGCACACACCCATGCGTCTAAGTCTAAGTCTGGGGGTGTGGTGCATCCGCGTGTTTTATGGCTACTTGGATAGTGTTATGCATTTGCTCATTTGGGTTTTTGTGTTCTAAGCCTTCATGTTTATATTTGTTTACCTCACCTAAACCCAAGCCTCATCTAAAACCTTAAGTCCTATTGATTCACGCATTTGAGTCAAACCAGTGCCGTGGAGAGAGTGCGAACGGGCAAGCTTATGGTCACCGACATTGATGGATTTCAATGGAGGTTGTCTCGAGCCCCGAGCTTTGGCAATGCTCGCCTCAGCGTTCAGTTTACTTTCTTCCTATGTACGACCTTATGATTCACCGTGATTCACTTTTTGAGTAAATGTAATATATAAATACGCCCCTAGAAAAGTATAAACTAATATGTACAATTAGAAATTTTGTCTACTGTATTTCTACGCGCATGAGCATGCGACTTCGCATGATACTCCGCTTTACAATTATGCCAGCTATGTATTTTTCTCAGTCGCTTGAGGAATTTGTTTGCTCGGGACGCGCAAACAGTTAAGTCTGGGGGTGTGATGAGTCCTAATTATATACACATATATGGACTCATCTGGGCCATTTTTCTAGTCTTTCCACTGCACTTTAGCCTTGTTTTAGCTCATATTTGTCATTCTATGCTAGGTGCACTTCTTGGCCTAATTTGGTGTGTTTTATGTTTATTTTCTTTTGATAGCCTTATCGTATTGTTGAGTGCCACCTTCAGTGGCCTGATTAGCATTTCTGTTGGAACAGGAGTCGTGCAGGTGTTCCCGGTACAATTCTGTACAGGAACACTGCGCACGATCACTGGTTCTATTGCGCACGACCACTGGTCGTGCGCACTCAACCCCCGAAATTTGAGTTCTGTCTTGACCGAACGCAGGACCATTTACGATAGTGCGCACGACCACTGGTCATGCGCCACTGGTCGTGCGAACATTATATTTTATAAATTTCTTACATTGCAGGCTCCGCCCAGGCAGGCGCACGATCACAGGATTCTAGTGCGCACGACCACTGGTCGTGCGCCACTGATCGTGCGCACTGTTTATTCCAGCGCCTATAAATTGACCTGCTCGCGAATTAGGTCGGGATCGCGCATTTCTTCCGCCCAGCTCCGCCGTTTTCGCCCCTTCCGCAGGTTCTCCGCCCCCCTAGGCCTCCTCCATCATCCAAGAGCTTCAAGGAGAGGTTTCTAGCCCAAAGATCGCCAACGTCGAGCAAGGAGATCGTGTATCGAAGTAGATTGGATCGTGACACGAAGAAGACGAGCCATTGGGAGGAAGTGACAGCCCTCCTCTACCTCGGACGCAGTTGAAGACCGAGCTTGGACGCGGATTGACAACCCAGCGATTCCAACCGTGAATCTTCGGCAAGGCTTCGGATGTGGTCGACTCCTTTACCCTCTTTTTCCTTCTTTATGTTGATGATTGTTTAGGTTAGACTCTTCTATATTTTGATGATGTGCACAATTAATCTTGTTATGTAATGTCTATTTTATTTATTTGAGATTATATTATTCATATGTGTTTATGAGGTGCGCCCCCATCTAATTTCCATTCCGCCTTCGTGTTCGGTGCCGCACTAGCAATTGCTAGTGGCGTGCTTGTCGACGAGGTGCTTGCGACCCTCATCCGTATGCATACTCTTCCATCCGCCTAGCGAAGCGTGGCATAGCGGCCCGTGTAATCCATTCCGACTCCGCCGGTGTGAACCATTCCATCCGCTTGCCTACTCGTCCATCCGCCTAGCGAAGCGTGGCATAGCGGCCCGTGTAATCCATTCGCCCTACGAAGCAGTGCGCTCAAGGCCTGCACAGTTCGATTCCGCTTGCTTACTCGTCCATCCGCCCTTGCGACGCAGCGCGCTCAAGGCCTGCCTAGTCTCCATCCCGCCAAGCGAAGCATTGCATAGCGGCGGTAGTGTTAGCGTCGGCGGTAGCATTAAATTCCAATTTTTCTTTCTTTTTGTATTTTCTCTAGCATAGAAGATCATTATATTAATGCGCTCTTAATATACTTCTGTGTTTTCCTGAAAACTATTTATTTTGAAAATATTCAAAAAACAAATATAAAATTATAAAATAATTTCAAAACTCAAAAATATGTTTTTCTTGATATTGTTTTTTTTTATGAAAATAAAAAAATTTATAAAAACTACTGAATTTTCATTGATATCCAACAAGCATACAAACAGATAATTCTATTGCCAAATATCCAACAAGCATAAATTACAAGTGAATAATTCCATTCTAACAGTTTTATCAAAATAAAGTTTTATGCATGCAAACATATAATAAATTAGAAAATTACAAAGTTGGATTAAACAGAAAAGGAAGAACAGAACATATGGCTGGTTCTGGAGTACTATATTTCTCCCACCATCAGCTATATGCCTATATTCACATTGGAAACAAACTGTAACGCCCCTGAATTTTCAGGAATTACTTTATCCTTCTTTGACGACATTTTTGACGTAAGGGCGTTATGTTAGTGCGAAGTTAGCGGTGCGCCGTCGTTTGCGCGTTTTTGCGTTCTTTCGGTCAAGTAGACCAAATTTTGGAGTGTGCCGGAATTGGGAAATTTTACATTAGAAAATTAAATTATTTAATTTTAGAGAGACTCGTTGAAGTTTCGTTGCGATCCGAGCGTTATTTGAGCCCCTGTGATTTTCCAAAGATTTAATTATCGTCGCCGCAAACTTCAAAAAAATTTATATCTCGAGATTTGCTCGTCGGATTTTGTTTTCGACTTATCCGTTGGATTTGTAGCGCCGTCGTTTGTCCTCTGTGTGATTTTCGTTGGAATCGGCGACCGTTGGTTCGACCATTCTTTTCTTATTATTATTATTAATATTATTATTATTTATTCTTGATGGGTTCCCCCTCTATTTATGAAAAAACCCGTAACCACCGCACACCGGATCCCATTCCCGCACATCAAATCCCATTACGGCGCGGCGGATCCCGAAACCACCGCACGCCGGATCCCACCTTCGCTCACCGGATCCCACTCCCGCGCGACGGATCCAAACCACCACGCACCGATCCAAACCACCTCGCGCGGGATCCCAACCTCCCCGCGCGGGATCGCAACCACCGCCAACCGCCGTCGGCCGACCGCCGCCAACCACCGGCCGGCCACCGCCGGCCGGCCACCGCCGCCGGCCGGCCGCCGCCGGCCGGCCGCCGCCAACCGCCGGCCGGCCGCCGCCGGCCGACCACCGCCCGCCAGCCGGCCGCCGCCGGCCGGCCACCGCCGCCGGCCGCCGCCCCCTTCATGGCCGGCGGCCATGGCCGGCCACCCATGGCCGGCCACCGCCGTCGCCTCCCTTCACCCTCCACCGTCGGATCTCTCCAAAGCCCTCGCGGCCCTCCGATCGTCTCGCGCGATCACGACCCTTCGATCGTCGCCAACGATCTCGGCCCTCCATTTGGTGGTTATCCGCGATAACCACCGTAACCACCGTAACTTCCACCTCCCAAGCCTATAAATAGACCCTCAAGGGTCTTCATTGAGGAGGGATCTCTCATTCTCTCCCAGACTCTCTCTCTCTTCATTCCCTCCTCTCCTCAGAGCTTCTCTCTCTACACTCCGCCATCTCTTTTTACTAACTGACAGGTCCTTCCTGCGAACGCCTCTTACCGAGGAAGAAGTCCTACGCCGTTCAAGACGAGCACCCCGAACCCGAGCAGAAAAGTCAGGGCGCTCCGTGAAGTGCTCACCCAGCAAGCGCGCAGCCGCACCAGACGCGCAGCAAGGCAATCAACTCCTAAGTGGTGGCCTGTCACCCACGGAGTTCTCTCTCTCTCTCTCACAATTGTAACGAGGCGCGGCCTGTCGCCCTCGCGTTCTCCAAGAAAGCCCTGTAACAGCACAACATAGTGGATTTCGGCCAGCACCGCCCCGGCCACGTGGGTTTTCACCATTTGGAAGGTTTTCCACGCTAAAGATCTGTGTGTACCATTTTCAGCATCTTCTCTCTGCAACATTCTGACTGTGTGCGCACTCGATCGCCCGGGCTAAGACGGACCGAATTGAAACTGGTCTACCGAGGGCGTTGAGAAGCCGCAACAGTTTGGCGCCGTCTGTGGGAAACGTGTTCCCCAAGCTCTGCAAAAGTTCTCTGAAGACAGTATTCGCCTCGCGGCAATACTCGTGATCGACAACAATGGCGAGAAGAAGTGCTCGCACCACTAATGGCTCCATTCCTGAAGGACGCGTTGAGCCCGCTCCATCCCATTCACTCATCAACGCACCTGTCGTCGAAGAGGTCCCTTTGGCACCTGTCATCACACTAGAAGGACGCATGCGTCAAATAGAGGAACAGCAAGCCGAAATGCTGGCTCTTCTCAGAAACCTTGAAGCACCTGCTCCACCTGCCGCTCCGGTCATCCCACCTCCCTTGGTCCCTAATCGCGCCCCCCTTGGGGAAGCCGCTCGCGAAGAAGAAATGTACGAAGAAGACTACTCAGATGCAGCCAGCTCTGCGCATCCAGCCCGTCCTGGCAGAGGAACTAGGGAAGAACCCCTGTACCATCAGCAAGGAGCAGGGATCAACCAAGCCATAAGAGGGCCCACCCGCGAGGAGATCCGCGATGTAATCGCTGAAGAGTATGGACAAGTCGGACACCGGGGCATCTTCGCCCGCCGCCCTCTACATCACGGCTCCCCCTTGGCGCAGCAACTCCTAGCCCATCCGGTTCCGCACGGCTTCAAGCTTCCTAGCATCGAGTCGTTTGACGGAACGGAGGATCTGCTGGAGCACATCAATCATTTCACCACCATCATGAGGATCTACAATGCTGCCGATCAGCTCCTTTGTCAAGTGTTCCCAGCAACACTCAAGGGGCAAGCCCGCACCTGGTTTCACTCCCTGCGAGAAGGATCCATCAACAACTTCACCGAGCTAGCCCGACGGTTCACAGATCAGTTCGTCGCCAACCGAAGAATCGCCCGAGATCCATCTCATCTCTCGGGGATCCGCCAGAACGAGGGCGAGACCCTTAAAGAATTCTTCCGTCGCTTCACCACTGAGGCGCGGCAAATACCAGGGGTCGACCCCGAGCTTCTGCGCGGTGTTTTCCTGGGAGGGCTCCGCCCGGGCGGCTTCTATTCCGCTCTAATGAGGGAGACAGTTCCAAATTACCCGGACCTCGTGCATCGAGTGGAGGCACAGATAGCAGCGGATGAAGCCATCGAGGCGCATCGCCAGTAGTTCGAGGGAAGTCTGAAGAGGAAGAAAGGGTCGGAGCAAGCTCCCAGAAGGCAGGAAGAGCGGCGTACAGAAGAGCGCCGGAACCCTAATCGCGGTCGGGATCTCCGAAGGGACCAGGGTCCCCGACCACCGCTGAATTACACTCCCCTCAACACGTCGCGAACCAACGTGCTTTACGCCATTCAAGAAAATCCGGCATTCCGTAGGCCGAGGCCACTAAACCAGAATGAAAGAACCGACCACTCAAAGTATTGTGAGTTCCATAGAGGAGCTGGACACACGACCGAAGAATGCGCGAGGTTAAAGGAGGAAATTGAACGCCTCGTCAGGCAAGGACTCCTTGGAAGGTTCCTACAAGGCCAGCTACCGAATCAACCAAAGCAACCCAGGCAGCCCAGAGATCAGCCTCCTGCACCTCACGGCCCAGCGGCTGGAATGCCGATGGTAGGGCAAGTCGAGACTATAGCCGGGTCTCCTAACCTCGCCGCGCAAATTCTCTCTATCGCTAGGCCAGAGAAAGGCCATGAAGATAAGAAGTTAAAGCAAGACGCCGCCATCGTCTTCGGAGATGAAGACCTCGAGGGGTTACGACTGCCACACCAAGACCCGCTCGTGATCAGCGCCGGGATCGGGGATCCCTATTTCAACGTCAAAAGGATACTGGTCGACAACGGGAGCTCAGTTGACGTCCTATTCCTCTCCACTCTACAGAGCATGAACCTCACCAAGGAGCACCTCAGCCCAGCGGCAGGGCCCGTCTACGGTTTTGATAATCGCCCCGTCCCGGTCCAGGGCATGATCACCCTTCCGGTAACACTGGGCGAGTTCCCCAGGCAGATAACTCACAGCATCCAGTTCGTAGTCGTGGAGTCAAGCTCCGCCTACAACGCGATTTTCGGAAGACCGCTCCAATCCGTCTTCGGAGCCATCCCATCAATCCCGCATTTAGCCATGAAGTTCCCGACCGCCGCCGGAGTCGGAGTCGTTCGTGGAAACCAGGAGGCAGCCAGGACTTGTTACCTGAAGCAAGCTCAACCGGCAAGGGCGATGGCTCTCAACATCGACAACTTCGACCTTCGAGACGAAGCCACCCTTCAGCGAGGAGCACCCGTCGAAGGAGTAGTGAAAGTGCCGCTCTCCCAGCAAGATCAAACCCGGACTGTCCAGATCGGGTCCCTCTTGACATCCGAAGAACGAGAAAGAATCACAACCTTCCTGCAAGAGAACGGGGACATTTTCGCCTGGAGCCCGGAGGACATGCCTAGGGTAGATCCTGAAGTCATTTTCACTCATTAAACGTTAACCCCGCCTGCAGGCCCGTGATCCAAAAGAAGAGGAACTTCGCCCCCGAGCGAGTAAAGGCAATCGAAGAAGAAGTGACGAAGCTCCTGGAGGCGCGGTTCATCCGCGAGGCGGATTACCCCACGTGGCTCGCAAACGTAGTGATGGTAAAGAAGGCGTCCGGGAAGTGGAGGATGTGCGTCGACTACAGCAACCTGAACAGGGCGTGCTCGAAAGACAGTTTCCCTCTCCCGAGGATTGATCAGCTCGTCGACGCAACGGCCGGCCACGAGCTGCTCAGCTTCATGGATGCATACTCAGGCTACAACCAGATAAGAATGAATCCCGCAGACGAGGAGCACACAGCCTTCCGCACCGATAAAGGAGTCTACTGCTACAAAGTGATGTCATTCGGCCTTAAAAACGCCGGAGCTACGTATCAAAGATTGATGAATAAAATCTTCAAAGACCTCATCGGGGAGACGATGGAGGTATACGTGGATGACATGCTAGTGAAGAGCGTCTACCGTCGCGACCACTTGAAAGACTTGGAAAAATGCTTTCAGCTTCTTCGTCGCTTCCAGATGCGGCTCAACCCCAGCAAATGCGCGTTTGGTGTGACGGCGGGGAAGTTCTTGGGTTTCATGGTAACCCATCGGGGAATCGAGGCCAACCCTGAGAAGATCAAGGCGTTGGAGGACATGTCGCCGCCTCGCTCAATTAAGGAAGTGCAACGCCTGAATGGGAGGATCGCCGCACTGTCCCGCTTCCTGTCAAGGACGGGGGACAAGTACCTCCCTTTCTTCAAAGTTCTCCGGGGAGCGCGCCACACTGGGTTCCAGTGGACGAACGAGTGCCAGACGGCTTTCGAACTCCTCAAACAATACCTGGCCTCGCCGCCGCTTCTCTCAAAGCCAACTCCCGGGGAGACCCTGTTCTTGTATCTCGCAGTTTCGCATACGACCCTCAGTTCAGTTCTTGTGAAGATGAAGGAGGGGTGCAAAGGCCGATCTACTACCTCAGCAAGGTCCTCACCGATGCCGAAACCAGGTATCCGGCAGCAGAAAAAACGGCCTTAGCACTCGTCTTCTCAGCGCGAAAGCTTCGACCCTATTTCCAAGCACACACAGTGAAAGTACTAACTCAGCTCCCGCTGCGAGCAATCCTCCAAAAGCCGGAAGTCTCGGGGAGACTTGTAAAGTGGGCAGTAGAACTCGGCGAATTCGACATCCAATTCTTGCCCCGGCCGGACATCAAGTCGCAAGTGCTCGCTGACTTTGTTGTAGAATACACCATCCCACCGGAAGCAACTCCTGTCAAAGACACTACCACATCCCGTTGGACTCTCTACGTCGACGGCGCTTCAGGAGCTGAGGGAGCTGGAGCAGGACTGCTCCTCATAAGCCCCAATGAGATTACTCTAGAATATGGCCTCAGACTGAAGTTCCCAGCAACCAACAACGTCGCGGAGTACGAGGCTTTGATCGCCGGCCTCCGGCTCGCCATCGATTGTAAGGTAGAAAGCTTGACAATTCACGCCGACTCCCAGCTTGTAGTCTCGCAAATTGAGGGAGATTATGAGGCCAAAAGTGACCAGATGGCGCATTACCTCACATGTGTAAAGTCGCTCCTTCAGGAGATCCCGTCATACCAAATCCTGCACGTGCCCCGAGAGCAGAATTCTAGAGCGGACGCGCTCTCTAAGTTGGCGACTTCACCATCCATCTATCAGTCGCGAAGACGCCGCGTGGAAGAGATCATGACCCCAAGTATCCCAGGGCCGTGGGAGATTGCAGCCATCAATGAGGAAGAACCTTCTTGGATGACCCCTCTACGAGCTTACCTCGAGCAGGGGCACCTCCCCGAGGATCGCCTGGAAGCACGCAGGTTACGAATGCGGGCAGCATCGTACACCATCATAGATGGGGAACTCTACAAGCGAGCATTCTCAGGTCCCTATTTAAAGTGCTTACCAGCCGGCGAAGCAGACTACGCCTTGCGAGAGGTACACGGAGGGGTCTGCGGATAGCACCTGGGAGGAAAGGCGCTAGCCCAGAAAATCTTGCGCCAAGGTTTCTATTGGCCAACAATGAAGAAAGATGCGGCAGAGCTCGTTCAGAAGTGCAAGAGCTGTCAGCTTCACGCAAATGTACCTCACCAGCCCCCAGTTGCGCTCACCGCGCTGCAGAGTGCATGGCCCTTCGCACAGTGGGGGATTGATCTCCTCGGCCCCCTACCACTGGCATCGGGGCAGAGAAAATTCATCATCCTGGCAATTGATTATTTCACCAAGTGGGTGGAGGCTGAGCCCCTGGTAAAGATCACGGAAGAGAATGCTAAGCAGTTCGTCTGGAAGAACATCATCTGCCGCTTTGGAATCCCAGCATCAATCATCGCCGACAATGGCACCCAGTTTACTGGGAAATCTTTCACCAAAATGTGCGATGACCTAAAGATCAATCTCCGCCACACCGCCGTAGCACACCCACAGACAAATGGGCAGGTAGAAGTCACCAACCGCACCATCCTCAAAGGGCTAAAGACGCGTCTTGAAGAAGCCGGGGGGCAATGGGCGGATGCGATCCCAAATGTACTATGGGCATACCGCACGACGGAGAGGACTCCAACAGGAGAGACCCCGTACAATCTCTGCTACGGGACCGAAGCCGTCATTCCCGTCGACATCGGAGTACCAAGCGTCCGGGTGCTGACTTTCGATCCCAGCAAAAATGACGAACTACTCCGCCAAAATCTTGACTTAATCTCCGAAACTCGAGACCGCGCCGCCCAGCGCGTTGCCATCTATCAGAGGCGTGTGGCCCGACTCTACGACAGAAGAGTGAAGCCCAGACCAATCAACGTCGGAGATCTCGTCTTACGCAGCATTGAAGCAGTCGGGAAAGGCCCGCAGAAAGACAAACTCTCACCAGCATGGGAGGGACCTTATGTGGTCACCGCAACAGTGAAACCAGGAACCTTCAAGCTCAGAACGGCGGAAGGAAAGACACTCCCACGCACCTGGAACGCGCAGAATCTGCGCCGCTTTTATCAATGATTTTATTTCATCTTGTCATGTAAAAGTCGCGAGCCTTGACTCGCGCAAACTATCTTACTACCATCTTATGTACAAGACTGGCACAAACTATTTGACTACAATTTTATGTGCAAGCAGCGAATCTCGATTCATGCAAATCACTTCTCATCAATCATTGCAGCTCAAAAGACCACCTCGCCTCAGCGTTGCTTGGACACATTGCCTCAACGTTGCTTGGGCACCTCGCCTCAGCGTTGCTTGGGCACATTGCCTCAACGTTGCTTGGGCACCTCGCCTCAGCGTTGCTTGGGCACATTGCCTCAACGTTGCTTGGGCACCTCGCCTCAGCGTTGCTTGGGCACATCGCCTCAACGTTGCTTGGGCACCTCGCCTCGGCGTTGCTTGGGCACATTGCCTCAACGTTGCTTGGGCACCTCGCCTCAGCGTTGCTTGGGCACATTGCCTCAACGTTTCTTGGGCACCTCGCCTCAGCGTTGCTTGGGCACATTGCCTCAATGTTGCTTGGGCACCTCGCCTCAGCGTTGCTTGGGCACATCGCCTCAACGTTGCTTGGGCACCTCGCCTCAGCGTTGCTTGGGCACATTGCCTCAACGTTCCTTGGGCACCTCGCCTCAGCGTTGCTTGGGCACATCGCCTCAACGTTGCTTGGGCACCTCGCCTCAGCGTTGCTTGGGCACATCTCCTCAACGTTGCTTGGGCACCTCGCCTCAACGTTGCTTGGGCACCTCGCCTCGGCGTTGCTTGGGCATATTGCCTCAACGTTGCTTGGGCACCTCGCCTCCGCGTTGCTTGGGCACATTGCCTCAACATTGCTTGGGCACCTCGCCTCAGCGTTGCTTGGGCACATTGCCTCAACGTTGCTTGGGCACCTCGTCTCAGCGTTGCTTGGGCACATCGCCTCAACATTGCTTGGGCACCTCGCCTCAGCGTTGCTTGGGCACATTGCCTCAACGTTGCTTGGGCACCTCGCCTCAGCGTTGCTTGGGCACATTGCCTCAACGTTGCTTGGGTACCTCGCCTCAGCGTTGCTTGGGCACATCGCCTCAACGTTGCTTGGGCACCTCGCCTCGGCGTTGCTTGGGCACATTGCCTCAACGTTGCTTGGGCACCTCGCCTCAGCGTTGCTTGGGCACATTGCCTCAAACGTTGCTTGGGCACCTCGCCTCAGCGTTGCTTGGGCACATTGCCTAAACGTTGCTTGGGCACCGTAGGGGCCTGCCCCCCTTACGGCAAAGCCGCGAGCCAGACTCGTGCAAAAAGCCGCGAGCCAGACTCGTGCAAAAAGACGCGAGCCAGACTCGTGCACCGTAGGGGCCTGCCCCCCCTTTACGGCAAAAACGCGAGCCAGATTCGTGCAAAAAGCCGCGAGCCAGACTCGTGAACCGTAGGGGCCTGCCCCCCTTACCGCAAAGCCGCGAGCCAGACTCATGCAAAAAGCCGCGAGCCAGACTCGTGCACCGTAGGGGCCTGCCCCCCTTACGGCAAAGCCGCGAGCCAGACTCGTGCAAAAAGCCGCGAGCCAGACTCGTGCAAAAAGCCGCGAGCCAGACTCGTGCACCGTAGGGGCCTGCCCCCCTTACGGCAAAAACGCGAGCCATACTCGTGCAAAAAGCCGCGAGCCAGACTCGTGCACCGTAGGGGCCTGCCCCCCTTACGGCAAAGCCGCGAGCCAGACTCGTGCAAAAAGCCGCGAGCCAGACTCGTGCAAAAAGCCGCGAGCCAGACTCGTGCACCGTAGGGGCCTGCTTCCCTTACGGCAAAACCGCAAGCCAGACTCGTGCAAAAAGCCGCGAGCCAGACTCGTGCGAAAAGCCGCAAGCCAGACTCGTGCAAAAAGCCGCGAGCTAGGCCCGTGCAAAAAGTCGCGGGCCAGATCCGTGCTCCTATTCTATAAAGAAAAACCCGCGAGCTCAAATCCGCAAAAACTCATCTGTAACTTTGAAAACTATCAAACTATGCAGATGACAACAACCAGATTTACAAAATCGAACATATGAACAAATACGACGAGTACAATAAAAGAAGTAGAGCCACATCCGGCGAACACAGCTACAAGCAGCTAAAGAAATCACTCCTCATCAGGGCTAAGGTCCTCCTCCTCTGACAGGTCATCAAAACCGAGGCCACTAACATCATAGCCCCGCTTCCGGGATTCCATCCTAAGAGCCTTCGACACTCCCTGGCGAAGAGCCAGCTCTCGTGAATCCTCCAGATGAGGCTCCACCTCCTGAGTCCAGATCGTGTCTCGGACCTCCTCGGCAATCAAGCAGCGGTCCCGCAGATAATCAACCGACTCCAGATACTCGGCCAAGCCAGCCGCCTTCAGCTCGGTCTCCCGCTCCACGAAAGAAAGACGCGCTATCTCAGCCCGGCACTGCTCCAGCTCTGCATCCCGACACACTACGTCACCACGGGCTGCCTCTAAGGATCGCAAGGCCTCCTCCAACGCCGCCTTCTCCGCACCGAGACCGGACTTGGTCCTCTCCAGCTCTTCCTGCATCTCCGAGCCAATCCGCCTGAAGCGCGAGATGTCGCGATCTCGCCGTCTCTCCGCCTCCACAAGGGCGCTCCTCGCCTCCCGAAGCTCACCCTGAATGGTCATAAACCCGTCCTTCAAGCTCACGTAATGATTGTTCCATACGTGCGCACTCGATGCCTGAGTCTCCATCTGCAAAAGAAAAGTTATAAATCAGAGCCGCAACCACAGAATGACGCTACACAAGAGGAAGTAGAAATCCTGCTTAACGCTTGGCTCATGGCCTCCAGAGAGGAAGAGACCCTCTTCCCTTCCGGCACCTTTCGAGCTGTGCCTCGCTCCGGAGAAGCCTGGGGGGCAGTAGATCCCAGGACCTCGACCTCCTCATCAGCCGGCTCGCCATCGGCTCCAGATACACAAGGAGCCGCCTCCTCCTGAGGAGCATCCTGTACCGGTGGAAGAGCAGGACCTGGCTCCTCCAGACCTTTAAACACCAACTTCCTCTTTCTGTCTCGAATAAGAGGAACAGCAGCGGCACGACCAGCATCAACAGACAGCCCGCATAAAAGCAGGCGCTTCTCGTCCACGAACAGGGAAATACTGTGCAGAATATTCCCCAGCTCTCGAGCATCTGAAAATCCGAGAACAGGAGAAAACTCCCGCTCACGTCCTTTAAGCCGCCGACAACGATCTGGTAAAGAGTTCCACACCTCCGGTAATCCCTCCGGGTTCCTGACATAGCCAAATAAAGTATTCCCGTGACGGCGGTCCACCCGGGTCTCGAACTCCAGCCATCTCTTGTTGCTAAGGACTTCAATACGACCTCCGACGTCAACTTGCATCTCACACCACTCCTTGAAAAGGCCCAAGGAGAACCTCGCACCATGCTCTCGGAAGAAGACAATCAGCCCCATGATCCGCACCATCCCCTGAGGCGTAAACTGTGACACTGGGACGCCGCAAAATTTCAGGATCTGGATCAACTCCTCGCACACCGGGAGGCGAAAGCCACTCCGAAGTGACGACTCGCAAAGCGTCATCCAACCCCGAGGCGGATTCTGTACTCGCTCCTCAGGACCTGGGATTCGAATCTCCAATTCGGGGGGCAGGTTGAAGCGCCTCCTCCATATGGCAACATGATCGAGAGTAAGACTCGAACCCAGTCGCATTGGACGACTTTGCCCACCACGCCGAGAAGCCTGAAAGAAAAGGAAAAAGCGTCAGTACAAACCACAGACAAATATAATAGACTAATCGCCGCGCAAACCTCGCACACAGGTAAGCCCCAAGAACACACGCGCAGTAGACCCCGCGGAGCAGCCCGCACGACTGCCCCCACGCTGCCGCGCGAGCGCGCGCGCCCTACCGCGCGCAAGCACGCGCGGGTGCGCACGCCCGGCCGCGCGCGAGCACGCGTGGGCGGGCGCACCCTGCCGCGCGAGCACGTGCGCGCCCTGTCACGCGCGAGCGCGCGTAGGCGCGCGCCCTGCCGCGCGCGCGCGCCCTTCCGCGCAAGCACGCGCGCACCCTGCCGCGCGCGAACGCGCGCGAGCACGCGCGCGCGCGCGCCCTGCCGCGCAGGCGCACGCCCGGCCGCGCAAGCCCGCGCGGATGTGACCCACGCGCAGCTCTCCGCGCGCACACGCGGCGACCCCGCACGCGAGTGCCGCCCTTCCCCTCCGTGCGACTCCTCGCGCTCTAGCACGCCATTCGCCCGCCTTTTTTGGAAATTAAACCTTTGGACCTCATGCTCACCTTGGCGCCGCCGTCGCCTCCGCCAACCTCCACGCTAGAATTCTCTCTGGCCATCGCTCACAGATACAAGTCTCAGGGGGAAATCCAATTGCTCTCCGTACGCTCCAAACAAATGGATTTGGGGGGCAAATGATGGGTTCCCCCTCTATTTATGAAAAAACCCGTAACCACCGCACACCGGATCCCATTCCCGCACATCAAATTCCATTACGGCGCGGCGGATCCCGAAACCACCGCACGCCGGATCCCACCTTCGCTCACCGGATCCCACTCCCGCGCGGCGGATCCAAACCACCACGCACCGATCAGAACCACCTCGCGCGGGATCCCAACCGCCCCCCGCGAGATCGCAACCACCGCCAACCGCCGTCGGCCGACCGCCGCCAACCACCGGCCGGCAACCGCCGCCGGCCGACCACCGCCCGCCAGCCGGCCGCCGCCGGCCGGCCGCCGCCCGCCGATCGCCGCCGGCCGGCCGCCGCCCGCCCGCCGCCGGACGGCCGACCGCCGGCCGCCCCCGCCGGCCGCCGCCCCCTTCATGGCCGGCGGCCATGGCCGGCCACCGCCGTCGCCGCCCTTCACCCTCCACCGTCGGATCTCTCCAAAGCCCTCGCGGCCCTCCGATCGTCTCGCGCGATCACGACCCTTCGATCGTCGCCAACGATCTCGGCCCTCCATTTGGTGGTTATCCGCGATAACCACCGTAACCACCGTAACTTCCACCTCCCAAGCCTATAAATAGACCCTCAAGGGTCTTCATTGAGGAGGGATCTCTCATTCTCTCCCAGACTCTCTCTCTCTCTTCATTCCCTCCTCTCCTCAGAGCTTCTCTCTCTACACTCCGCCATCTCTTTTTACTAACTGACAGGTCCTTCCTGCGAACGCCTCTTACCGAGGAAGAAGTGCTACGCCGTTCAAGACGAGCACCCCGAACCCGAGCAAAAAAGTCAGGGCGCTCCGTGAAGTGCTCACCCAGCAAGCGCGCAGCCGCACCAGACGGCAAGGCAATCAACTCCTAAGTGATGGCCTGTCACCCACGGAGTTCTCTCTCTCTCTCTCTCTCTCACAATTGTAACGAGGCGCAGCCTGTCGCCCTCGCATTCTCCAAGAAAGCCCTGTAACAGCACAACATAGTGGATTTCGGCCAGCACCGCCCCGGCCACGTGGTTTTTCACCCTTTGGAGGGTTTTCCACGCTAAAGATCTGTGTGTACCATTTTCAGCATCTTCTCTCTGCAACATTCTGACTGTGTGCGCACTCGACCGCCCGGGCTAAGACGGACCGAATTGAAACTGGTCTACCGAGGGCGTTGAGAAGCCGCAACAATTCTTATTGTTATCCATTATCTCTCTCTCTCTATATATATATTATTATATTCTTCTTCATCTCCATCTTCTTCTTTCCTAAATTCCCGAACCAGACCCGAGGTTCCGAGAGAGAAAGAGGGGGAGAGTGGGGTTTTCCTGAGCTTTCCGACCGCCGCCGACGGAGCTCCGGTGCTCGAAATCTTCGCCGGAGCATAGATTTGAAAAGCTCTCGCTGTGCTCGTCATGTGCGTGGTAAGTTTTGTCTGTTTCGTAGGTTTTTGGTGCTAGGGTTAGCGTCCCTAACCCTCTTTTTGTCCAAATCTTTGTAGGTTCTTCATGCTTAAGCCATGTTTGAGCCGATCCTTGACGTGGAGGGCTTGAGAGATCGTATTTCGGTGATTCGAGTTAATGCAAGTGGTGGTTTGCTCTTTCCCCCTTGGCTTGAGTTTTTCTGCAGAACTCTTTTAACCCTCTTTATATTTGGAAATTAGTGATGTTGAATGGTTTCCTTTACCTTAATTATTGTTATTTGAGGTTTATGCTGGTAGTCTAGGGCTGGTCTTGACTCTTGATAGAAGCATGTTGGGTTTGTTTAGAAAATGAAAAAAAAGAGAAATTTTGGGTGCTGAGTCAAAATCGACAGGACATCCCATTGATCGACAGGACCTCCCGTCGATCGGAGGGACCATCCCGTCGATCCTTGGTCTCAGCTGAGTTAGTGTCTTTTTTTTTCTATTTCTCTAAGTAAAAATCGACGGGACATCCCATCGATCGGCGGGACCATCCCATCGATCTTTGGACTTAGCTGGGAAGTGTTTGTTTTGGTGTGTGTGCTTGATTAAAAATCGACGGGACCTCCCATCGATCGGCGGGACCATCCCGTCGATCTTTGGTCTTAGCTGGGTTTTGTGTCCTTCTGATTCTCTAAGTCAGAATCGACGGGTCTTCCCGTCGATCGACGGGACCGCCTGCCGATCGACGGGACAGCCCGTCGATTTTGCCTTTTCCCTTATTGGAGCTTCTTTTTTTTTGTTTTTGTTTCCCTTCCCGTTTAATGCTTGTTTCTTCCCCTTTTATGCAAGTGCAGTTTTGTCTGTGGTCTTCCTTGTTGTTCTGATAAATTCTTTCAGAAAAGTCATTTTCTGTATATTCCCAGAAATTAAGTTTCTTTTTGTGTATTTTGATTCCTGTTTATACCATTGACTTGTTCCAAAGTTCTCTCTGTGTATTTCCAGAATTTATTAGCTTTTTTGTCCAGAATTTATTAGAACTTCTGTCCTGAATTTATTAGTCTTTTTGCCCAGAATTTCTGTCCAGAACTCCCTGGTTTTCTGTGTAATCTGTCTTTGACTTCTGAGTATTTAAACCCTTCCAGACTCAGTCTTCTATGTAATTTTGTGTCAACTTTCTCAGTGAGGGGTAATGCTTCTTCCTCATTATCTTTAGTAATCTGGCTGAATGTAATGGTTCTCTTAGTGGTTATGGGCTGCAAATTGCAGTCCTTCTCCTTGAAGACCCTTTTTCCTGGAATCTAGTTATGCTAGGTTCTCTTGTTAGTTGTGTAGTCCTGTTTGGCTTATTTTACTGTGTAATTGAAATCCCTTCCTTTCAGTCCTCTCCTTCTTCCTTGTATTCCTAACCAATTGAGTTTAGGTTAGTGGCTGTTGTTTTTCCAATATGGATCTTGTTTGACTTTCTTGATCTCCTGCTGTCTTTCCCTTGAATTTAGACAGTTTCTATGTATACATGCTTAGTTGTGCTGCAGGTAGTCTGTTAAGACTTCCCTGGGTTTAGAAAAGTTTACTCTTCCTAAGAATGTGTATTTATTTCTTCTTCTTTTATTAAGCTTCCAGTCGTTTACTTTTGTTAAGTATTTTCTGACGATTTCATCGTATCTCCTGAATTGTTTCATGACTAATTTAAGTCCTTTTTGCCATGTATTCTTGGGTATCTCGAATTATTGCGTTGAGCGCATAGAGTTCATTTGTTGAGAATTTAGATGAAGTTATGTTTTGATTCGTCGACATGTCCCGTAATCTTAAGTGATCATTTATGGTGTTATTTCGTGGCTTTCGTCGTGTTGTTATGAGAAGTTCGTTGGGAGTCAAGTTTGGACTCACCGAGTGTTTTCTAAGGAACCGTTGAGTATTATTTGGGTGTTTGGCCTTCGTGTTAAGCTTATCATTGTCGTGTTCCGACACCAAGTCTTGTTTTGTGTCGGCTTGCTGAATCTTCAACCTGTTGATAAGTTGAATGTTGATCTAATGATTAATTGCTGAATCTTGTGCTTGTTGTTTCTCTCATCATGAGTTGTGTTTAAAACCATCTATAATCCTCTTTTCCTGTCTGGCACTCTTTTGTTTGGCATGTTGGTTATGAAGATCCATGTTTGCTTTGTTGATTATGAGAGCCTTGTATGCTCTGTTGGATTTTTTTGGTTGTATGAGCTAAGAGTCACCGCCACAGTGCCTCTGTTGGGTTGTTGGTTTGTGTGGATTGGAGCCACCACCGAAGCACTCATGTTTGTTTGTTGGGCTGTGAGCGTTTTGTGGAATGAACCATCATCACGGTGCCGTTTATTTGTGGATCATACACCTGAGGCTCGTATTGCCCGGCGTTAAATGATGCCCTTTTCTCGAGCTGATCAGTCTCAAGTGCTTGTAAACATATATGCTTATGTATGTGTGTATTATTATATTATATATGGCCATTACTTTTGGTGCAGGCATTTCTCTTACCGAATTCACTCGTTTGAAAAGCTCTTTTCATGCAAATCTAATATTTTTGCTTTGTTGCTAACCCTTGTTTATTGAAAAACCTTGGTTTTATTCTTGTTGTCACTTGCTCCTTCTTGCTGAGGCATTCTTTTTTTTTGAATATCTCAGACTCAAAGTTGTAGCAGTTTGGGTGGTATAGTTGGTGTCTTCGGAGCTACGGTTAGTTGCAGTTGTCCGCTTTTCCCTCACTGTGAGGTAGTTGTTCCTTTGCTTCAGTTGTAGCTTTGGTTTTCCAGTGTTAGATTACTTGCTTGCTTTTCTGCTGTTACTTTCTGGTTAGTTTACATACTTACTCTCTGGGAAGTTTTATGTTAGGATGCATGAGTTATTTTATGTATAGCAATTGACATTCTTGCATTGCATGATTTTAATTAAATGTCACCTGATTTAGAGATCGTAGAAAATCCTTTTTTACTTATACTAAATTTAGAGATGTGCATATCATTGCTGGACTGTTGATCTTCATGCTCATGTAGGATTTCCGCTGCATATGTATAGTTTTCTACTCGTGGACTAGTTGATCCACTAGACCGAGGGGCACGATCCTAAGCTAAAAAATGTAAATTCTCTATTTAACTCAATCATATTCATGTCTTTTATAATTATTCGCAAGGAGTGTTTGCCTGAGCGTCTGTAGTTTTCCCCTGCTGGACGTGGCATCATAATGTGTATTTTCCCCTTGCTCTGAAAATATTTATTAAATTTGTGAGAAAATGCGGGTTGTGACAGTTGGTATCAGAGGGAGGTTGGTCGGGTTACTGGGATAGTCTGGTTGGCCCGGTTAACCGCCTGGTGAGAAGCGTTATTCATTGCATACACCCACCGATGGGTCATCAGTAGATCTCGGCTGAAGCATGGACACTACACTCATAAGCATGAAATAAGTATATGGGGTATATTATGGAGTATGGAATGCATAATATGTGTCTGTCTATGGATCCTCATAGATGACAACATACGACTTTTATGTAGCATGTGATGCATAACGTAGGTCACATGCGTGTCCATTAGATTTTCTTTTCGTTACATACGGTAATATGTAGTATGAGATGCATAAGATCACATGTGTACGCCACTCATAACATGCATTAAGGCCTTTCTTAGACTGCATAGCACTGCATGCATTGCATAACATTGCATAAGCACACATGCCAAGCTGGAGATCTACATGATGACACATGTACTGTTGGAACCCGGATACCGGTCCAACTGTTCGAGACTTGGGGGTGACCAAAGGCTACTCGTTTAGTGATCGACCCATGTGAGACAAGGTGATAAGAAACTAGAGAGCATACAAAACCACTCCAACCTGCCTATAAACAAGACCCGCGTGCTGCATCGAGGAGGTCCCGCCACATAACCACAAGTCTATAGGAACTTCTCCTCCTAAAGCCAATGCTGAGCTTGGCACAAGAGAGGCAGGCAAGGTACTCACCCACCATAAGGGGGGGGGGGGGGGGGGGGGGGGGGGGGGGGGGGTGGGTGAAGGTGCCTTCTACTTGTGCCTTGGGGTCCTATTTATAGGCAAATCCAAATGGACTGCGAATAGCTGCTCCCGCCTTCTGAAATGAGATGCGGATAGCCGCTCCCGTCTTCTGAAATGGGCTGCGGATAGCCGTTGTCGCCTTTTGATGGGGTGAAAGTCTATATTCTCCCCAGGTGGGGGAGGTCTTCTATACTCGCCCAGGTGGGGGAGGTCTTCTGTACTCGCCCCAGGTGGGGGAGGTCTCCTGTACTCGCCCAAGTGGGGGAGGTCTCCTGTACTCGCCTAGGTGGGGGAGGTATCCTGTACTCGCCCAGGTGGGGGAGGTCTTCTGTACTCGCCCTGGTGGGGGAGGTCTTCTGTACTCGCCCAGGTGGGGGAGATCTTCTGTACTCGCCCAGGTGGGGGAGGTCTTCTGTACTCGCCCAGGTGGGGGAGCTCTTCTGTACTCGTCCAGGTGGGGGAGCTCTTCTGTACTCGTCCAGGTGGGGGAGGTCTTCTATACTCGCCCAGGTGGGGGAGGTCTTCTGTACTCGCCCAGGTGGGGGAGGTCTTCTGTGTTGTCCTCATGCATTTCTGATCTCGGCGAATTACGGGTTATACATGTACACTCATGGTTTTAAAAGGAAGATGTTAAGCATTCATGCATTCATATTATATGCACATGAGTCAATAGGATGATGATATATCATCCTAAGTTAAGCATAATATCATTTCATGAATTCCCAGAGCAAGGTAACAACAAGAGCAAGTATCTGCACTTTTCTGATCCGTATCGAGTTAGGAAATTCTAGTTTGCTAGCTGTTGTGTCTTAAGCTAGGTGTAGTGAGGTGTTCGTTCGTAATTACAATCGATGATTCCAGAGCATAGTGCGTCAGAGTCGGCCCTCCGGTTAGAGGAAGAATCCTCGGGTGCGCACAATGAGGCGGTGATTGAGAAGTTGCGTCAGAGTAACGAGGCATTGTCGAGGAAAATGGTCATGATGCAGGCGCAGATTCAGATTTTGATAGCGGCTACTATTGGGCAGCAACCTAGGGTGCAGAACCCTGTTGTGGGTCAGGATGCAGTGTCGAGGAAGGGAAAGAGGAAGGATGACAATAGTGGCAGCCCTGCTCCAAAAAAGAAGGGCAAGCAGGAGATGGCTCTTCAAGGTGCTCCGAAGAATATCAGGTATTGCACTTTTTGTAGAAAGATGGGGCACGATCTTACCCAGTGTTGGAAGAAAGATAAGACATGTGAGTATTGTGGGCAAAGAGGGCATGATGCGACTCGATGTCGGTTGAAGGATAGGACGTGCTATCAGTGCGGGCAGAAAGGACATGTGAAATCCCGATGTTCGCAGTTCCATTCGGCAAGCCAGCGGCTTGCTCTTACGGCTCTGGCACCGCCACCGCCTCAGCAGCGGCAGTTGGATCGAGGAGAGGCCAAGTTAAATGCAGTAGCGAAGGAGGAAGCGCAGATTTCCTCCCAGGCATTTTCAGGTTAGGTTTTGACCTAGTTTATTTGTTGGCTTGCGGTTGTGGATTTAGATTTTCGTTATATCGATTATATGCGAGTTAAGGTAGAGGATGATGAGCGTACGTTCTTTTCGATTCGAGATTTACTCGATCTTTTGGCTAGAGAGTCGCAGTCGGTCATCGTTAGGTTGTTGATCGTTTAACAGATCCCCTTAGTGTTAAGTTTCCCCTCTGGAAACTACGTGGTGTCGAATCAGGGTATTCAGAGTTGTCCTATCCTCTTAGGTGATTTCTTAGCTTTTGTTGATATAAAGGTGCTAGACCTGGAGGTTTTTGGTGTAATTTTGGGCATGGACTGGTTGTCCAGGTATGATGTTGTTATCCAATGCAAGGTAAAGCGTTTGGACTTCAAGTTGGGCATCGGTTAACCCTTGAGTGCATTTGGTTTTCCGCGCTAGGATTCCCCGATTATTTCCGCGGTGTGTGCTCAGAAACTTTTAGATTCCAGTTGGTTTGCTTACCTTGTTTCTGTGTTAGAAACTTTTTGTAGTTTGCCGTGTATCAAGGATTTTCCTGTGGTGCGAGAGTTCCCTGATGTTTTCCCAGTTAGTCTCTGTGGTTTTCCGTCGGTGAGAGTTGTGGAGTTTGCTTTTGACCTTGAGTTGGGTACTCATCCTTTTCCTTTTATGTGATCCCCTCGCGTGGGATAATTGGGAGGTATTGGATTTATGAGACTTTATCGTGAACCTTGATCGGGGATCGGGTGATAAATTTTGAGTGCTGAGAAGAAATATTATCCGCATCCGTTCTCCTAGCCCTCTTCGGTTACAATTTCTATCCAGCGAGTGTGAGCTTATCTCCCCCTTTGCCCTTGTTGATTCGTTCGCGTTCTAAGTTTCGGTTCTAAGTTTCGGGATGAAACTTTCTTTTTGGTGGGGTGAATGTAACACCCCTGATTTTTCAGGAATTACTTTATCCTTCTTTGACGTCATTTTTGACGTAAGGGCGTTACGTTAGTGCGAAGTTAGCGGTGCGCCGTCGTTTGCGCGTTTCCGCGTTCTTTCGGTCAAGTCGACCAAATTTTGGAATGTGCCGGAATTGGAAAATTTTACGTTAGAAAATTAAATTATTTAATTTTAGAGAGGCTCGTCGAAGTTTCGTTGCGATCCGAGCGTTATTTGAGCCCAGTGATTTTCCAAAGATTTATTTAATTATCGTCGCCGCAAACTTCAAAAAAAATTATATCTTGAGATTTGCTCATCGTATTTTGTTTTCGACTTCTCCGTTGAATTCGTAGCGCCGACGTTTGTCTTCAGTGCGATTTTTGTTGGATAATTGGGAGGTGTTGGATTTAGGAGACTTTTCCTTTTAGGTGATCCCCTCGCGTGGGATAATTGGGAGGTATTGGATTTATGAGACTTTATCGTGAACCTTGATCAGGGACCGGGTGATAAATTTTGAGTGCTGAGAAGAAATCTTATCCGCATCCGTTCTCCTAGCCCTCTTCGGTTACAGTTTCTATCCAGCGAGTGTGAGCTTATCTCCCCCTTTGCCCTTGTTGATTCGTTCGCGTTCTAAGTTTCGGGATGAAACATTCTTTTTGGTGGGGTGACTGTAACGCCCCTAATTTTCCAGGAATTACTTTATCCTTCTTTGACGTCATTTTTGACGTAAGTGCGTTACATTAGTGCGAAGTTAGCGGTGCGCCATCGTTTGCGCGTTTCTGCGTTCTTTCGGTCAAGTCGACCAAATTTTGGAGTGTGCCGGAATTGGGAAATTTTACGTTAGAAAATTAAATTATTTAATTTTAGAGAGGCACGTCGAAGTTTCGTTGCGATCTGACCGTTATTTGAGCCCCGGTGATTTTCCAAAGATTTATTTAATTATCGTCGCCACAAACTTCAAAAAACATTATATCTTGAAATTTGCTCGTCGGATTTTATTTTTGACTTCTCTGTTGGATTCGTAGCGCCGACGTTTGTCTTCGGTGCGATTTTCGTTGGAATCGGCGACCGTTGGTTCGACCATTCTTTTATTATATTATTATTATTATTATTATTTATTCTTACTGTCATCCATTATCTATATATATATATATATATTATTATTATATTCTTCTTCTTCTACATCTTCTTCTTTCCTAAATTCCCGAACCAGACCAGGGGTTTCGAGGGAGAGAAAGAGGGAGAGAGTGGGGTTTTCCTGAGCTTTCCGATCGCCGCCGACGGAGCTTCGTTGCTCGAAATCTTCGTTGGAGCATAGATTTGGAGAGCTCTCGCAGTGCTCGTCGTGTGCGTGGTAAGTTTTGTCCGTTTCATAGGTTTTTGGCGCTAGGGTTAGCGGCCCTAGCCCTCTTTTTGTCCAAATCTTCGTAGGTTCTTCGTGCTTAGGCCGTGTTTGAGCTGATCCTTAACGTGGACGGCTTGAGAGGTCGTATTTCGGTGATTTGAGTTAAGGCAAGTGGTGGTTTGCTCTTTCCCCCTTGGCTTGTGTTTTTCTCCAGAACTCCTTTAACCCTCTTTATATTTGGTAATTAGTGATGTTGAATGGTTTGCTTTACCTTAAGTTTTGTTATTTGAGGTTTGTGCTAGTAGTCTAGGGCTGGTCTTGATAGAAACATGTTGGGTTTGTTTAGAAAATGAAAAAAAGAGAAATTTTGGGTGCTGAGTCAAAATCAAAGGCACATCCTGTCGATCGACGGGACCTCCCATCGATCGGCAGGACCACCTCATCGATCCTTGGTCTCAACTGAGTTAGTGTCTTTTTTCTATTTCTCTAAGTAAAAATCGACGGGACATCCCGTCGATCGGCGGGACCTCCCGTCGATCGGCGGGACCATCCCGTCGATCGGCGGGACCATCCCGTCGATCTTTGGCCTTAGCTGGGAAGTGTTTGTTTTGGTGTGTGTGTGCTTGAGTAAAAATCGATGGGACATCCCGTCGATCGACGGGACCTCCCGTCGATCGGCGGGACTATCCCGTCGATCTTTGGCCTTAGCTGGGTTTTGTGTCCTTCTGATTCTCTACGTCAGAATCGACGGGTCTTCCCGTCGATCGACGGGACCGCACGCCGATCGACGGGATAGCCCGTCGATTTTGCCTTTTCCCTTGTTGGAGCTTCTTGTTTTCTAGTTTTGTTTCTCTTCCCCTTTAGTGCTTGTTTCTTCCCCTTTTATGCAAGTGCAGTTTTATCTGTGGTTTTCCTTGTTGTTCTGATAAATTCTTTCAGAAAAGTCATTTTCTGTGTATTCCCAGAAATCAAGTTTCTTCATGTGTATTTTGATTCCTGTTTATACCATAGACTTGTTCCAAAATTCTCTCTGCATATTTCCAAAATTTATTAGTCTTTTTGTCCAAAATTTATTAGAACTTCTGTCCTGAATTTATTAGTCTTTTTGTCCAAAATTTCAGTCCAAAACTCTCTGGTTTTCTGTGTAATCTGTCTTTGACTTCTGAGTATTTAAACCCTTCCAGACTCATTCTTCTATGTAATTTTGTGTCAACTTTCTCAGTGAGTGAGGGGTAATGCTTCTTCCTCACTGTCTTTAGTAATCTGGCTAAATATAAAGGTTCTCTTAGTGGTTATGGGCTGCAAATTGCAGTCCTTCTCCTTGAAGACCCTTTTTCTTGGAATCTAGTTATGCTAGGTTCTCTTGTTAATTGTGTAGTCCTCTTTGGCTTATTTTATTGTGTGATTGAAAGTCCTTCCTTTCAGTCCTCTCCTTCTTCCTTGTATGCCTAACCTGTTGAGTTTAGGTTAGTGGTTGTTGTTTTTCCCTTAAGGATCTTGTTTGGCTTTCTTGATCTCCTGTTGTCTTTCCCTTAAATTTAGACAGTTTGTATGTATACATGCTTAGTTGTGCCGCAGGTAGTCTATTAAGACTTCCCTAGGTTTAGAAAAGTTTGCTCTTCCTAAGAATGTGTATTTATTTCTTCTTCTTTTATTACGCTTCCAGTTGTTTACTTTTGTTAAGTCTTTTCTGATGATTTCATCGTATCTCCCTAATTGTTTCATCACTAATTTAAGTACTTTTTGCCATGTATTCTTGGGTATCTCAAATTATGGCGTTGAGCGCATCGAGTTCATTTGTTAAGACTTTAGATGAAGTTATGTTTTGATTCGTCGAGATGTCCCGTAATGTTAAGTGATCATTTATGGTGTTATATCGTGGCTTTCGTTGTGTTGTTACGAGAAGTTCGTTGGGAGTCAAGTTTGGACTCACCTAGTGTTTTCTAAGGAACCGTTGAGTATTATTCGGGTGTTTGGCTTTCGTGTTAAGCTTATCATTGTCGTGTTCCAACACCAAGTCTTGTATGGTGTCGGCTTGTTGAATCTTCAACCTGTTGATAAGTTAAATGTTGATCTAATGATTAATTGCTGAATCTTGTGCTTGATGTTTCTCTCGTCATGAGTTGTGGTTAAAACCATCTGTAATCCTGTTTTCCTGTCGGACACTCTGTTGTTTGGCCTATTGGTTATGAAGAGCCATGTTTGCTCTGTTGATTATGAGAGCCCGGTATGCTCTGTTGGAGTCTGTTGGTTGTGTGAGCTAAGAGTCACCGCCACAGTGCCTCTGTTGGGCTGTTGGTTTGTGTGGATTGGAGCCACCACCGAAGCACACTTGTTTGTTTGTTAGGCTGTGAGCGTTTTGTGGAATGAACCACCGCGACAGTGTCGTTTATTTGTGGATCATACATCCGAGGCTCGTATTGCCCGACGTTAAATGATGTCCTTTTCTCGAGCTGATCAGTCTCAAGTGCTTGTAAACATATATGCTTATATATATATGTATTATTATATTATATATGACCATTACTTTTGGTGCAAGCATTTCTCTTACCGAGTGCACTCGTTTGAGCTGGCTCGGGTTGTTTCAAGCTAATCTTTGCGTAACTGTTAAAAACTCTTTTCCTGCAAATCAAATATTTTTGTTTTGCTGTTAACCCTTGTTTATTGAAAAACCTTGGTTTTATTCTTGTTGCCACTTGCTCCTTCTTGTTGAGGCATTCTTTTCTTTTGAATATCTCAGGCTCAGAGCTGTAGCAGTTTGGGTGGTACAGTTGGTGTCTTCGAAGCTGCGGTTAGTTGCAGTTGTCCGCTTTCCCCTCACTGTTGTGAGGTAGTTGTTCCTTTGCTTCAGTTGTACTTGCTAGCTTTCCTGCTGTTACTTTCTGGTTAGTTTACATATTTGCTCTCTGGGAAGTCTTATGTTATGATGCATGAGTTATTTTATGTATAGCAAATGACATTCTTGCATAGTATAATTTTAATTAAATGTCACTTAATTTGGAGATCGTAGAAAATCTTTTCTTTACTTATACTAAATTTAGAGATGTGCATATTATTGCTGGACTGTTGATCTTCATGCTCATGTTGGATATTATGAACCTATTTTTCTGCTGCGTATGTATAGTTTTCTACTCGTGGACTAGTTGATCCACTGGACTGAGGGGCACGGTCCTAAGCGCAAAAAATGTAAATTCTCTATTTAACTCAATCATATTCATGTCTTTTATAATTATTTGCAAGGAGTGTTGTCTGAGCGTCTGTAGTTGTCCCCTGCTAGGCGTGGCATCATAACGCGTATTTTTCCCTTGCTCTGATAATATTTATTAAATTTGTGGGAAAATGTGGGTTGTGACACAAACTGCTAGTGTGCAGCTCTTGATCAGGAGACCGAATGATTCAAAACAATAATCGAACAGGCAGATACAGATCTACTCAGCTCTAATATTTGGATGTCGTGTCAAGATCGAGCACGGCGCAGTGGTCGCCGATGAAAACTTGAGGAATTTGCTGTGCGGGATGGATGACCAGAACCCATTTTGTCCCTGGTCTGACCATCAAATCCTCCATTAACCGTATGGTGAAGTGCCAACAGTTCGAGATTTACTTCGTAAATTCTCCTTCGGCCGTGGGATATCATATTTTCCTGTCTCTCAACTCCTTGTTGATACTGAAGATCGATGTGAAATATTAGTATGAGAGAAAACTGAGCTTCATATATATATATATATATACACTAATTAGCTAGAGTTTAATTGTGAGAACTTTTGTTATATCTAAACTGTTGTTACCTTATATATATTTTTGTAAATTGCTTATGAAATTCCATTAATCATTACTCTCAAATTCACTGAATTGCTATTACTTGAAGATTTCAAGAAAAAGGAGAAGAAATGTTATTCTGATAACTAACATGACATGATGAAGAAGAGGTGTTTTTCAATGGTTTAGGTAGCAATATATATTCTTACATGACAGACAATGGCCCGTGTAGCTTTCTTCCAGCCACCCTCTCTTAAATATGTGTGTGAGAGAGTGAGAGAAATATCAAAAACTTTTTACAAAGTTACAGATGGCTATACCTGATCAAGATTACCTTGAAATTGATAAAACTCAGTACTATAAATATTCATGCAATCATATGTAAGATTGAAATTTACTTGGTCCGTGCTCGGCGACTCTTAGCGGGTTGCGCCCGCGATTGAGTGGGTTGCGCCCGCATATGAGCGGGTTGCGCCCACATATGAGCGTCTGGGTCAACATATGAGCGGCTGGGTCAACATATGAGC